>SJOL01004547.1:3364-176836 GCA_004794785.1 Opisthorchis felineus | reverse complement strand
AAGCAATGATAATCTGTTGGGGCAGAAAACATTGGGCGACCGCGGCCTCAGTCGAACCTCTGCTTCACCAAGGAACGCATCAATCCTCTGAGTCCGACTGATAATGTGACATATATGGGCGTCCCCTTCACTTTCAAGATGAAGGAGTCTCTAACAACTAAGAGCAGCTGCTCAAATGAGTTGACGCGTGCCATATTGAAGCCGCATCAAGAAATGGAGATCACAAGGAACTACCTGATGCCGAGACTGACACATTCGCTCGTGCTCGGTTACCTCCACAGAAACAATCCTGATGAACAATTTCATCGGGCTGTCTGTTCGCGGTTGGCTACGCCTACCGAAGGACACACAAATCAGCTACATCCACGTCGGTAAACAACACGGGAGACTTGGTATCCCAAGCCAGAGTTTAACCATCCCGATGTAGCGGAAGGTGCGTAAAGAAAAGCTTCTGTCTACCCAGTTCGGAAAAGCCGAGCAACTGTGATGGACGTAAGCATAGTCTCGGATGAGCACGTAGCGACTGCGTGGAATGAGAAGAAGTAGAAGTATGGTGCTGATGATTATTCTTGCGCCATCATCTCGGCCCCAACTGCAATCGTTTTTGATGTCGACATTTTGGTCTACCAACCGACGATCGTTTCATATTGAGGGATCTGCTTTCCTCAGTTCGCCGAAGATGTTAGTGGACCGGGACTTCCTAAAGTCACAGTCAATGTCCTGTATTTGTTTGCCACTTTGGGCACCCTACGTACCTACGATACTTTTATGCGTGGTACATGACGTTGTGTTCATTTTTGCAATCGACTTTCACACGTGACCCAGTATAACGGAGATTTTGCGCCTGATGTGTGAGTCTTGACTGTGCTAGCGCTAACCGCGTTTTGAAGAGTATTTAGCACTGCTCGTCCTTTCTTCAGTTGCTGGTTTTTACACATGTGTTTTCATAGCAAATTTTTTTACATGCATCGAAATTTATCTTGACTGACTATAACTATTGGTGTCACGCCTTCGTATGGTACGTTTCCCTTTCTTTATCTAATATTCTACTGAACACCCTTCCGCATCTATCGCTCGGATTCACTTTTTATGTTTGTCGCCATGCTCTTCAATAACAAATGATAGTAATTTGACTAACATGTCAACGTGGGAAACTCATTGTCCACAATTCCCCTGACAGCCCAACACAGGAATTTCATGACAATTTTTGTTGCCAAATGTAACTACTATTTTTTTCGCTAGTAGCCTGCAACATCCGCGAAGCTGTTTGAAGTCCATCGTTTTGTCGGTTATCACAGTTATGCGGGGACACACTTTCGATCACTGCTCTCTATGTAAGCATTCATATGAAGGAATATTTCTTAATCAGACACTCATTTGGCTTTCTGTGATTCACCCCACAAGTTCTCAGTTGGCAAACCTTTTTGGGTGTGCGCGAAAATTTGTACTCTACCAAATAAAAGCGTATCGAACATTGAAACGGTTGACGTTAAGAAAATGGCCACCACAAAATAATATGCGACTCCAAATTTCGTGTCAGGCCAACTAAATGTTGTAGTGGCGGTAGTATCTTAATATTATTATCTTATTATTAAACAAATGAAACAACATTTTCTACTTGAACGAGAGATTCAGCTGGGTTTCAGCTGGGTCTCCCGCAAAACCAAATTGGTTTGAAAATGACTGTATTTCGCTAATTTCGTGCAATTCGGGTTAGAGTAGAACATACGGTGGACGGAAACTCGGGAACTGCGTCTACCTAATGAGCCCCAAGAGGGGCGAAACCAGTCATGGGCTGCAGAAGAATTTTCAGCAACCCTATGAATAGTGGATTGCATCTAGACATGTATCGTGTTATCTCGAATAACGTTTCAACTGAAACATGAGGCGGCCTGGTGCAGCACATTCTATTGCTCAAAAACACCACAAAGGAGAGATTCAGCTGAGTTCCAGGTGAGTCTCCCGCAAAATTAAATTGGTTTGCAATTGAGTGTATTTCGCTAGCAAAGTTCTCTTTAAATATGGTGTAAACGTGGACTCCGGAGCGATCTGGCGGCGGATCAGTGAAGATTTACTTCAGGATTTTACTGAATACTTGTGCACCAGCGATCGATATGCAATTCAACCGCAGGAAGAAATCTCTGGTTACGTAATCTAATTCGAGGGGTGGACAGATATATCCAACTGACATTTCACTGTGGGATAAGGAGTCTCTAATTCCGTCTCTTCTTGGGTACCCATCAATGGAGCGAACTCGGAAGGTGGTCTCGGTACTTATGGGATGTATAGTCATTTCAGATAAGTAACCAGACAAATTCGGCCAAGCCTAGTACGCCTCTCACGTAAAGGGTGCTGGATACTCGAATGCTAAGCACATCTGAGAGCCGGTTGGCTCCAGGCGATTGGCGTGGATACAGTTTAAATAAATCAAGAATGAAGTGTAGGCTTCACGAGGTTTACTTGTCATCCTTCCCACAGACTCCAAGGGCGAGCTAGGCGTATATCTAGAGAATCGATGGTTCGAGAGTCAACGCATCCAAGGGAAGTCTTTAATAGGTGCGTGAAGCTCACTCGTTGGGACTCACATGTTGGGACCGACAGATTGCTGGGCGCCAGTTCTCCATTGTCCGTCCTCGGTTCTCCATTAGCAAAAAAGATACTTTGTCAGTTCATAAAAGGTAGCTGAAACAGTGAAAACCTAACTACACCAAGAAGGTTCGTTTTTACTGTGCAAGCGCCGACCGTACGTAAGTAGATACAGGTAGTTGGATATTAGCTACCTAACTGGATACCGTCCTAAAGAGACCATGCCTTTTCGTGGCTCACGTTCTTCAGCAATACACTGAGCTTCATAGATCCTCTCCTACTAGGCGAGTCAATAACATCTTTACACGTGCCAAATGTTTGAGCACCGCCATGCATATCACCGGCTGTTAATTTCGGGTTTGCAACGTGTTCGCAGGAGCCTTTGACTCAGTAGATCGTATATACAATCGGAAAAAGACTAATGTCACACATTCTCTACCCCTACACTCCTGGTTTGTAAGGCTTACAAAAAACTGTCCAAAAGTTCGCCCATAAATGATGGGGATAGCTAGGTCTGCTCTGTTCAGTTGTGTCACCGATGTAAGTATAAAACGCACATTTCAATGGATCGAGCATCTTGGTATCGAAATTCTGCCTGGATAAGCTTTGGTCTATATGGACGATCTCGTCTTACTGTCAGTCAGCGCAATCTACTCTAAGTAGAATTCCGGATGTGAAACACTGCTTCGGCAAGCTTTCTGCACCCTCTAAGTGCGAAGTGTCGGTCCAGGATTTTAAGTCCCCCATTGAAACTCCAGGGAGATGAACTTGAATGCGTTGAACGATTTACATATCTGTGCAGCTGCATAAGCCGTGACTTTACCGTGACAGAAATAGCCACTGTACGCTTTTGTCAGAGCCCGAGAAACGTTTGCAAATTTGCGTCGCTTATGGAAACGAAAACGGATTTCACCGGAGCTCTGAGTGGCCATGTGTACAAAACAGCTGCAACAGCACGTTATTTGTGGAACTGGCCCTCTCCAATCCACGGACCTTAAATGGGTCCAAACATTTGGTCATCGGTGCCTTCGCAATAGCTGGCCGCACAGTGTTATGAATTAAGTGGCGCACAACGGAATGTCTGGTGATGAATCAGAACCACTAGAAAATAGAGTAAAGCTTACCAGGTCAAGGTGAGTACGCATGACCAACTGCCGTCTACCAAAGGAAGCACTGTTTCAGCCCCAAACTCTCTTGGCAAAGGAAAATGGAGGCGGTAACCGCTAAACTAAATGACCTCCGTGTCTTTCTGGTTGGAATCCACGTGATTCACCCTGCATGTGGTCAGAAACCGTCCAGGACATGTCATGTGAGTGGTCTCACTCGCCAGCACGCTGTCACATCCTAGTCAGATTGAATAGCCAAAGTTTGTTCGACGATGTATAGGAGATTCATTTCGAGTATAACCCGCAAAGGACGTTGAGGTAACCCCTTTTATGATTTCTTACTTCGATATGATGCTCAGATATATTTACTTTATTGCTGTTCAAAGGTGTCGGTTCCTTGTTCTTAGCCGCTTTCCATGGGGACGTAGGTCTGTTATTAGAAGTTCGGTGGAGATTTCGTCCTGGGATTGAAGCCAGCCTGTGCCGAAAAGCTGAGAAGTATCATACATCTCTGTCATCTCTACTGAAAACCATCGACAGCGCGCATCTCAAGGATCTACAGAGAGATTCAATCTCTCAGCTTCCCGGCTAGTAGCTGAAAGCTCAGCCGTTTGGCCACAAGCGGCTGAGCATCAGCGTTAGCAACTGGCACTTAGACAAATTATGGTGCCGCCCAAAATTCAGCGGCCAAACGAACATCACATGGTCCGTGCCTGGGCGAGTGAAGACTTCTCAGGTGAAAAGTTAACTCGGTTTGTGTATTATTATCTTCACTGTGCTGCCTGCAGTTTGACAATGGTAGTGGTCCGCCATTTTTCTTTCCTCGCTTTATGGGAGTATTCTTTTCATGACTATATGGCCGTTGAGCGCCTACATTTATTATTGTTTTATCATTGTCGATGGTGGTGTTGACACAGCTGGACTGATGCAGCACACAGTGAATAAGGACTTGGCTTAAGGACGACTGCATATATATATTTGGTCAAAAGGAGGTAATAAAATTTGAGAGCAGTGAGTCAGTGTTTCTTGTTCGCAGTGGTGTTTTTTGAGCTGGACTAACTCACCGTGAAAATCGAGGTTCAACGTGGAAATGACAGTTCTTTTGGAACATAGAAAAAGAGAGCCAAAATAAGGCATATAACTGACGCAGAAATAGTCTTCCGTGCACAAAAGATTAGAATGTAGATTGTGACCCTTCCGTTCGATAATGAATTTGTAGTTCCTCATCCAGTTCCAAAAGTCCTCTGGTGAAAAAATGAACGAGTTCACAATTCGTAAACTGAAGTTGCTGGAAAAATGAGCTTTAGTTTTGTATTCGAAAGATATATTCGAGTGAACAACTACAATTTTCTGTTCAGTAATATATCTGCAGCGTGCAGTGGGTTACAGGCTAAAACAGCGCTTCTGTGAAGTAGAGCCTTGGGCCAATTTTCTCCTACCTCAGCGACATACTATCTGCAAATCCAAGGCTTGACCTAAATCCTTGTAAAACATTTGTTTACTCTGACAAGTGACTTAAGTTATCATTGCATGCATATGAAGCTACGGTTGCCACCCATCGAGCTGTCGTGCTGCTTCTGTGGACTCTTAACCCTGCAGACGACACACAGATACCACGTAGACAGAAAGTGTCCCAAATTCCAAAGTTTCAAAGAGGATAAAATCAGCGGAATCACGAACAGCCCAATGCAAATCCAGCTCAACTGTTGCGGCCGTTCGGGGAGGATGGTTTAAACCATCATTGCGCATCAAAGCACCTGAGGTCAGCAGAAATTCGGCTCATCCAAAACACTGTTGCTTTGACGGTCTCCAGGTGAATGTGAAAAAAGCGTGTGTATTTTTGGGCTTACGATGGTCGGACACTGGATAAATAGGTGTGAAGAATGGTTACCAGATGTGATGTACCTCGATGCTGCAGAACAAAGAAATAATTTGGTGTGGATTTGACCCCCTCAAGGAAGACATCAAGGCATCATGAGACCTCACTTGACGTGTTCAAAATAGTCTAATTTCTAATTCTAAATAAGTGAACCAAGTAATAAAGTGGTTACTGAAATGCTGCTAAGTAACTCATCAATAAGAATGGCGCGCTAAATTATAGCATTCGTCGAAATCGATATGGCATTACAATGGGAACTGCATCCTTAAATGACGAACCAAATAAACTGGTGGTGACAAGACAACAATACAGAATACACAAGTATTATTTGCTTGTTCTCATACTGGTATGCTTAGGCTTTCTGGCAGCCAATACTATGTTTTGCGTCACTGTACACGGGATTGTTCTGCTAGGTCCACGCTTGCATCAAAGGCTGGCAGTCGGCTCCACACTTCGTTCGGCACAAACGGATTGTCTTATCATCTATACATAGAATGGTTTTGTTTGGCCACTGCTGACCGAAAAACCAAACGTGAGGGGGGGCTTGTTATTGTTGATACGCAACAGATCTACAGCGAAAATATCAGTTTGATTCCGTTTATGGCGATTTATTTGGTAGGAGAAAGCCTGTTCACATTGCTTTCAACATAAATGTCAACCTTAAAAGTCTGCAAAACTGGAGAACTCTCCCTTAATTTAGCAGTATGAACTGACCCCCCCTTTAAGTAATTCTAAGTTTTGGCAGATGGACCCATCCAGGCTGTGTGCTATATAACATCACGGTAACTTCTGATGCTTGTGTTCTGTTTATAAATTTGCTGTAGTATGTACTGAGGTCCCCTTGAGAAAGACGTTTCAGTCTTCTAGAATTTTTGAATGAAAACACAGTCGTTTTAAAACTCACTTTCCTGATGACGGAATAGTATCCAGGATGAAGATAAAATATGCATCCATAGCACTAAAGGTATCATAAGATTTTGCATTGAACTGGAACAGACAAAACCCTGATTATTCGTAGAATTGGGGGGCATTTTTATTGCCTACCCAGAGGATGACTTCAAGTGGTTTTTCATTAGGGTGTTTCGCTGCTCCATATCACATAGTGGTTATAAACTAAATTTAATTATCTATTTTTACAGTCGCAAGCAGCGACCCACCAACCGTGTCATAGGATAGCTCTACGGACGCTTTAATACTGAGCGGTTAAATGCTAGCCAGTAAGGGGTATCAGTCTGCTGCGTGCAGTACAACTTCCGGCATAGTTGTGTCATGCGGCTTTTTGCGTCAGATTAAACTAAGTGCAACATATTAAGTAGAAAGTTGTTGCACTTGACTCTCCAGTCTAAGACTGAAGAGGCTTTCCTTGTGAAGCCGACAGACCACAGACTGATAAGACCCTATTAGTGTCCATCTTCAATAACCAGTGGAAAACCCAGGACAACTAATCCTTTCGGTGCCAGATTCTTTCTTCTTGGTAGAAGTTTCAGTAGAATAGTTTGGATCGGGTCTCAGTGGGTAATCAGAAATCTGATTATGAATTGCACGAAACAACCCAAGTGAGCCACGCACCCATTCACTGGAACTAGTATTGTTTCTAACTTCGTAGTATAGAACAAAATGACTAAAGTTCATGATAATTTTAGTTCACGCTAGTCGTCAGTTAAAGCAGAACAGTTGAACTCTAGGTTGTCGGAGTCCATACTTCGCATTTATGTTGATATGCAGATTTCATATGCTAAGTAATCATGACAAAGTACACTAGTTGCCTCAGCTGAGGCACGCCGTTAAAAAGCTAATCCCATTTCAACAGTATCTCATAATCGAGTGGTTTTCCGCAGGATTCAGACCAGTTCCATTTTACGAGAATCAGAAGTCGGTCCACTGTAAAACCGCTGTGCTTTGGGGAAAATAGGCGAGCCTGATTTAAATGAAGTGGATGAAAACAAAATCAAAGTAAAGGATTCCAGTACAGCAAAGCCTGGTACCACGATCACGTGTGGACTCGTAGACACTGAGTGTTTTCTCGATTCATTATGAAAAGTCTTTAAGTGCTTTAGTTCCGAAGTCGAACGTGCTAAACAACAGTAGCAAAACTCAATATGCTTTCCATCCTGCTATTACAGATGCGTATTTTATTTGCCTATACACTACAATGGCGAATTAAACCACAGTGGTGAGATAAACGTTCATTTGGAGCTGACCCATTTTCGCATTGCGTTTCATTACTTTCGGTTGTATGTAAGCTTTTAATATTTGACACTGTTTCAGCTCTATGTTTCGTACTGTCAGGGTGACAGCTAAGTGGTCAAGATGGTTCATGGTTGTTTAAATTTTGAGAATTTTGTCATAAAAGTACAGCAGTAAAACTGGACCGAATATCCTTTGTAAAGCAGTACTGTTTTGTAGGTTTCGGCTTAGGTCAGCAACGGAAGCAGTTGCGATTGTTAGCCAAAAATGTTTTTTACCAGTTATACGCACACCTCGGTAAAAAGCTCTAAAACGTCCAGTTGCGGTTTCACACTTCTCAAGGTTCATCAGTTACACTCAGTTTCCAAATCTTTAACAATTATTTAACCATGTTTTACCTACGTTACGGAAACATTTGCGGATCCCCCTCAATGTTAGTAGATGCCAGAAGATGTGGCTCAGCCTTGCTTCTCACAGAAATACAAAAACACCCATAACCAGTGTATTATCACCAGTTAGTAGGCACTGTCATCCTCTTTCCGGCGAACCTCACTGTCATATGTGGATAAAACGTCTACTTTTTGGGACCAGCATATAACGGGCAAGTGGATTTCAGTTGATGGTTGCTACTAGCATCCTTCGGGGGTACAATGTGTTGCCGTCGCTCAAGGAATATTTGGACAACGCCGAACATATGGAACACACGGAATCTTGGTTGCTTTTTGTTCTTGCATAACTACGATAGGTTTATGCTGATGTTCCACCCTTGGTAACACCTGTTTAATAAAGTGGGTCATAGTTCCAGAAGTCCAGCTGCCCAGATTTTGGCAGAGCTGGCATTTCTAGACAAGCACGTGTTCGCTTGTTGGTTTTAGAAGCAAAATTATGTTAGAGTGGCCTTTCGACGTGTGCTCCACTGGACGCCTCTCTGAAAGAATTTTTGAGCACATGACATCACGTCCCGGAACTGGACAGGTAAAGGACGTGATCAGCGTGACTGCAGCTCACATGCTGGACACAAAACTCAAGATTATTTTGGCTTAGTCGTTCAGTTTGATGTATCGTATAAAACCACGTCGTCCCACACACTCTCAACGATAGATGTAGTCGCCAACTGACCACACCAACCGACTTCACGTCATCCAGAACTTCACATTAAAGCGTTGACTCCGAATTGATTGACCAAGCACAATTCTTGACTGACCCCGGCTGAATGTCTCTGTTACTGTACCCTACACCGCCTAGTCTGCCTTTGGGCAGTCTAAACATGCACTCTATTTATACCCGCAACGGCCATTTAAGATTTTATCCAAGGCAGTTATTTTGAAAAGCAGGTGTCATGCGAAAGTATGTGAATAATCTAGGATTATTTTCCAGGCATGAAGCCACAAACGGCTGTCCTCTAACTTATAGTATGATAAAAACCAGGTCATATTACTCATCAAAAAACATAAAACATCTTTGGATATCTGTCCCTCATTCTTCTGGTGCAACATGCCTTGGTCGGACCTCATAATATCTCCACCGTCAAAAAGTTACGCACCGTGTTGGCTCTCCTTTGAGCTCTTAGTCAACCAGGCGGATTTCCTTCACTGTTCACATTTGCAAGTTCGATCCAAGTGTCAAGTACTGAAGTTGACGGTAAAAGTTTCAGTCCTTTCTACGACAGAGACAGTAAAGCCGCCGTTATATTATTTTCCTCCAATGAATACTTCGAACGCCGTTGAAGTCAGTCCAGGACGAATCGTTCACGGATTGACAACCAAATCAAAGTGTAACAAGCAAGGCCATCAGTGTGCGACTCTTCAACTTCCTACCACCAACGATAGGTTTTGTGTATAATTCTCTTCTGGAAAATATTTATACTCCATCTCCGCACCTCACTGACTTTTTATTATGCAATAATGTAAACAAACCTTTCAGTTGTTTGATGGTTTCAATCTCAGATGAGTTCACTCATTCATTTTTGACGCAAATGCTTGAAGTGCACATAAAATGGGCAATCATCGTAGAACAGAATGACGCGACAACTGACCTGCGAAAAGCGGTATCTTTCAGCTTTGACAGACAGTTCTTATCGCAATCTCGTGCGAACCGGCTGTGGGTATGTGGAGCTGAAGGAGAAGAGAGGATAAAATGTTGGATTGTCCAGTGGGTGATACGGCCGCTGTTATTGCCAGCTCCTGCAATAAGTTCAGATAAACATTTCAGCGGTGCATTTGGTGTGGTGCCCATGGACTGTGGCTAGTCACACTAATTTTGTCACTCAGCTACAGGCCAAATGGACCAATGGGGTTTTTGCAAGGTACACAGGTGCTGCCGTTGTTGCGGCATGGGGCATGTGAACGCCTCACTGGTTTTTTGACCACCACAACGGCAATATTGTGCATGTGTCGTTCTGCGTCTGCGTCCATTTGGAATGGATGATGTTGACATCTTTATGATAAACGCCTAGGTTATACTCTTGAAAGCAGATGGATCAATGTTCTGGGACAACACTCCGAGCAAGCAAGTGATTGTCAGTATTTTGGGAGAACCTCAAACTTGTAATTCACTCAAAATTGTGGATGTGACAAATCTGTGTTTATTTTCGTTCAAGGGGCAATAATGCTCTACCTCTGCCTTTGGTGTATACTGGTATCCGTAAAGGCTTCTCAAACAGCTAGGTTCATCCATGATGGAAGTCCTTTGCTGGGTCCCCCCAGACAACTAACTCTCACAATCGCCTGTGATCCCAAGCGTCCATGTATAACAGCTAACTGGTTGCCACCGCGAATGGCTTCAGCTTTGGACACCGAAAGTAACGCGTCAACTGGTCAGTCAGTAAGTGGGATCCTGGTTGCTTATCGCGTCCGTTATGTGCTTGTTGAACCCCTTGACATAATCAACAATGAGTCTCCCAGCTCGAGCAATGGACAACCATATCTACGTATGATCGAGAAGAACGTCACACGCCTTCATTTCCAGACAACTGCTGGGGAGCACTGTGAGTTGACCGAACAGATAATTTGCTTTAAAATAGATTCACGGAAACAAAGTTGTGGGTATTTCTTATGCCATTTGTCAATGTTCAATTACCGAACTGACGAATTTGGACGTAGAAGTGCGAAAATGTTTTGGCGTTTCATTTTTAATGAGGGAGTGGTGAAACCAAATTGTTATTTGATGCATGTCATGTTCGAACATTTGCGTATCTACATGTGTTGATGAATGATATAGTGCGACCTCCTTCACAAAATTTGTGTTTTATGGTGTGTGCAAAGATGCTACGGAACCACTACAGTTTAACCATGTTTTGAATGCGAAGCAAAGGAAAACTGAGGCATCTGACCTCAGTGGCTTACTTATCGAGCAAACATGTGATCGGATCGTGAACGCCTCAGCTGCATGAGAACTTTCGTCCTGTATCGGACTATGGGTACAGGCGTATAGGAGACATGAACATCTGATTAGGACTTTGAGGCTCTTTCCATCCGGGCAGCGCTTCGACAAGAAGAGTAGACTTTCAGATAAACAATTCTCACCATTCACCAACAATCAGACGGTCTTCTGGATTGGTTGCCAGCTTGTTTGAGCCAACTTTCCCATTTCATTAAGCCATTTACTTTAAAATGAAAACCTATTCATGTTAAGGTGAAACAGTTACAGATATCACGTTTAGAAACATTTAGTGCCGCAAAATTCAGATATTTACGTGCGCATTAAACAATCTGATTAGACTCAGAGAAATGTCAATCAAATGAAATTGCCGGGAACTTTCAAGGGAAAGGACTCCTCCCTGAGTCTGTCAGTCTTGAAACTACTCAGTTACTTTGCTTGCCGCGCAAGCTAGAGTGAAATATCAACAACGGTTGAACCCTTTAGTTAACACAACCACAATACTTGACCTTATTGGAACCACCCGTACTTTCTAAGATAATCCAGGAAAAGTAACGCGACTGTTCTGAGCCTTGCGTAAACCATCAAGATGGAGTAATCTGAACTGTCTATGAAAATTGGGAGGATTTTTTGGTATGAAATTACATTTGCAAGCTGTGTATGCTTGTGGAATTAAGTTCCTAGGGATAACTACAAAGTGTAACTTGTTCGGTAAACATTGGTCTAATGCAAGCAATTTAGCTACCAAGTGGCTATGGCGCCTGACACCTCGTCGTATTTTCGTCGACAAGAGGCCTGGTATCCTGTTAAATGTAGGTAATACACACGACATAAGTTGGACCTGTCTTGAGAAAAATTAACGACCATGCATGCAGTTCACAACAACAGCACTCAGAAAGGTGGGGTAGCTAATGGTAAATAATAGATCCTTTTTTTGATGAAAGTGACATGATATTCTTATTTTTGAATGTTATTTTAGTGGAAGGTTCTGGCGCAATTGAATGCTGGACATTTCAGCTCAGATCTGAATCAGAAAATTGGGGAATACTGTTTAGTTCTTAGTAGACAAGAACGTTATGATTATCTGCCAGCATAACGGATGATCTGTGCATCTGTTCCCATGTGCTTTGGGTGTGAAATGCATCGCATTCAGAGTTTCTAGTCGTTGAGGTTGCCGGGAATTAATGAAAATCTCTGGGTAACTAGGTTGAAGATGTTCAGGGCCGAAAACATGCACCCAGTTTGGTGCAAATACATCGAAGAATAGGTGGAATCATGTCTCTAAACATCAAATTTACTATTAAGAGAAGCCACACAATGAGTCTATTTACCATGTCCAGCTGCTGGTAGACTGCGTACTTAGTCCACCATCAGGAGCCAGAGCACTCGTAAGCACATTGGATGTCGCATGGATGGGTCGAATGTCATGGATTATGTGGACTAGTAATGTCCCCTAAAATAAAGGTTTAGTTTGGGAAGTACGACAGTTCCAAAGTCATCGGTTTTCCTAACTCGAGGAAAAACGACGAATATGTTCATTTCCTTATGTAGTTCTTATTGAACCCTGTACGTTTATGAAACTAAGGGGAGATACGATAAACAGTAATGTGAAAGTCTTGTTTGGAACACGGTGGCTTATTTCATAGTAACTTGATCCGTATTGCGAACACTCGGAGGCCTCAAGGAAAAATGTTTTGTGCAGAAAGTAAGAGTGGGTTTTTCGTAAGAAAGCAAAAAGATAACCGTGTTGTAATAAAAATACAAATGTTAATTCCCTGAGTTGAGGTCACATTTTAGTGCGACAACTAAGAAGAAAAAAACGGACGATGCTTCACTCATCTCCAGGACTTAATTTGAAAAATAAGTACAACGTCTGAAACCATAACGTGATGTAAGCAAAGATGGCATATAACAACGTATGCTTCATCCCGGAGCTACAGTAACAAACTGAAATTGTACAGTCCGAAACAACTTACCAGTCTTTCCATCTGGCTAATGCTTACAAACAGTGATTACGCTGTAACATTCAAAAATAATTGTTGAGTGATCTTCAGAAACGGTATGTTTAACTACTGAACAGTATGTAGACCATTCAATTCGGAAAGCTGCACGCAAACAAACTGGCCGCATAAATAAACGCATCTTAGATATAATTTCCTCACTATTCCATCTAAAGGAATGAACCAAGTCGGTAATTTTTAGCCCTACAGTCTCATAAACCGTGGTCTATAAAGACCTACTCCGGAACGTTGAGGGAATGTAACTATCATGCACAGAACGGTATCACGCACCGGACTGCGTACCATATGGACTCAATAAAGTGTTGGTTATTAGGTTACACGACGCATCACACCATCTGCATGTTCTAGGGCAGGTTTGTTCCGTTATTCTCCTACCCAACTATCTTACAGGGTGTACATAGCCGCCCAAACATTTATGGGAATCGTACATTTGCAGTGTGCAAAGCATGGTTCTTGAGACGTGGACAATATGCCAATAAACGTAACAGTGGTAATAGCACAGTGGGTGCTGGAAAGTTATACAAGAAAAAGAGAAAACGATCACATTTCGGTCAGACCGTTCCACATACGTGCTACTGAGGGGTATACTTAAGACTTTTCTTGACGGATAAGTGTAGTCAATAGTGTTAAGCAACTTAAAATCGCATTTTCCTGAAAGGCGAACTATGAAACTCGCAGGCCGTGATCATCTGTATAGAGGCAGAAGGCCCTACTATACTGATTTATCGTACGTTACTTTTTCAAAAACCAACATAACATATTCATTTCTGTCAGCTAAGTGTAGTGTTCATCGAAAATGACCATCACACACACTGCTAGTTCCAAAGCTGCAGCTGATTCCCATTGGTCAGACGGATCCCTCCTCAAGAAGGCGCATTTGCCTCACAACCTTGAAGATTAAAGATAAATTGTATTTATTTTTTTCAGTTATTGAAATTCCAATAACCCACTTTGTCGTAAAAATTTGCCTGGGAAAACAGCGCAATTATATCATATTTTTAACTAGAGACCCTTCGGAACGGTCTAGCAAAAAGCGTGTTTCAGAAAAAGGTCACTGAGCTCACTACACTCTTGGACTTAGCGTGAGTGATCAGATTTGATTTGCAGTTAACAATCATGCTGTGGCTGTTCATTGGTTAATTGAAATTTAACTAGGATTCAGCACACGATCATATTCATTGAAGTTAAGCAGCGTGAATGCGGTCAGTCATCAGTTTGCTGGCAGAATAATGGCTTCAGAAAATGAGACACTGCCTGAAAAAACTATGAAGGTATTTGGACTTAATCCATGGTTATGTACAACCGCCAGCATATATATCGTAGGAAGCTGTGGAAGAAAGTACGAATACACCAAACATGTTTTAAAGTCAGTCACTTTTCTATTTAGTTTTCCTCCGTAATCCGTATGATTAGTGAAATTTTGTCAGTTTTAACCACCGTTTGAATGCAGGAAATTTTTGGCGGAAAAACTTCCAAAAGTAAAAACTAACACCCGTATATTTTTTCCATGGGAAGTTAGCATTTTAGATTCTCATCTAAAGCGATTACATCAATGGAAATCCATCCAAATAATCACTTTTGGCGCCCACAACTTTCAACTTACAGTCCGTAACTCAATCAACAAGGACTGCGTTAAAAGGGTGTTGTATCAAGTGGGAGAGGGGTACATGAGTTCCTGTCTATTTGGCTTCGTCAAATGTTACTGGCCGCTAAGCTCTACACAAAGGGGCTGCAGTACGGACAGCTGTTTGTTTTTCTTATAGTGAACATACTTGCCTTGATAGAGTTAGAGTGCTGTTTGTGTATTAATCTGTTTCGGAGCAATAAAGGTGTTCTCAGGAAGGATATGTTACTGACCGTGCCACTCGTTAAGAATGCCATTTCCGAGTAACTAGTGTAGATCCGCTCGGAAGTTTTGTTTCAGCGAGACTTATAGACTTTGCCGTATGTAGCTACGGTTGAAAATTGGACTACGGCATGCATCCTTTCATCTTGTTGACGGAACGCACATGGTCTGCTGACACTAGGTTTCTGACAGAAACTTACCTGTTGTGTTTCAGTGTTTGGGGTCAAATATGAATTTCGTGTGGCAGCAGTCAGCAACACAGGAATCGGTCCTGAAGTAAGCGATCGTATCGCAGTTCCAGAAGCGGGTAAGTACGTTCTATTTTGGGAGTAAACAGAGAGCGTCTAACAGAAAAATGTTAGACAGCACAGTATGTGTGTAACATTTTGTATTTTTGGCGATCGGTTTACGTCTGTCAATGTACTTGTGACGGGACTTTGATCGGCGTCGTTTTATTAAACGATCAGATTGGTGCAAACGGCTTTTCCGTTTTTTTCAGAGTCGCTGTTTGGCTGTTTTCCACTGTGCTGCGTTGTCATCCCATTTTCAAAGATTTACGATCAACTTGTCTATTTCAACTAGTTATACATGTTTGTGGATATGCGCTGATGTAAATAGACTTTTTCTAGGCGGAAAGTGAACATGTTCCATGACTGTCGGCATAACTCGCGCGTGAGAAATATAATGTATGTTTCGTGTGACATTTGGCTGAATGCAGTCGATCGTTAGTGAATTATTTGAATATAAAATGAATTTGCATTAAGTAGTTTAAATGGAAAGACGCTGAATCATCTGACCACTCACGTGGTCAAAGTAATCTCTTCACGAGTGTTATGTCATTGGTTACCAATAGTTTCAATCTGTACAGGAAGAACAAGGGACTCCCATTCTCACCTTAAAATCTATCCTGGAGGAGAACCCTGACATATCAGTAAACAATTATCAAAACACACTTTCAGACTAGTTTATCTATACACATCAATACATTTTCCGTTAACCAATTACATTTAGAGTGCCTTGCTGAGGCTGCTGTTTCTGGTAGTTTACTAATGACATTTAACCGAAAGTTTGGAGGAAAGACAAGGTAGAATGGGACTAGAAATGGGTTTATGCACATTTGGGACAGGTAGTTAAATCATGACTGATGGACGTGAGGTAACATGAAACATCAATGTTACGTGACGGATAAGGTCGACTGTCGATGTGAATCGTGTTGGCAAGAAGGCAGATGTCACTTTAAATGGAAGCGCAGGTAAATAATGGGAGAACAAGCATTTCCGGTATCGGCTTTTACATCATCATTTCAGAGTCCTCCCAGGTCTAGCACATGCCATTGCGTACTTTGCTACAGTATGTTGTCCCAATGCCCAGAAAGCAATAACTAAGCAGTTGAACCCAATGCTTTCTGCTACGGATAGAAAGTTAATCTGTGGTGCTCAGATGTCAAGTCTAGATCACAGCTGTGCGGTGTATAATTGTTTGACGTGGTTTCACTTGTTTTAACCTGCGCGACCACTTTCAGTACAGTTGCAGTGTCAGCTCTCTGATAGCCAGGAGAAGCTAAAGTATGCCTAGAAGACTCATTCTATACACCGATAGATCTCTGTGCGTTCGCTGTCAACCAGGGCAAACAGCGCGATCGCGATCGTGGTCGCAGCATATCCATCTTCTTTTGTTATAAGGCCCAAGAATTTAAGGGATGCCCGTTCATGGTGCATCCTTCACTCCTCTGGCTCAAAGTTGTCAATCGTCAGACTGACGAACACAGGGTGGTTTCAGTTCTCTCTTTTCTGTCCCGTTTATGATTCCACTTCTCATTTGAAGAGAACAAAACAAGTAAAATTCGGGGTCCGATCAATGCGTGTATAGGTCCACCGCGGTTTCATCGTACTATTGTTCAGCTGACCACGTAGAAGGGGCCTGGGGCTCTTTGCAATTCCGTTATACTAATGACTGAAGGTTGTGCAGCATCAAGGGGGGTGGGAGAACAGCTGTGTCTGGCACTTCTTCACTGGAGCTTCAAGGATGGCGTATCAGAATTGCTTAAGTACTGAACAATACGACTGCATATGGCTGCCACCTCTGTACCATTCAAGAGAAGAGATTACAGCAACTTCTTCTAGGCGTTGAGTTTAATCTGAAGCAAATTTCGCTTTTGCACTACACGTTCCTCATAATCGTTTTAAAAACACGGGACTTCATTTCTTGATCAACGGTTAACTGCTACTTTGGTGGCAGTAGTTCCTGTACCGGTGTACGAACTCTGTTTCATTCTTGACAAGCGGGGAAAGCTGGTGAACCTACTTAGTGAAATTCCAGGTATAAAACTATCTCTTCACGTTGATAAAAAGACTGAGCAGAAGCGTTTTAGAACATTTCAGCCAAGCAGTGCAATTTACCTAGCACGTGCGCAAACCCTATACAGATACTCTCAAGCACCATAATGCGACCCTTAGTCAAATTGACCGGACTCATCACACTAAAACATTTTGTCTCGCAAGGACATCCAGGAAACCGTCTTGCAAAGTTAACATCATCGCCGTCCACGGAAGCCTCTTCCACAATGGTTAGAAGCAGAGTAAGGATAGAATGCCGAGGGCCGCAACTCTACGCTAACGATAATTTCCAGATCACTTGAAGTAGACTACTGCTTTCACCTCGTTATGAAGGTTACGAAAGAAGCTAATAAATAGCGGCAAGTAGCCATGTTTTTCAAGAACAGCCCACGACAATTTTCGGTTAACGGAATTGTAAACCTTTAGGTTTGTATAGAAATCATTCAGAAGCTGAAGATATTCGTGGAATTTACTTGAAGAATTCATTCAGCAAATATTAGATCTACGGTGTTTTGATTAACACAGACGTTGTCCAGGATAAATCCAACGGCCAAACAGTTGGTCAGGACTCTTTTCAGCAGGCATCTCATGCAGCTCAGTAGTTATCGAGTGATGACTTTTTTCTTTCTCCTCAAAGTGTGACCAGGTTAAAGAAAATTTGAATCGCAGTGAAATATTTTCTTTCTGTCGGATGATGTGTCATTTGGAAAACTGTTTTCCGTAAAGTCGGATTACCGTGTTTGAGGATGTCAGCTACAAACAACTCTTCTAACTGGCTTTCCATCCAGAGTATCCTCAATGGTCGGAGGAAAACTCAGCCGTTGTTTCATTTTTCTTTAGGAGGCCTATCCACTGCAGTCAAATCACTGTCCGCGCATCTGCTTACAAATTCATTAAAACATCTGAACCATACAATCATTATCTCCTCAACTGACTCCACCTTCAAACTTGCGTCAGCATCCTGGAGTCGTTGACTCTAAGCGAATTTAAGGAACCGCAAAATTTTTTGTACTGCTGTCAAGTAGCGAACTGTTTGATGGATTAACCTTAGTTTCTCTCCCATTCTTCCTTGACGCTGTCTGGTTACCGAGTCAGACTTTTAGTTTTTCACTATTTTGCGTCGCTGCCTGGATATGCAGGAGAAGAATGAAGGATCTTGCTCTTTCCAGCTAGAAATTGCTATTTTTTTGTTTCTCTTAACCAAAACATTCGGTGAACCTGAGTTCCATCTGCTTGATCGGACTAGTTACTGTCATCATCATGTGGGGCTTCCAGCTGAGTTACGTTCCTGCCAACAAATCTTGCGCCTTTGCTGGTGGAGTTGTCATAATACGACTTGCAACGCCAAATGATGGCTTTGTTTGAATGAGTCGACAGCCTGTTCCACGGTTGGCGCCTCAACTCATCCGCACGTTGCACACCCCGAACACGTGTCGCTGGCAAGTGGACGGGAGTAGTCGCTAGGTGCGCTGTGTTGCTCAGTGAGGCGACATCTTGTGTTCCTAATGCTGAAAGGTCAATTAGTGCACAATCTAAGCAGGCGGTCGCGTTCAGCGTTCACACTTACGACACCACGGTGTCCGCGAAATTCTCGCAACAAATTTCAACCTCAAATGCACTGAAGTTTATCAGTAATGGGAGGCTGTGTTTTTAAAATTTAACGGGGTGGAGTGCTAAGTTTTGTGTCAAATTTTTTTTGCCTTTTTCTTACTTAGATTGTTGTTAAGGTTTATAAGCTGAATACGGGCATGCAGAATGGACAGACCGGTCCTAGGCACAGTAAGTCGAGAAGCGGATGATTTGACAAAATCCCGTAGCAAACATTCTCTTGAAACGGTCAAAAGATCCAAAAACATTGTAACCTTTGCTTGGTAGTACACCTAAGGGAAGACGCAGCCAGAACTGGGTTTTTAGAGAGGTTTGTGCGGGACAATTATGGTTGCTTAGGTCTACGACATCTGCAGTTTCTCGGTTTCATTGCGATCAAGTTGGTGTGTATTTGCGGACGATTTGCCCAGGTATCAGATTACACCATCGGTGTCCAGTCGATTCACGATCCTCATGTTGGTGTGAGCACTTTGTCTCCCATATTTTCCCGCGAACTCCACCACAACCAACATACAGACCGGGCTTGGCTTAAACCTCAGGATGTTTTTCCTTGGCACACTCCTTCCTGAGTGGGATGACAGGTCCACTAAATAATGGATAACTGTGTCGACTGAGTCATTCATGATCTGACGTTGATTCGTACGCGTTGAAAAAGCGATTATCGGCTTACCAGGTCTCCCAGCTACTTAGCACATACGACTACGCAACCAGGGCATATATTGGGACAGTTCACAGAGTTGGTTGATTGGAGATCCTTGAAACAAACTGGTATTTGTTAGGATCGCCTTTCGTGGTGGAACCAAAATACACAACTCTAGCCAAAGAAATCTGCTCAAGTAGGGACATGGGAAGATACGTTACTAATCCGTAAGGGAAATAGCTAAGAAATAGAAGTAAATAAATTACTCTGTTGTCGGGCTTTGCTTCACCTAGCGTCCAACCAACCATCTAGTTAACTTACGCTCTGAACTCGAAGGGATATAGCGTTCCGTACAGGGACCATTCTGAAAATGAGAAGTTTGTGCGCGTGCTTGGAAGCACCACACATTGACATTTCGCAGCTTTGTGTATCATTGTGGTCACTTCTGCCAAATCACCATCAGTATTCTAGTAGAAAACAACTCGCAAATCAAGCTTTGATAATTTTCCATAAATTGTGTATTGCGACTCCCTGCTGCGTCAAATGTCGAGCTCGTTTCTTAGGTTCACTAAAGGAAATTGATGAAGGTGTAAACCGTACATGAGCACCATGTTTCCAAGATAAACAATACAGGATCATAGGTAGTTAAGGACTGAATCTCGGTAGTGGCGATTGATGACGGTGTGAAAAGTAGCTTGCTGGCGAGTGGGCAACCCGTGGTGGAATGCGGCCCACTGCGTCTAAACTAAATACACCATCAAAAGGTACTCTGATGCACCAAGGAATCGCACGTATGTGTTATATTCTCCGGGATCCCGACCGCGTCTGAACTCTTCGTGGTGTACACATGGGTAGTTCGTTCACGAGAGAAAGTACGCCCCGCTGATTCGTAGCTACACTTGGTTTGTGAACATGTGATCGTTTGAAATAAAGAGCGATTAGTTTTTTCGACCACTACCAGTGCTTATGGAACTTGACAGTCGGCAAACACAGAGTTGACTGTATAGGAGTATATAGTGGGGTAAAGAAGTGCCAGTTCATGAGCTAAGAGTACTACCAACACAAGCTCAATCTGTCGCTGGATTTGGAGATTCAGCAGAATTTCGTAGTCGATAGAGTTTAGACAGGAAACGTGTCGTAATAAAACAAAACACGCGAAATCTAGCAAGTTCGTTCGGGAATTCGCGCTTTAAAGGTTGGGGCTTGTGAGAACGAGGTTTTATTAGGGAAAACTAAGCGACAAATATGAGTGGTAACGTGAGGTTGATCAGTGACTGGAGCATCTATAGCTGGAATTTACAAAAGAGTGATTATTAAGTGGGTTAGGGGGCAACTTATGAGCTAACCATAAACGAAGATGAAAGACTTTCGTGTTAGCATCGTTTTACTTATCCTCCTTTATGTCTACAGTGAACTGAGCGACCCGGCTGATGTCACCACACTACAAAGGTACATTTGTACAATTCATGGTTGTGTGATGCTGGGACACCGCTAGGATGCCATGACCCAAATAAGAGGACCAATAATACCTTCGAACAAATGTTTGCCGGAGTAGACTTTCTAATGAACAAGTTGCCATGAATGTTCCAACCTCCTTGGAAGTCCAGAAAACACTTTTTCAGAGCATAACTCATAGATTAACCTGATAGAAAAACCGTGTTGTTTCTGAAAAGGCGTCCTTCAAGATGGTTCACTGTGTTGTTAAGGTGATAAAGTACACAATAAAGTACAGTCTTGTTAGTAGTGTGAGCAGATGTGTGAATTCCGGTGGAGATTTCATCCTGTAAGTGAAGTCGGTCTATGCTGAAAAGCCGGGAAGCACTGTACAGCTGGTTCATCCTTATTGGAATCCTCAGCAGTGCGAATCTCGCCAAACTCCAAAGAGTCTTGAACCTGTGACCTCCTGGCTAGTAGTTTGAACACAACGGTTTGGTCACGAGCGGCTGATCAGTAGTGTAATTAACTCGTACTTAGACATGATATAGCGCCATTCATCCTTCAATCACGGGATCTACTTCACGTGGTCTCACGTGTTGACTGGCTTCTCAAGCAACAGTCTCTTTGTTAAAGATTTAGTCCTAAAGAGAGACTCACTAAGATTTATTCAAACTCAATGTGAGTTAATAGTCCAAGGTTACTTTGTGGTGTCTGATATTGGCGAAGCGCTTGTCTTCATTTGAATAGCTTGCTACTTGGCTTTATCTGTGGCAGTTCCTTCCAAGTTGGTGACTAAATGAGTAGAAAATGCTGGTGGCTCTTCCTGTTAACGATATTGTTGTCGCCCACCTAAAGGAAATGTTAGGAATCTCACGACGGAAAACTGGCGGAATAAACCTTTGAAACCCTCGGTAGTTGCTCAGGCTCCAGTAGCAGGCAGAAGAGTTTCCTCTCAAAAACCTATTTCGGGGCGAAGTACTGCAAGTTGCAAGGTTTACTTTGCATGCGAACACTTACATGAGCGGAGAAGAAATCATACTTCGATTCACCTGGTGCCAGGGGAAGCGGACGAATTTCCGCAACCAAGCCGGCCTGAGTCTATGTGAACCGGTCTTCCCGGTTCACACCGTCAGGCTGGTGACTTTAGAACATTCAGCCGCAGGTTCAAAATCGTGATGAATGCTAATTAGGTAAAGTAATGTACCAATTGATCAGCTCCTATCCACTTTAGGTGATGTTTAGCACCGTGAAACTGTATTTACTACCCCTTGTCCGGTTAGTCGGCAAGGCCACCGGAAATTAAGCAATGCCAGAACGTGCAGCCTGTCCGCTACCTCAGGGTTTTGCCGTAACAATAGCTATTTATCTTGCTTCGGAAAGCGTGTTTTCTGGCGGTCTCAAGGCCTCCACTTTCGTAACTCAGTCTGCAGGTGAGTTCAAGTGAATTGCAAAATGTATTAACGGGAACCAACCTGTCTGACGGTATAGTCCATTTATGACCAGCGAAAAAACCTCTCTGCCTTCAAAGATGCAATTTGCTGTTCTTCGCTTTACGCTTTTGGGGTCTACGGATCCTGATGCAAACAACCACTGCTAGTCTAGCCACTGCCGACAGTATTGCTGACGCAAGTGAAAAAATTCTCAAATCTGTTCACACTACCAACAACAGGAATCGTTAATCTGTACAGTGTTAGTGTCAATCACGCGCAACTTTATCTGGGTTATTCTGAACAGGCATTTGACACACCAAACCTCGATGTATCTAACCGATCTATATTAAATGATTCACATCAGAGTCCATTAGTACTTCCTTGACAACTCCAGATACGGGCTTTTCAGCCAGGGAAGTGGAGTTTCATATTTAATCAGTGGGTTTCGTTCATCCGTTTTTTGCAATCCACTGTTAATGTTACGAATAACCTGCTCGTTCTGAGCACCAAACCCATCAGTGATCCGTGATAAGTAGCTAAGTAAATTGTCTAAGCAAAATTACGAAATATTCTCCAAGCCTCCTTATAGCCAAGCTATCGCTTGTAAATCGTTTCTGAATCCAGTGATGCCAAGTCACGTAATCTGGGCAGAAAACTGATATGAGAGTTTACTCAGACATTTTGGTGCATATTTGTTCGGATAAAACACCCTTGGGTGCCTGGCTGCCATGCAAATATAGGGGGGCGTGAAGGCTGAGATACTGTCAGGTTCCCCAAGCCTAGACGGGAGCATTCGAGATGCCGGGGTTGTGTTCGAACCACAGACCTCCTGGTCAGTGAGTCCACGCCTAAACCACAGAGCCCTCTCAGGCTTTTGGTCTATATTTCACTCAATCAACACAATATTTTGGCTTTGCAGTGCTGAGAAAATGAACTGGCAAGCCCTATGCACTGATCTTAATACTAATAGGCGCCAAAAGATGTGTTTAGGAGGGTGACATTCTACGAATCGGTGGGAATCAATTATCAGATGTCCGTAAAAGGTGTATCGTTGTACGGAGAAATGACTGGACTGCAGCATTATAGCTCCTCGCTACTATGGCATTTTGAACAAATAATATTTGGCTCAGACACGTACGATGCTGGTTTAAACTTTTCCTCCGTATATATATATATATATATATATATATATATATATATATATATATGTCAGCCATGTCAACGAATCAGTTAGTCATTTGTTTAGCTGTTTTCTTGGCCAGTCATCAACTTTACTGATTAATTATTTAAATAACTGGTTAGTAAGAGATTGGGTCGTCAGTGGGGGGGGGGTTACTCAGCTACGTACTTAGGTACTGATTTATATATTTAATGAATTATTTGGTAATTCAATTACTTAGTTTTGTTAGTCATAGTTTAGTTAGTTATTTAGGCAAAGTGCCAGGCATATCGCCACTTCTGGTTAGTTTCTTTCAGTTGGACCAGGGACGCCAATCTTGAAGTGCACGGAGATGACGCCAATATTTTTGGCGGTAACCACAAGCACTGGACGTGCAATTAGTCCCGATGACTGTAGGCATAGAGAGTTGATTCGGCTTGAGAGGAGCACTGAGGTGGCCCGAGTGGCAAAGTATGCCACTCACACAAAACGCCAGAAAATCTGTTGGTGATTGTCAGTGGTCGGTTTTTATAAGTATGTGAAGACTTTCGATGTTAATTATAAATGTTGAACTGCTTTCATGGAGGCTGGATTCCAAGCAGTGTTATCTACTGTTTGAAGTCCTGAAATCTAGGCTACAGTATGGAAGACTATTTCTCGAGATAATGTCTGACGAGCTATTTCCCAACACTGTTTCCAGTTCCGTCCAAAAGACGAACAAATGTTTTACTAGTAACTCCCTTTGGGTCCTTGTCGTTTGAATGTATTCGGGATCAATTAGTAACAATTTGAAGCCTTGTGCACCAAGCGCTTAACTTAGCATAGCGTATCCTGTGACTGTACCACATGCTTATTGTCTCTCTTCTCTGCAAGTGAATACTTGAAGTGTCCCATTACTTAATGGAACCTATCCAAAGTGGGATTTTCTTGAGCAAGATGCAGTCCTTAACCAGATGTTAGACATAGGTCGAGCAATAAATAGGACAAACCCATGACGGAGAATAAACAAACAGGTCACCTGTAGTTGTTCTCTAACCGGAGTCAGATTACTTCGAAAGTGTGCAACTCCAGCCGGTGCATAGAGAACCAAGAGGTGGCACCTGGACGCCGAAATGTTTACATAGGTACAAAAAGACTACACCAGCGCACACAATTCGCTTTCCGGCCGTTCAACCATCCACCAAAAGGCGGCTCTGTCGGAAACTCCGCACACGTTTTTGTACCCCATTGAGAATTAGGGTGTTATGTGTAGATTGGAAACTGAGGGTTTTGCTTATACTGTCTGGCGACGTAAGAGAAATCGTGTTAGGCAGATTTTAGCAAATTTCGATGCGTTGTCCAAGCATGAGACCTGAGAAGCGTATAGTAAGCAACAACTGACTAAACCCTTGCAAAAATGCACAACCATGCATTTTCGCCCGAAATGTTTTTTCTAAACCGATGCTGGTCCTTCTAGGGTTATGGTCTTTGCACCACAATTTTTGGGAGTTTCATCAGCATGGATGTTTTTGAGGAAGCAGTTTTTGGCGAGCAAAACTCAGATTCAACAAAATTCACAAGAGTTACAATGGGGGTTTGAAGATCGACGTCAAGAAGACTGTTGACTTTTTAAGGGTGGTTTAAAACCTTGCTAAGCGACCATTTGTTCAGAATACTGAATGAAGAGGTTGCAATGCGTCACAGAGTATTAGGATGATATCTCCAGTCCTTCGATAGACAAACAGGAAGTTCTGCTTACCAAGTGTGACCCTACATTCATTGATTCAGTTACTACATTAAACTGATAGGATGAACTATTCTCCTGGTGTATAACAATATAGAATTAGAACAGTAGACTCCGAATAAATTGAAAAAAACTTGCGGTTTATCTAGTTGCTTGGTTGCTGGTTACCTGGGAATTTCTGTAGGAATATCGTTAGCCTTTACATTTACCCAAAGCCTGTAGTATTAACTGACAACCTTGGGAGTTCAAATGATATCAACCTCCAATCATTTCATCAACTTATCCCGCTCTATCTGTTGATGGTTTTGTAGGTTCCGCTCCCGAAGTTGGTTTCACTGTTCTCAGAGGGGAGAAGACTAAAGGCTGCTGGAATCTGGGTTTACAAAAACGAAGGATGAATTTGAAAAGAATGAGGAATTGAGTTGGTTGATTTGAATGAATTGCTACAGCGGAATACGCACGCTTTAAGATCCTTCGCTTTACAGTTAGACCAATGTTCTGCTCTAGGCAAGACAATTGCCTCGTGAAAACCACTCTGCTCTAGTCAGTTTTTCTGTCGAAGAAATCCTTCTGAAGTAAACTTATCTAGTTTCTTGCGGTGTTTACCCTGAGTTAACTACCTTGAACTAAGAACGGGTGCGATAGATCTACCATACATTAAACACCGACAACGACCGACTCATTCGTAGCCATCGTCTAGGCCAATGTCAGATCGCTATGGTGAACTTCTCACAGGTGTCACACCGCTAAGAAACCTCACAGAGAAGTTGCTGGAGTCAAAAGTCAAAATATCTTCAGTAAAGCATAGCAGTCAACAGGCGTGCCTTCGACCCGTCACAGAGAGTTGTGCGTCGCAGGCTTACAACTCTTCCGAGGAGGTAGTCTTCTCGGTGCCCTCGCTACGGCATGACTTAAAACAATTATTCCTACATTAAGTGTGAGTAACTACGCGGCTTGTGGAGTTTTACATAAAAATTGCTCACCTCAACAGTATTTTCCCAGGGCTAGAGTGGATGTGTAGTTTAATCAATCCTCTGTTGTGTACTTGGGTAATAATCGTGCTGAGAGAGGGGTGAGGATTGCTCAAAAGACGGTGATTTGGAAACAATAATGTTGTTTTTCAAAGGATCGTGTTCAGACTACTGGATATGTTCCGTTTTATACCAGCTATAAACAGAACCGCTTGTTAATGAGGACGATGCGGCAGAAGATTTAAATTGGCGTGGAATGAAGAAACTACTATATAATAAAATAATAAGGAACTAAGGATGTCTACCACTCCAAAGGGAGGAAAAACTAGACTCGAGTTTCGCTCTTATTGGAGCTCATACGTAGTGCATATCCTGAGTCGTGACCAATTGTCTGATTCTGTTTCCAGGGTACACTCTGTACGAGGAAGGCACATAATGAATGCTGTTAGTAAGTTCAGTGGGGTTAGTAGCACAGAAAACATGCCGTCAGCATATCTTTTTTAAATATCATCTTGGATAATACCAGGTAGAGTTGGGTCTTTCTCATCCTTGCCAAGAACAAATGACCAACAAAGGATCCCCAGTAGAAGCCTATGGATATGTCTGGCTTTACGCATAGCCTTCAGATTTAAGTTGAATGTCTTTTTTGCACGAGTGTAGAGAATTTTAGGTCATGCTGTAGAATGTCTGAGTCCATGTTATCGATTATGGCATTTACTGACATGAATATTCGTTAGTTTTTAATGGCACTTCGTAAACAGAGGTGATATGATTGGATAAAGCATGTTTCCCATTCATGCAAAGTTCGTAATTTGAATGCACATATATTGTTTTCCCTCCTTCAGTATCCTTTCTAGGCTTCTCGTAAGTGCACGGTGGAATGAACTGATTAGGCGTTGCTTCGTGTGAGGTGGCAGACTGTTGTTATGGATTTTTTGGAATGCTTAACCTTGGGATATTCGTACATGTAGGTGCAGGCTTCCCAAAAGTGGATGAGTAAGCTTTTTCCTTTTCTGTCAGCATCCTTAGCAGTTTCGATACTTACTGCTCCCATCTTATTCTTCATGCCGTCCATTTCTTAAAACCTGTCGAATCCACCGGTCAGTGTTTTTGTTGTATTCAAGTTGTCTACGCCAAAGGTAAGAAAACATTGCATATCATCGATCGTCCCGGGGTTTGAACCCCGGACATTTGACATGCGAGGCGAGTGTTATCACTACTCTACCAGCGCACGCTGGACGAACATGTTCGCACTTGTGCGATGCAACTCGGTCACCAGACGGCTCGAACGACGGCCCATTAGCTAACTAAATACCCTGCAACCACCTACAACAAATCAAAACTGTTCAGCAGGTCGCAAAGCGTCCGTGCAGCTATCTGACTAGGAAGTCCTGAGAGGCGGGTCAATCGATTGTCACAGCCAAGACAGTTACTGAGTCGTCGTTCGGGCAGTCGGGCGTACCAATCACATCGCTCAAGCTTGAGCACGTTCAGATGTGAAAATTCATATTCGTCCAGTGTATGCTCGTAGAGCAGTAGTAACAAGCTTTCATCGCTTATCATATGTCCAGCCCGGGCACGGCCATCGATATTCACCCTGATTCACTCTAATGAGAGCGAAACTCGAGTCCACTGTTTCCCCCCTTAAGTATGGACGCACCGGAGTAATTACGCCAGCATAGGAGAATGACTGTTCAAACGAAAGTGATGTGAATGTGAACACTACAACAGAACAACATCATTTACAAACGTTGGACCACCAATACTGTTGTCCAGCAGGTTCGGTTAAACCAAACCCAACGATCTTCTTGTTGGCGTCCCTTACCTAAAATACCATGGTTACAAATTGGCCAGCCACTAAGGCTCTGGCACGGTAAGGGATTTACGAACGAGTTGGCCGAAAACATACTGATAGCAGAGTATTTTCATCTGCCGCCTGGTTACAAATCCGTAATTTCAAGCTGATGTGTATAAGCACCTGCAATTTTAACGGAATTGCTCAGGAATCACCGGTTGAGTAAGACGTGTTATGTAACGACATTGCATTTCGTGTGTTCAGCTCCCTGGATGGCTAGGTCTACGTTAGCCCAACAGAAACTCAAACTACAACACCATATTTTGATTACACGCTGAAGAAGATGCAACTTGTGATGGGCACAGACTACCTGTTTCGTAGCATTGTCTTCAAGGTATTAGGAGCCGTTTTCAAAGTTCGTTCTTTACTTTCAGAATTCCGGACTTGGCGATCCAGGTTTGATAACAGTGTCAAAGATTGGTCGTCCTAAAGTAGAAATTTGGCGTACCAATAACCAAGATGTAACTTTTGAGTCGCTAAACAATAAAACCATTATGTGACATGCTGCAGTATCCTTTTTAGGCCCATATATCTTAATCAGTTCTCCCCCGTTAATTTATGCATGCCTCAGGATCATAAGGGGATGAGACCTTAAGGAACATCACGGGGCTTTGCATTTTCGACATTGAATGCCTACTGTTAGTGGTGAGTAACGTGCTTCCATGTGCATCATTCTATTTGAAGCTCCATCAGATGCCCCCGACAATTTCCGCATTCTTCGTGGGGACGAAACAACTATTCATCTAGTTTGGGGAGCACCAAGCTTTCAATACCGGAATGGTCGGGTGACACACTATCAGGTACGATGTTACATTGTTGGGTCTGAGGAGGCCACGGAAAAGCTACACAACGTTCACGCCAATGAACTTGTTCTGGCAGATTTGCCGGCAGCTACTCACGCATGCTTCGTCCGTGCGTGGACAAAAGCCGGCTCTGGACCTTGGAGTAACCGAGTACTTTTTCGTACTCATACCAAAGGTCAGTGGACACTTTTCACTAGATTCAGATTTTTGTACAATGCAAAGCAACAGTGACTTCTTTTCGGTTGTTGGAATAAAAACGAGCAAAGGCAGTATTGTCACATCAATTACAGCACATAATCAAATGCAACGGGACCTCTCTAATGGCGAAGCTTTACTAAAAATACCGCATAAGGTGATGCAACAGTCACATTTTGGGCAATCGTAGTTCCATTTTCTGATAAGTAAGAGGAAAACTTCTCCTGCATCAGACTTAACTTACGATAAAGCAACAGGATGTGCATTTTCCTGATGAAGTTGGTTCCCACTAACGATAAAAGGACGTATACCTTTTCCTAGTGCTTCCGCAAACGTTGATGTTGCTTGTCAAAATGACCCTCTTATTGTTTCTCCTGTTATGTAAGGATCCATTTGCCTTTAGCACTTTCAACACAAACGAGCACCAGTGCATATCTTAGTTAAACGCCTGGAATAAAATTGAAATATCACTTGAAAATTCTCTGGACATGAGCAGACAATTCAACCATACCCGAAAATATCTGTTGACAAGGTACACACGAAAGAGGATAGTGGTATTATGCTGAGGATTTGGCTCCAAGAATTTTCATCTCAGGGTAGAAATCACCAACCAGCGAAGAGGCATTTTGCTGTTTCTAGGAGAATCTTATTCCTTCAGTAAATTTTCAGCGTATTCAAACCTGAAAGCGGGAAAAGCTGCGGTTAAGTTTTTATCTCCATATAATTAGGTGTCTGTTTTTCATCCACATATTTGCCGTTTTCTGGCGGGGACACTTTTCATTCCGATAATTCTTTTTTTTAACAGCCGAAAGGAAGTGCTACTGGAAAGTTGATTGGCACTTTACAAGCTAAAAGACTGTTTATCAGATTCTAGGGACAGGTTAATCTGGTCTCATCTGCAAATGTAGGCACCGTTATATCAATTCACACTCCAGTCTATGATTATCAACGAATGCATGCAGGTGAGTACACTGGTGGATTGGTATTAATCAAAATCTTGACAAAAGTTTCAGTCTATTTTACGTAAGCTCAACTTCCGAAAACTAAACTCCTTGGCCAATCAGGTACTGAGTGCAGACTAAAATTGGCAATCACATGGCCAGAATAGCTGAAGTATACTATCATGAGGTTTTCAACGTTTTATACAACTAAGAACTCACTATATGCGCGCTCGCAAACGGTGCAGACCAATATACAAAAATTATTAGGTAGCACAATTCTGGTTATTATTGAACACGAATGTAGTCAGGACAGACAAATTGAATGTAAACGACCCAAAGCAAGCTGTAAAATATGGTGATGGTAAGCAATCCACACGAAAGTACAGACGTTGTTCAATCTTGCAAGTTCCCCGTGTGTCCATATAATCCCGCTTGAACTGTTTGTATGTTTCCGCAATGTTATCAAGTATTGATACAGAAGGGGACGAGGAAAAACATAACGAACAACCAAATGCGAAAGTAAATCTTGTTGGTTGTATACTCGGTTATTGAAACAGCCGACTGCTGTGCCGGTAGTTACATTATCAATTGTAGTGGTGTTGGGGCCCAAAATGCCTCGAAAAATGGATTTTCAATCCAAGCGAATTACCCATATCTGAGGCCAGCAAATTTCAACAGTTGGTATTATATTCATTTGGTCGATGTCCTTGTCGACAGACCACCATCTGCGGATTAATTTGTTATTCAAAAGCACCCAGCTGGTCGGAAACGAAGGCACCTGACAATAGGGTAGGCGATTTTTTTAATATTCGTTGCAACTGGGCCTTGTAACTTCAATCAATCATTTTTTCAGCTTCAGGCTTGACTTTCAGGTGAGCGCTGACACTGCCCCACAGATTTTGGGTGACCGATTTATTGCGCAGCACATGCACCTCAGATTCTGATTTATGGTTTAGCAACCGCGGCACACCATTTGAAGGCAAGTATGAACACAAATTGGACCTCCAACCTTTGGGGTGCGAAGTGAAAGGGCATGACTGAGTGTTATCCGTCCTGATTTTACTTTATTTACTGTGAATATTGCTTTTCTTCCGTTGTTTTGGGTTTTAACTGGAAGGACGGCTGATGGGCGTTCTTTTTGACGGAAAATGTCGTGACTTTACATTCGAAACCAGGGTGAGTAACTGAATCAGCATCTGAACTGACATTATAAATCAGTCACATCAGAGGTGCCTCCGATACCCTTTGGATTCCATATAAGATAGAATTGATTGTAGTTGAGTTTCTGAGAGACCACTGAATCTTTCATGATGCAAAATTAGACTCTTCGGTAGCTATAAAAGAGGTCCTTGAGAATCCGTAAGCATAGTTCAAGAAACAACGTGGCATTTGGATGATGTACCGTGAAAATATGCATTGAAGTTGATGGTTATTTCTATTTAGTTTCAGTTTGATCCATCTCACTTTCTGAAAGTGTGCACATAGAATTTTGCTGGATAGTTAACAAAAATCGCGACTGACTTGAAAAGAGGGAGATCATGGATTGAGACATGTAGCCCATTCATCAAGCGCTCAGATGGTTGCAGTAGTTACTTCTTAGAGGCACCAGTATTTTGGAATTTTTGGCCTAGTGCTAGAGCAAATGACTTCCACTGAGTAATGATGTATAAAATCCAACACATCATTGTTTACGGGTCTGTTGAAAAGTGCGCGGAACTTAAAACTGTTTACAGCACGTTTTTAACCAAATGAATAGTGCAATCTGGTTGGGTTTGTTTCTCAACAATGAACAGTAAGGATCTTGAGGAATTCTCATGGTATTATCAAAGGAAGCGTGACCTACGCAGAATCGCTTAGCGTTGTTTGGGACCCCCTGGTTAATTCACCATGTCCTCTAGAAATCTGCCACTAAAATTTCTGTCAATCAGCAAACCCTTTAGTAAATTAAATGTCGCATTTATTGCATCATCTTCATTGACGGCACAAGTCCACTGATCCTCTCACAATTACCTTAAATTTACCCGCAGAATATTTGCCAACCAAACTGTTTTAATTTCACAGTTTCAATGTCGCACTTTGTGCCACCCGTCCCTCCATCAACAGCACTTGGTCTAGAATTCGGCCTTGTGGTAAGAGATTTATGTATATCATGCCTCCATTTGGAAGATTAATTGCTAATCTCCTAGAATTACTAGAGCGTTTATTTATAATTGAGAAACAAGATGTTACCTTGTGGTAGATGAATTTCCCTCTTTAGATATACGTTGTTTAAAAGAAATGTTTAGATGCGCCACTTGTTGTGGCTTCTTTTGTCAACTTCACCACTTTTGGAGATGTCCATCTTGGGGAGCAAACTGGGATTTTCTGTTAACTGTAATGCTTTGGCAGACAACCAACGAAATTACTTCATGCCTTTCGTGGTAACTTTAAACTCCAGTGACTGGACAGATATACCACCCGACAGTGTATACGTAAACAGGCCACTTCGCTACCATCCAGCCCCGCCACTTCTCAGTCGCCGACGAATAGTACGTCGGTTTGGTGAGTATGTTATTAGAGGATTGGCAAGAAGTACTCAGGCAATTTTTTAGTGAATAGTATAATATTTGCTTACGTATAGGCGTGCAAAATGTAGCTGGTAGGTAATTCTCGAATTCACAGCTGTGTGGCGTTACTTTGGCTATCCCTGCTTCGTGATCACAAATAATTAATACGCCAATGAAACAGCTTATTTTTTTATCACATTATTGAATTACATAAGGCGATTGTGCTGAACACATGCAATGTGTTGTATTGTCGGCCATGTTATTTAAATGCGATTTTTTTAAAATTAGAATAACTCGTTGAAGGCCTAATTCTTGTCTTCTGCAACACAATGGGCACGAAATACACAAATTTTAAACTGAGTAACTTCAATGGAAACATGCAAAACTGCTGATATATGCTACAATGCTCTGTAAGTATCCTTTGTTGAATATTCAGACAACGTAGCACTATGCGCAACTTTCGGTACATGTAAACATAGCGCACGGTGATTTTCTACGACCAGTAGGCAGCTTGTCTGGTTCAGAACATCAGTGTCGTTCCCCTCTTATGCGTCGTCATATCTACCGTTGTTAATGGCCCTGTCCCATGAGGGCTGGATTTGTCCCCATAAACCATCTGCCACATATTTCAAATGAATATCATCTCACTCGAAACGTTCCATTGTTTTTCGGCAATGTTTATCTTTCTACACTGGAGCGGATTTGTGTGCGTACCGGAAAGCAGTGATTCAGCCTACCCAACAGTCACATGACTACTGACTCACAATGGTCAGTTTACAGCCATATGCTATTGGGATCGAGTCATGTATGCTCCCCCCATGATGAACTCCTTTTAGTTGTGTGTATAAACGATAATAATTAATGATTAACTTACATAAATACGTTGCTCCATTGTGTGCCTACACAGGTTCGTTGGTGCCTTTCTCTGGAAACGAGATGGGTTTGTCACGTAGACAAACATCCCGTGTATGGACTTTGATGGAAGTGTCTAAAAATTCGGGTCAGAATGCAAGTGATAATTCTGAGCTCAAATTGGTCAGCGACGCATTTTCATCCTCAGCCCTTTACGACAGTTCCGGTGGAAGTGGAAGTCTTTAAACATGTAGCCTTTTATAAAAATTAGTGGTAAGCCGGCAGAATTACGAAAAGTACCACAGTTGCCTAATCAATTTAGCAACAAGTAATTTTACTAGGGGAGTTAACCACAATGTTGTGGCTAATCACCATGATTGGTTGCTTTAGATATTTGCGGTTCTTGAAGTCATCTTGACCAATTTTAGTTTTAGGGCTGGCATCCATATTTGGACATTTTTCGAGACATTATCCGCTGAAAATTTTTTATGTACGATTTAAAGTTTCATGAAAATTTTTAGGCATCATACTATTTTGATGAAATATAAATCTTGTTCCAAATTAAATCAGAGGCAATGTTTCATTATTTTAAATCCCATTTTGACAGCTGCTCAGTATGTAAACCGGTGATACTTCTAAGTGAGAGAGACAAATGTAGGAAGTCCGAGAACTTAAACAAAAGCTTGTAATTAATAGCACTAAAACAATCACAATTCTCCATTCGTAAAATCCTTCTGATACCTTGCTATCATACCACCCAGAGGAAGCATGAGGGCTGCCAATTTGCTTAAATCCGAAGAGCAGCAGCCGAGATACCGGGAGCCGACTAAAAACACGGACCTTCTGGTTATCTCGAGAGAACACTGAAAGGATATTGAAGGCGCCAGATAATACTTACAAACAGCATATGCCGACAGCCTAATATACCCGGATTTATATACACCATCGTGGAATTACGGCTTATAAAATGCACCAGAAGCAGAAAAGTTGCCGACTGCCATGAGAGGTTCCCATGTGTTTTTTGCTGAGATCACGACAGACCGCTGTTGGTTTAGACTATAGAGATTTCGAGGCATGTAAAATCCAATGAGTGTATGGAAAGAGTTTTGCTGAGGAAAAACGGATTTGCTTCCTGAACTTGGATGGAAACTGTGGAAAATTGGTGACCGAATGGACATTGCATTCCTTGGTACTGATTGGGACAAAAGGGTTACTGAAATAAGGATATTTCAAACTGGGGGACTGCATACAATACAGTATTTGAAGAAATGAGTTAGAACCGATTTCGGTCCTTTTAGTGATATCATCTTGCTGATAAAACGGACTTAAGTTTGAGCTGGATGTCAACCTTACATTTGAGAAGTACTTAATAATCTTTGGTGGTAACACCGGCGTTTATGGTCCCACATCCAGCCGTGAACAATGAAACTGGTGCTTTCAACAGATAAACGAGCAATAATCCAAAAAGGGATTTCTGGTCTTTTGTTTTGGTACTAGTTCATTCGGTCTTTGAAAGTATCCCGACGTCGAGCAGTGTGTTGGATATTCCGTTCAAAACGTCCAGAGAACAGGTTGTTACGTAAGGCGTATCCATCACTCGGAAAACAGGATAAATTGAGGCCATTTCTTCAAAAAAAAATTGATTTCCCTTTTATTATGCAAAAATGTCGACGGTTTGATTCAAAATATGTACTAAGTAAGTAGACGCTCCATATATTTTTCGTTATTTCTGAACAGTCCCTAAGCAAAAACGAGAAAGGAATTTAATTCTATCAAGTCAATTACATCCCTCAAACGTGAACAAGCTTGGCGTTTTGGATGTTCTGATCCAAATGCGTCCAGAATGCGCTTGTGGATTGGTGATACAGGCCTGTTTCGCATGTCAGAATACCAGATTTTAAAACCTGGGACGGTAAAGAATAAGAGCTGTTGAATAACTTCAAGAATAGCAGAGCTGGAATCCAATGCGTCCCCTTCTGGTGTGGAATCTTCAGAATAATCACTTCTGGACATGAAGAAGTCTGACCAAATGAAAGTGTGGTGAATAGGGATGCGAAATGTGTTATGTTCCTAATGTCTGAGATGCTGCGGGCTTCTACAAAAAAGTAGAACAGAGGTTTTCCATTGTAATTTTTTGTTCTTAGACATTTCTGCACTGGCATCAGAAATCTATCAAACAATTGCTGCCATTTGTGTGCCTGATAGAAGGCGATACACATAATTGTGCGATTAGAAGCGTTTGATCAGTTACCGTTTGGTTCTAACCACACACCCCTTTAATTTTCTTCATACCTTAGACTTTCTAACTGAAATTTCCATGTCAAAATCTATCATCACTTTCCACGACCTGTATAAAATGCTTACCTTGGATGACAGTTGATCATTTACATTTTCTGGCGCACTCAAATTTGGTTTTGATTTACCCATTGGCAAACACATCTGGGAACCTCACCTGACGGAGCATGTTATATTTACTTCAAGCTTGTTTGAATGGCTTTTCTGCTGACCTGAGTTGTTTAGTTTGTCTATTCTGGATCAAAGTAGGAACACCAATTTTGTTCTTATTAAGACTCACTAGCATTGAATACCCCCAGATGGGCGTGGAGTTGAACTCTGGACAAGTGACATTCGAGTCAACCATGTTATCACTACTTCCACAAGCTTCGTTGGACACATCTAAGCTGTTCCGCATGATAAGTCGAACTAGTTTATTCTCGAGTGGTTTGACCGATTCTCTCAGTAAAAATATCCGTTCAATTATACCTGTCCTCACACCGAAGCAGCCAGTAAGTGCGAGTGAATGAAGCTGTTGAGCGTTCATTTAGAACCATTTTGACGTTTCAGGCGACTGGTTCTTCTAATTTAGACGTATCTACTTTGGACATTCAGTTCCGTGCAGCGTATCAACTGGTTGAACACATGCTTAGAAAAGAGCGCGAGATTATCACCAAATTGAGGTATGCTTTGAGAATGTGGCTACATTCAAACGCGTGTTACAAGGCATTATTAGAAAGCATTTTTTATTTACGAAACATCCCTCCTCAAGATGGTCTGAATCTCAGGCCACCCCCCCGTGGCCATTGGGGAAGCCGAAGATGATATAGTCCAAGCACGTCCCACGCACGGCAAGTCTGGCAGAATTGCAACTTTCCGCACTTTTTGGATGAGCTTTATATTGTGTCACTGATGCAATCGAAGTATGCAGCTCCTTGTAGCAAATTAACTTCTAGCCAGGCAAGAGCACAGCTTCCTGTAGCACCTGTGTGATGTGAGCCGGTTCATTGTTGTCCGAAACGTTAGTTTCACTGTATGGTACCGCGGAAGTTGGTTCCTGTTTTATGAAAATGGCTTACGCAAAGGCGACGTGCTCGTATTAATGCCGGTCACTTTGTTTTTGGTTCGTATGCACTAGCCTGTGCATGCGTATAAGCAGTGGGTCCGCTTTAACACACCTTGAAGAACAGCAGACCATACTGTGCTATGGAACTCTGAGTGACTTTGGATTCATGGAAAAGGATTGCATTTTCAATAAAAAATCAATGGTCACCATATTGGAAAATGTGTTTTTCTTGGCTTACATTATTCTGGTACTAGAAAAGAGCGAGACCGGGAAAGAAAGCTGTGGTTGCATAAAAAAGAAGTGGGGTGACGCTGTGATATAAATGGAAAGACTCCTCCCCTACAGGATGCAAACGAGGGACTATAAATGTCATCTTCTAAAGCAAGCTCACTAGTGTTCAGGAGACATTTTAACATTTTTTCAATCAGGACTGTGAAGCATATGTTTATACACATGTTTTAAATTTCATCATCTGACATTCAGTTCCACAGAAGTGGTAAAAACACGCATGGGTATTTTTCACTGAAGCATCAAGGACTAGCGGAGCCTAATAAAGATGCTTTTGAGGTTCCGTAGGAAGCAAGAACGTGAATAGCAGCACAAACGTTCACTAAGATTTATTCGTTGCTTTTGTGTGCATTTTATGATAAATCGACAGCTGTCGGTGAATGGTGTGACGTTGCCCCCTAATTTGCATGAAAAACACACTGGACACATTTGGAAGCCACATTACGTTGTTAGCCGTGGCTTATCAATTGGGGTCTTGTCTGGGGTTTAGTTAATCACACTAATTAATGAGAATAATTATGAGTGCTGGACACTGGAGAACAGATCACACAGCTGTGCCTATACATATCACGAACCTTTTGGAAGAATACGACTTCCCCGTAGACAGCGCCAGTGTTTTTATCTCATTGTACGTTAACAGGGAGTGCTGACAAGTACAGAAATATATATTACTTTTTTATAGTGGGATATTTATATCCACGATGTTTTTGTTGCCGGAATTTTTCTTTTCGGCTTTAGCTAATTCCACAATTGCTATTGTAGTGAGCTAGCGTCAAACCAATCCCAAAAGGTCACCTATTCCTGATGTTATTAGTTGATGACAGTTTATTGCATGCATTCATGAAATGTCTTACAGTATATCCATTATCAATCGCCTTTCATCCTGAAGTGAACGATGCACAGTTAAGGGGCATCAATTTGCATGGTCCTTTTAAGTTCATCTGCAGTGCCTTTCTAAGTGGTTTGTTAGACTAGTGGTAGGTACCCCTAACCAACGTATCACACGGACAGCTGTCCCTGGAATAAACAGTCTGCTGCCAGACACTATGGCATTACGGTACAGCATGTCATGCCCTGCAACAACAAATAAGGAGAGTCGTCGTTGATATTTGGGAACATCTGTCGATTACTAGGATGTATTTACTATGGTAGGCTATTCATCATCACAAACGAGAGATTCAGCTGGGTTCCAGGTGAGTCTCTCGCAAAACCAAATTGATTTGCAAATGAGTGTATTTCTAGAAAGATATAGGTTATTTAACCATGGAATCAGGCGGAAAACATTCGGCTGTGCTTAATACTATAAAGATTGTGCCAAACCGGGAGCTTATTTTCAGTTTCAGCGGCTTTAAGGCTTAACGTAACCTGACCCGCTGAACTGTGCGCTTTTTTCTGGCTTCTCTCGCCAAGCCTGAATATAATAATGTCGTAAGGATAATGCTGAAAGATATTTTTTGCCATTGAAGCTTGTTGGTTTAGGCCAAGTTAGCAGTTAAAGGCTTCATCCCGGGGGATAAATACAATATTGATTGTGGAAAATCATGGAGATCGGCCACTTACACTCAAGTTAGTGACTCATTGCAGATACCCAACGATAAGATGAAAAAACTGTGCCGGTTTTCGAACACATTCTCTATTATTTGAAGACACAAATCTTAGAAAGTTGCGCTAAATTTCTAAAAATGTCCAAGAGAATCATCATGAAGTAAAGGGAAATCTGATCACAACAAAGTTATGTGATCATTCTTAGTCCATTTCTTGCATCATTCGCAGTTCTTTAATAGATAAATAGAGCAAGCGCATGATATGCCATATCTTTGGAACTATCGGCGGATGTATATAGTATGTTCAATTTTAAGACACAGATACGGGCATGTTTAAGGAGCCACACACGATCCAGGCAATAGACATACACATTTAGTAGACACCCGTTTTAAATGATCAGATGTGGTGACGTCCGACCAATTGGTACTACATTTATCTGTCATATCGTAAACGTTTGTCATGATATACATACTTGCCGTTCTTCAAAGGCATGCGTCTTTTCCTAGTCGACTGATCCACCTCATTGTCTTGTTCACTTCACCTACAAAGATTCAACTGTCTCCGCTTTTGAGTACTTGCGTCTGGATTTCAGTTAGCTCTTCGAAGTTGACCCATCTTGACATCGACGAGGAGCATGTGACGGGCCTCAACAGTAAGATAGATTCAGCACTGGATACCCAGCCAGAAGCTCCCTCGCATTCATTCATTTTTGTGTGCCAGTTCCTTTTGCTGCATTAACCTTTATACTAGCGAGACATCGATTGGTGTAGACATGAATCGGGTTGCAAATGCCTGGGAATCGAAACAATTCTGCGGCGAGCTGCAATGGGCTCTGGTCCCGTTTGTTAAAAAAATTAATCCAGTGTTTTTGTCAGTTCAAGGTTCATATGTCGGTTGTTGGATCACTACAGACCAGGTGAACGTATGCATACAACCTTTGAGGAGATGAAGCCTACCAAATCACCAAGAAAGTGCGATATAATGGATACATAGCAGTGCTTTGCAAACTACATCATCAAGGGTGGGGTCGGGCCCAATATTCGGGGTTTACGGTGACCAGTGCGTATGGTTCCTCGTACCTCCCCAATAAACGATGTAAAGCACTGCCGATTTATCCTGGAGGAGACCAAAATACCCCCTTCCTTGTCTGCTTAAAAAACTCAACAATATGAAGACTGTTAGCATCTATTTGCAACGCAAGAAACTTTGGTGATAGTGCACTAGGTGGGAAATGGCATAGCGGGTATATATTCTAAGGAATTGAGTTCTTTTTTACATTTTGTTAAGGCAGACAGAACACATATGTCGCGGTATTTCAGATTTGTCACTGTCTCCAGTCGCGGAGGTAAAACGTGCAAGGCTACACGGTAAGAAGAAAAACAACACCTGTGAAACGAGCACTTATTAGCTGCGTCCAATCGGTCACATGGTCGATGCTACGGTAATCATCGGGTGCGTTTGAAATCACTAATTTTGGGGTTGACTGAATCACTTTGCTGATTACGCATATCGTAATGACACCAAAAATTGCATACCGCATGTTAATATCTGTTCTCTCATTGTTTTTTTACACGTAAATATGAGTTGTAGCTTCCAAAGTCTTTGGAGCGAATTTTATCCGACAGGAATTTCCGATGTTTCGTCAAAGTGATTTTTTCCCCTTTGAGTATGTGTATGCAACAGATTTGCCAACATTTCAGAATCTGAAACAAGGATTAGGTTATCCCCGTCAAGTCTTAACTGATAGTGAGGAGCGTTTTACCCGCATCCGCATGGACTGTGGTCATCTCAAAACGCTGAAGATTAGCCGATGTAGAATCCGACATCCCTCTCAAATTTCGCTCATCTCAAAAGGACTCGTAGCTAATAATGAGCTTATTTTCCCGTAAAGATTATCAGAATTCACATAATGCATGCACCTCATGATATCGGTTTGTTAGGTGAGCAGCTGCATGATCTTGCTTTCTGGTCGGCTCCTACAGACCTGGCAGCGGTCGCCATGATATGGAAGTGAAATACTCCCCGGAGCACGACGCGCTTTTCGCACATCGTTGTGACACATGGGTGGGGTCCTAAAAGCTTGCTTTACCTGGTCTATTCCCCACAACGCAATCGCGGAATTAGTTAAATCCCCTTAGGCTGCTAGACAGCCGTACGGGACTCAGGATTTAGACAGTAGATCTCAGACAGCGAAGCTTTGGAACAGTAAGCCACGACGAATGGGATGATCTCCAAACCAGTTTGTTGGTGTATTATCATACCTTAGTTCAAGCTAGCAGATTGCTCCTGTCTTCGTTTAAACTTGAACAACTGCTGGCCCACCAGTGGGTCAAAACAGATGGTGGGTAACAAGGAGTTACTTAGTTGCGAATTACCGAGAGTGCCATCAGTTTCCTAAACAAGACGCTAGGATGTGCCAACAAGAATACGAAAGGGCTCATTTCAGTGGAGTAATGCTCATTTAGATGGCGGATCACTGGTATTTACCACCAGTAAAGCACCGCCTCTTTCAATTGAACCAGGCGCCCCCTGGGAGGAACTTAACACCTCTGCCATAGACACCTGCTTTCATGCTATCACCTTCTGCGCAATCCCTCCTCACATAAGGTAAGACACGTTCCACCAGCCATCATCCATCGTGGATAGTACTTTACTTCCTAACTGCAGTAGCCATCTGTTTGGATTCAAACGAAAACCCCGTGATCCAGTTGAGTGAGAGGACAGCACAAGTTTTTGAGACTTTATTACTTAGGTAACCGAAACAGCACACCGTGAAGACAGCAAAACTTTTCTGCATGAGGCATGCCAAGAGATTTCCAATGGCACATACAAATTTTCTCACACTTGTCACAAGGCTTAAGAAAACGAAATCACTGCTAAGGACGCACGGCTTAAACCACGATAAGGTTTCAATTTGTGGAAACCAAGCAGTGATGACAGATGCTGCAAAAGGACATTTTGCATATGGATCGTGGAAAATGTGGATGTTGGGAATGTTTTACTTCAAATGAAAATGAAGTTTTACTTTGGGAAATTTTAACAGGATGGAGTGGGGCAAGATGCTTTATGGCATGAGGCTGAGACTGGTTGCTGGCCTATTCGGCCTGCGGTCAATTGTCCCATATCTTTGAAGAAATGCCACTGGTAGGTAAATATTAACTGCACTAACTAGGCACATTTAGGAGTGCTCTACCGAATATCCAACCGAATGAGGTGTTATTGGCCGAAAGAGTCGTTTGGTTCCAGGATGAGTGACCTCTAAATATTGCACTTAATGTTCACAATCGTCTTGAACGATACCCTGCGCAGTGAATCCTTTGAAAGTGGCCCAGAATATGGCCGGAAGGATTACCTGATATTTACAGCATAAAGCAATCCCAAAGTACCACGTCCGTCTGCAAACAGTATATCCACATCCTTGGAAACTATATAGAAACTATATATAGAAGGCAGTTTTCCGACAATAACAGTATCAGAAAAGCGAATGCCAATGCTGTGCGTTTCTTTGTTAATAACATGACTTTGGTCGGTGGATAAAGCGTATTTTCTACATCTTCTCGGTGTGACCAATTCTGGTTTCTCTTCGTGTCATTTGATCATTCTACGGAAAGATGAAAGTGGAGGAATTATTTCTGGTAATATCAGAATGTGCCTGAAAACATTCGTATCCCTCCGCTTACTGTCCGTTTTGTTCCATATCTGGGTGAATGGTGATCCACTTTTTGAGGTAAATTTGGTGTTGGACTTCGCGTAAGTTCAGACAAAGGCAACCACTGGGGAACGATTTACGGATACACTGTAAATTGTAAGGTACATTGGTTTGGGGGTCACTCCATCCATCGTTACATACTGTTTCAACGTTTTGCCGTCTGAAACTACTACCGCAAGCCTAAGTATCGTACAGCTTTCGAACAACCTAAGTGGACTTGACCAGTTATGATACTTTTTGTCACAACTTGCTGTCACAACGATATGAAAACCGGGTGTCGAGATCGGGTGAGAAATTTACTTCCGCGTCATGATGACTTTTGTTAGGTCTATGGTAGTTAATCTTACGCTTCACTCAACAATGCCTCGGAGGACCACTGGGTCTTTTTCTTATCTAACGACCTCAGCTTCATCACCGTAAAACGGTACATATATCAGTTAAGGAGAATCCCAGAAGACATATGAGAAATCAATAATCGGAAAGAGAAGCAAAGTTTGACACAAGTATCACACCCGAATGAAGCGAAGCAAAGGCCCTACATGACAAGCTGATCATTCAAGTGCTAGAATGTCAAATTCGCTTAAACTTTCAGTTTAAAAGTTATTTGTTTCGCTAATCGAGCTTCTTCTGGACTGATGTTGAGTGTTTTAACCTTCACTTGGGGCGGTTTATAAATTTTTACGTTTCACAGCCACCAATAATCATTCATTGGAAATCTGCGAAACTTTCTGGTTTACAGTTTCATAGTTTCAGCACATGTATTATGTACATCAACCCATATATATCGCGCGGGTATAATTGGTCCTTTCTCGGTTGACGTCTCAATAACTATTTTGGCATGTTTTTGACATGATCCAAACTGCCCCACATCATTTAACTTGATTTGGTCTGTATGATGTCGGTCACTGAATGTCACTCATAACATCATCCCCAACTTATCGGATGGAAGTGTTCAGTTTGTCAATGCACGTCGCGTACAGGCACGAGTGGGGACGATTTAGTCGAGTTTAACGGTGTCCACAGGGTTAGCAACCTGATAACAACCAGAAACCAGGACAGGTTTTTCAAAGAATACTTTGTCCGACGCCGTCTTGCCCAGGAATGGTTGAGTAAGGCGATGGCTAATCAGTCCGTGTTCGTAGTCTCTGGTGACCCAAATGCTTCTGTCTTCAGGTTCAACAACTCTGGAGTTGCCTTCTCTATTTGAAGGCGACAGTTCTTTTGCAGAAAGCAATTGGTCGTTGAGATGGATAACACTATATCGTCTCATTTCTGTCCATGCCGTCCTATTTTGTGTTTGCATTTCCAATTTCATGAGATTTAAGTTGGTTGGAACCTTTTACTATTATCAGGATGTCGGTTTTCCTAACCGCCGGAGATCCGTTACTTGCTTTAGAACCCTGTTTTCCTCCATCAGATAAACAACTCTTGGTTACCAGAGAGGAGTATACATCCACTACGTCACCATGCTGTCCACGAAGAACCTCTCTGTTTCGCATTTGTTTATTCCTTGTGACATAAACCATCCGTCTTAGGCGCCAAGTGTATAGTCGGCTCAGGTGTCGGAGGTTACGCTGATATGGGTCAGAGTTTCAGTGACGTACAGGTGGACAGGAGAGACATGCGCATCGTAGATAGGCGGCCTAGATTTCATGCACTGACTTCAGCTTCTCTACTTCATGGTTCCGAGTTTACCAAAACCAACACTATCCTTGGTTATACTGGACCTCGGCTCACGATCAACAGTCGAATCGACGGACTGTGTGGTACTGATGAAGCAGAAGCCTACAGAATTCCCCTAGATCTATTCAATTCTTCATGCGTGTAACATTAGTAAAGACTCCACCCGGTGCAGCCTGCTGCATGTTTTTTATTTTGGATGATAATCAGACATGTTCTGCTGCAACATGCGCAGATTTCTCAGTAATGCATTGCAACTCATCTTGCGTATGCGAAAACAGTTCATAGTCTGTAGCAAACATGAACAGTCGGACCCTGTTCTAGTGAACTACACTACTTGCACTAAAATGTTAAATGCAAATCAGATGAATATCAAGCCCATTTTAGAACTATACATTGGCAGTGCCACTCACGGAGCTCGCTTCCAAAATGGCCGTCAGTTACAGAATGAAAAGGACGGGTAAGAATGCACCCCCCATTTCAAGCAGTCTGCGATTTCAAAACCACCTAAAGTTGGTCCATTAAATTTGCACTTAGGCCGTCCTGTCAAACAGAAATCGGTTGGAATGAAAATGGACAGTCGTGTGTAAAGGCTACATGTGTTCTCTAGACTTTTTGAAGCTGTCATGCCAAAAGTGTCGTAAGTCTCTTTGTGACTCGTTAGCAGATTGCTAACACCAACAACCTCAATCGTCAGACGGCTGAATGGAGCCAAGTGGAGTGCCAAGTGCTTTCCCGCATAGCCCGGCAGGCTGGTGCCGCCGTAGTTGCTGGGTTGAAGCTTGCTTGTTTAGAATATCTATGAATTATGGAGGGGAACTTCCCTTTTTTACTGTCCAGGACAGTGGACTTGAAATGCTTTGGAAGAACAATGGAGTAACTTCAAGAAGCATTTAGAAACGAACGCGGTAAAACCACTGGATTCAAAAATAGACACAGTACCGTGTTTATGGGAGTGACAGATTTTTATCTTCAACGGGCAGCAAGAAGAACACGATTTTTGTCCAGAATCACTAGCAAATGTCAAATTTGTTAGCTCGAGGGAAGCTTTACAATGCGAGCACCAAACTTTTAGCCACATCTGCAGATTGAGGACTGAATAATGGATGAAAAAAAGGTGATTCGTTCCTACACCGGTCGATGATGTAAACCAAAAAACGGCATCTTTGATACGTTTGAACCACCTGACTCGGACGTACGCTCAACACGTCTGAAGACAACTTAGCTAATTATGAAACACACTTCACAATATTACCAGGCAAATCATCCAACGTGGATTTTACTCGTATGCGCAAAGCCCTCAAGCCCTCAAGCCCTCAAGCCTCCAGACTTCTCTGCACTTCAGCAAAACTCGTGGAACATGTGCCGCCCAACCGTTTGAATGCCGATTTTTCTGAAGGGCAATGTAGATTTTTGAGCCTACTCATCACGACTGACCCTACTATTGAAGCTTGCCAGCTGCAAAACAAATATCGGGGATAAAGCTAACCCTTAAGAGCCTTTTTCGTGGATTTCACGAAACTCTTCCACCCAGTGACAACGATCGATTTCGAAAAACTCGACTATTCACAAATATGCCGTTACTCTTAGATCCCTTCGCTCTCTTGTAAGAAGGCTCGCTTACACACTTGTAAAAACAAGTTCGAATTCCGCACGGGGTAAAACATGTTGGCGTTCTGGATCCAGATTTTTTCATACGTTACCATAATGGCTCAGAGCTCCAGTGACGTCTAGATAGTCATCTCTTTAATTCGAAACGCACCCAGGCCAAAACGGAACTGACCGGGTCAGATATCTTTGTGGAGCTTTTGCTTTGCTAAAGTGTGCTAAAGTGTGCGATCGGGTGCATTTTTCCATCTGCGCACAACTTAGTGTTGAACTAGAAGATGAGTTTGAGGAAAACCTAATCGACAAGTCCTAAGGAGGGAGTTCTCATCAACCTTATTAATAGTGTTCCATTGAGAAAATAACCCTTGCTTTATTTGTACATTCAGAGGCGTGAATGTGACGAATGGCCACGGAATTCTACTTGGAAGTATCTCCTTGTGGTCCAAGCATAAAGTTTCCCAAAACACATTTCCTATATACAATATTGAATTGAGGGGTACTGTTGGCGATCGAAGACTTGGCTATTTTATAACGGTTTGAAGGCAATGGCGCATTAGTCAGTTGCCCGACTGGGCCACATACCATCTTAAGCTGGACGGCAAAAGCTCTTCAAACGAAGTTCACTTTTTACTAATTATGATTGGCTCTTCTGTTTGCTGTCGCGCCAAGATTATGAAGCTTTGATTGTCTCAAACCCAAGGTTAAAAAAAAACGCTACGGCCCCTAATCAGCTAGATACGTCACTTTTCTGTACATTATTTAAAATAGCGGCTGTTGAGACTTGAGACTGGTCGATCGCATTTTATTTACCATGTCCTATTTTGCCTTCCCTTAAGCTGCTGACCCCCCGCCACCAGCTAACGTACAGGGATTTCGAGTAAATCCTACGAAAATTTTAGTTCGGTGGCAGCATCCTTCTTCCGAAGTCACGATTTCACATTACGTGGTTTACTACAAAATTGAATACAATGGAAGCGGCAAGCCTGCTGGATGGACAGGCCAAGTGAAGGAGCGACTGGCAACTTCGGCCGATTTGGTGAGAATCTCTACTCCATTCTTCTATATCTACCATCAACATCTCTAAGAAGAGAATGTGATAAGCTCTCTGTCTGGTTACACCTTTAATTCCAGTTGATTAGCAGATTTAACACTTAAAAGCTGCTCCGGTCAACTGACACCAGAATAAAGGTGTCAGTAGGCCAGAGATTGTACTTGAGTTTAGCTTCCATAGGTTAATCCCCTTGACCAGATTATTAGTCAGTATAACATTATGTATATGTCTGTCTTGGTATTTACATTTTTTATCACTACTACTTCTTTCCACCTGTTAACTTGTAGTCCAGATGCCTGTGAGTTAGTCAGTGACTAGCGGGAGCAAGCTACGTGATTAGCAACAAAATGGCAACATTTGGCTTCATGTTAGCAAAGTTAAGATGAGGTAAATAACAGTCTATAAACGTGTATTATAGAATTGATGTGCTCACCAAAACCTCCAGGAATGGTAGTCGTATGTTGCAAATGAGAGTATTGACCAAACCAAACATGCAATTTTGGAACGGGCCAATCAAGACGGAGAGGTAAAATTGTCGAAAACCGAAAGCATCCGGATTACCAACCAAATCAAAGGAAAGTAGACTACAACGCAACACAGATCACAAACGGACCAATGAACTCATTAGAGTGCCGTCGTACAGTTGGCCAAACGCATTAAGGTGTAATGGGTCTCCTTCAAATGGTTAATATAAGGCACTTAGGTAAGGAGAAAGTACCCACCGAACTGCGCACTGATGATCTTTGCACGCTTGGTGAGGAACCGTTTGCAAGTTAATTGCCAAGCTCAGGAAACAGATCAACACTCATCTGATTGAAAACCAAAGAACGCACCCGATCTACCAAATTTCGGCAGATTATCAATGTGAAAATCTTGGCAAGTGGAACTACAGTGCCTTGAAGTGGACCGAACCTTTGCACCAATACTTGCAAAGAACCACCATTTATACTCGAATGCTGCTAACAATCGGACGAAAGACCCGAGAGAAAAGAATCCCCCTGGAGGCGCACCAGTGAAGTGCATAACTTGGAAACCTGAAGAATATGGAAGGCCAGAACCCATTACAAACCCATAACGGTCAGCAGATGGGAGCAGAAGAGATGAAACTCAAAGATCACATATGCATAGGCGAATCCGAACTACACTTATTGGGCTAGCCACTTCTAATTGCAGACAATATATTCCCGGAGAAAGCTGTGGACTTGCTGTTTTCGAGGTATTCTTGGGGTTTTGGAGCCAAAGACAAATCATGAACTAGTAAAGCGGTTGCCCTAACCAAAGAATTAGAAGTGATTTGATCACTGGCAGAGCATAACCGATGGTTTTTTTATGTATCGCCGTTTCGATAAGTTCCATATCAGTCGCACACCAGGATAGACAAAACTCAGAATTTCGGATATCAGCTTGCTGGTAGTGATACCACATACAGAAATTAAGAGAGATTTTTGTTCCACTGATCAACGTAGTACCACAAAACGGATAATCTTGAACTGCCCAGACCCTGATCATGAGAACGAGACCAAGCGCATGAATGAATTACCTTTTGGCGAGGACCTTGCACCCTTAAGCTAAAAAGAAGCGCTTGACACATGTTTTATTTGGTGACTTGGTTACGCAATTTTTTCTCTGCAATATTGTGACTGCTTTTTAAGAGCCCGCAGCGTGTCTCACGAGAGCTAGTTTAAAGAAAATATTATAACCTAAAACATTACCTAATTCAAAATGGGTAGAAAAATGAATAGAATACTAGAGAGACGAGAGCACGGATGAGAATAAGATTACGTTTATTGTTTCTCCACACAAGAATAATCGTGATTTTAATTGTGATTTTTATCGTACTAAAATTGTCTAGCATCAACAACAGTACGTTTCCTCTTTTTAACACATTTGGGCCAACGTTTATTCGCCTGTAGTGATCTATATTTTTTTAGCATTTCTTTACGGTTGAAGATTTTTTGAAAGTAGTGCTTTCTGCTAATGATTCCGACATTCAGACGATTAAGTTGAACAAACATTTTTTCGGAACAGTCAGCCTATGACACTGTGTCGGTTGTTCTGCTATATTCTCTGCTACAAAAATCCCAAAAGCACGGTTTTCAGGAAAGTTCCATTTTTTGTGGAAGTTGCAAGATTGAGAGTAGCAGAGCAGGTTTTATCCGAAGGTTATGGCGCTAACTGTCCCCTCTCCTTTGAAAAAGATAACCAAGAAAAATGACTGACCGAAAAATAACTGACTTGCGTGCTCCGTAAATGGATTGCTATGTGAAGACGTTTTGTCTGCGACTTATTATCCACATTACTCACCCACATCAAGTGAGCTAGCGGGAGGACAGTTCCAAAGTTGACAAATTAAGTACATCCCATTAAAAATCTCGAAATGGCCTGGATAATTAGGTGTAAGCTAGGAAGAATTAATCTTCGCGAAATAAGTCAACTGAGCGGCTATTTACATCTAGTCTGATAGTTTTGATTAGAGAAGCATGATGCTATTCCTACGGGGGACCACGTGGCTAAATATAAGATAAAAAAACAACCAAGCGGCGAATCAGTGGAAATGTAGATGTATACAAACCCGGACGACTTGGTTGGAAACCGAATTGAAATAGCCGCGGCGCATTTCTTGTCACAGAACATCGAAGTGCATCATTGTGTTTGGTGCTTATATCGCCAAGCTGATAACTTTCTAGACAACTGGAGACGGCCTTTGAAGAAACGTTGTTTGTCACCTGGTGTCAGAGGTCATACGATTTACCAGCCGATAAGTAAATGGAAAAGGAGTATCTGTAAGTCTTTGGACTACGGGGGACCCATACGCACTCACCTGAAGGCACTTTTAGGAGACAACGTTCCATGGTGTATAGACTTGCAAAATAATTCTAGGCAAACGTCTAGTTATAAATGAAAGCCGACGTTTGGCCTTGTGTAACTGTCAATCGATGACTGCAAGTACGAAGTAACCGTTACTTCTCGCAGGTGCACGAGTAAACACCCCAGGACCTAGGTAATTTAAACTCGTACTGTGAATCCACGGAGTAAACTGTCTGCTAACAATCTGGTGCAGGCTAAAGGGCACACTATATTATACAGCTGGACTTAGGATGAGAAGACTAGGGTCTGGTAATGACACCGAAAGCAGGCAAAGCACACTGTTCATTTTCATGCGGCATGTGGGAGATCAGCATGAATAAAAACCGCACAGATTAAAGTAACACAAATGATCACGGGACTGGACCAACCTGCGGCAGAATCACAAGACGTTGCCTTCTGATGCTTTAAATCAAATGTACAAATAGGTGAACCCGCGTAAGTCATCTAAAAGGAAAATTAAGCTTTCATTGGCCTGGCAAAAAGGCGGCTACCGAATAAAATCGGAGAACAGAGAGAGGGAGAGAGACCGCAGAGGTGATCCTTCCGCAGCAAGCTCTGTATATAAAGATGAACATGGCTGGCACTTACAGCAATGGCTAATCCAAAAGGGTTTTTGTTGTATGAATCGAAACTTCAGACTCCTTGGCAAGGAACCCGTGTGAGCGCTTTCTTCAGTTCTGGGATTTGTACAGGAGAAGATCGTCGATGCAATCTTAAAATCACATAGATAAAGCTCCTTCTACCATTTTAGAAGTTGGATTAAAAGCAGATCCCGAGTTCAAAAGACGAGTGTCACTAAATGTCGTGTAATCCAGATTTATCAGTGTGCCTGTTTACGGGGTTCAGGAATCAAAGCCTAGATATGTGCCTCGGAGTTACCACAGACCTCTTAAGACTGCGGAATTTAGTCTGAAATGATAAAAAAAGGGGGAAATCACTATGTCCCGTAAGCAAACGGGAATCTCACTCCAATGCAAGATTATCCATTATCAGCTGACCGTATCTCATGGTGTTTCCAGGGGTTGCATATGGGCTAAAAATGTTAACCAGGGGATTCCCAAAGATAACGTATTCTTGAGCATCAACAAGGTATCCAGCCATGTCGATCGCACTGTTCAAGTTAACCTACCTGGAAAATAAGACGCTGCAGTTCAGATCGCAAATAGGACTCGAAGCTTTCCGAAATCGTTGGAATTAACTGAAACACAGCTGACCATTAAACGTCTGCAATGAGCTGTCACCGGGTGAAGTTATCAGGTTTAACTTTCAACACGTAAACTAATTAAATCCCAACTAACCTGACACCAGCTTCTTCGCATATAAGCAAGGATTCAAAGATTTGGAGATCATTTTGAAGCGGGGACTGGAGGATGAAATGAATCACTATGCTGACAACTTCTTGTGCACGTCGACTACCGAATATTGATGAGCGAGGCCAAAATCTTGGCTTATGTGCTGGTGAGTGAAACGAGTGTCTCCAGGACGGTTTTGCATGATTTTAGCAAGAAAAATGTTGAGAATCTAGCTTTTCTGGCGTTTTTTGCATATTAAACACCCATAGGACACCAGCCCGCTTAAATAAACTGAGGAAAGATGGTACAGTTTTGGAAGTCTCAAATAAACGACCAACATAAGTGACGTTTCGCTTAAGATACATTTACCCTGCTGTACCAGATAACCCTTGCGGACGTGATCTTTGCGCGCAAAGCAATCGGCGCTCGGATGTTTTCGATATTTGTGACAATTTTACGAAGGAGGGTAGGGCATTTCATTATTTACCAACGGTTTGAAAACGTCCGGGCAGTTGTTCCACCACAGGCCAAGCTAATCCCTCCATGGACAACCTACTGCGTAAAAGTATGGACAGCATGACACAAAACAACTCAGTGTGATTGGACTAGCATTGACAATTTATTATCAAGACGCAAAAATACTCTAAGGCCCAGAAGTGCCTACCACTACATTCCCTTTGTTCAAAGCCGTTTTAGGACAAGCAGGTACGGTGCCATCCTTAAGAGTACTGCTTTCAGCCATTCGGAAGCAAATCCATTTCCTAAGATTCTAGCTTAAGATGCACTTTGAATCTGGTTTTACTTTTCCTTTGAGAGCTGTATAGCGATCGGCCTATTTTTGCATTCATTCATCAATATCAGCGTGATGCAGTTTCGCTACCTTCTGTCTGAAATAAAGCAAACAGACTAGTCTATCTCATGTTTCTGTTTGTGAAGAAATAACTGATCGAATGTTTTTGGGTCGGTTTCTATGGATTTTGGTGGAAGGACCAGCCACCTACGAATCTCCTATAGCATACTGTTACTAAAGAAAATTCACAGGTTGCACCAAAATCTGGCACGTGCTAGTTGACCATAAAACACTCTCCTTTTGTGTATTATGGTGCACCCAAAAATATCTTTCTTTATTCAACTTAATTCAACTGGTCCTTTCGTTTAACAGGACAACCTACATAGTGATTCTACTTACGCAATTCGAATGAGCTCCGTGGATACCCGTGGACATGAAGGTCCCACTTCGACGACCTTGCTGGTAAAGCCGCTGGCAGACATTGGAATGAAGTCTAATTACAGTGCAACCCGACTACTGGACTTTCAAGAAAATGTAGATCTGACATCTGGACGCACTTTCAAAATTCCTGATTATTACGCAGTGCGAAATTTGAAATGTGCTAAGGAGGGAATGGACAACGTTGGTCTAGAGTGGATTCCACCCGCGGAAGCCAATCATCTGGTGGAATACGAAGTAAGTAAACAAGAAATTTTTGCACTTAGGATTGTCCTCAAAAGTGAAGATGCTGTTTTAGTGTACCTGATGCGGTTCACGATGCGTAAACAATTCTGAAGTAACTTGGGGCTTCACAAGGCTTCTACATTGTGCATAGGTACACTTGAGCAACACATAGATTGTTTGTTTATGGTAGACTACAAGCCAGCTAAAATAAACATAAACTATACAAAAGTGCAAAATAACTTCGCATATTGGACAACCGTACAGTTTTGATCATGAAATTTATGTGGACCGGCAAAGTCGATAAAGAATAGTGTAGGTTTACCAGGGTATGTTTCTCTGGAACTCTGGATAATGCGATCTCACCTTGGCAAGTGACTGGACCAAAGAACACGCAAGGAACTGAGACCATTTCGCATGTTTTACTGCATACTTGTGCCAGGTAACACTACAAACAATCACCACGCAACTTGATCGTAACTCTCACTGGAGTTTCTCTGAAACTGGGTTCTGTGAATTCGTAAATACTTTGTTATATGTTAAATGAAGTGTTTCAGAGAAACTTTACTAGCTAGACAGTTGTCCGAAAACTGGATTCGAATTTCCACAGGTCACAGTGGAAGGTGTGGACACCAGGTAGATTCCTTAACATATTAGGATACCACCATTATTAAAGTGCCTACTGCACTTGTGTGATTAAATACTCGTAGATGGATGTATGCAGTTCACCTGGTACCGTATTTCGTGAGGGTTCTTTGCTGATTTCAGTTTTCCTTCTGAATATTGTGTGCTTGACGTGAAGCACTAGCAACATCGGTGAACCACCAGCACCAATTACGTATCATTTTAGCATTTAGTGACATCACAGACATTTCCCGAATTTGCCAAAAATGGCCCATTCAGTTTGGGCTCATTAGATACGGATAAACACGGGTTGTTGATAAGCTTATCCTAGACCTGAATGTCCCAGTATTTCGGAATTCTTCTGTTCTAGAACGTAATCTTCTTGAGGTTATCTGAAATTCTGACTGAGCTAGAAAATTCATGACTAGTTGAAAAAACTACAACTGGGCAACCTTGTCGAAATATTTGTTGTGAATCAGAATGGGACAGCTTCTCATTCCCCAACTACCTGGTATGGTACGAAACAGGAAACACCGCAATGGCAATGCCCTATGACACAGACTTAATGAATTTATGGCGTCAATTAAAATTTTAGCTCACAAAAGCACAAGGGATGCATCAACTTCTCATATCGACGAACTTTCCCTGACGTGAATGGAGTTGTCCGAACCGATAAGTAAGCTTTGGATATGTGCACTCACACTAGCACAAGCTGGAACATTTTTCATTTGAAAAATCAAATGGAAGCACATTCGTAACTGCACCCACCCCCATGCACCAATCTGCAAAATGTAGCAGATGTTGACTGGCTCAATCATTTCAGAGAGTTTTCCACGGAAATTTCATCTCTCAATGTGCCACCCGTGAAAAGTACCTGGTTCTTGTGCGAAAATGCAGAAAGGTTCTCATAAAAACTAAGATTTCCAAAAGTACCTTTTAAGTTCTCTTGGTCTTTGCCAGCCTAGAGGTTTGTGCGCTAGTATACCGTCATTATTACTGTAAAGTATTTTGTGCCTCTTTGTGGCTGGTTGACAGCGGTTGTCACCGGGGCTCCCTCCATTGTTATAAGTATCATTATCCAATTAAGGTTTACGTAACCAATCCAAATGCTGGTGCATTTTCATTGTTGTGTCCGAAATGTTTTGCGAAGCGTTGTTAACAAAATAAAATGTTCCACCCATGTCATGCATTAAGTACCCCACGAGATATATCTTTCGACAAAAATTTCGAATTCAGGTTTGGAGCGATTTTAGAAATTAACGAGCATTAAAGTTTTCAGGATCTCTTCTCATGGTTAATACAGATCGATATATAGAAGTGAAGCGAGGATAGATAGGAGTATGTGAGTAACGCCAGATGTTTGTTTACGTCATGACTGATTTGCCTGAGTGTCCAGCGGACACATAATCAGACCATGGAAATTTCGATGCGCTCAAGAACTATTTCTAAATGCACAGACTGAGGTCACCTGAGCAAGTCACAGTTGCCTCAGCTGTGGCCAGACAATGATACTAAACGGAACTTGGTAGATAGGTGGGGGCTTGGTATAATACTCGAAAGGTTGTGTTACAACTAAGGGCGCCAAAGGCATCAACCAAGTGAGCGAAAACCACGCTATTAATAGACTTCCTCATTACGGTTTTTGTCAAAACGGGCTATGTGCCATTATTCTTTTACGTACGAGTTGTGTTCTGTGCCCTATATACTCTTTTGTGCAACTGCAGATTAAGCAGTAGACCACCATGCTTTGAGCATGGACGGAAAGGATAGACCAGAAAGACGGATCAAGGAAGGTAGGAAAGTAGGAACAAAGCAATCCTCAAGGAGTTCATTGTATCATGTACAGAGATTTTGGGGGCATCATATTTGTCCAAAAAATTTTGACTACTGACTTGCGTTTAGCTATACAGTGACAGATTCCGATGAAACAATTCGAAAATTGCCAGTCTATGGCTAGTACGAATAATGAATTTATCTAGCAAATACATTTTCTGTCTCGTCGATATTAGCTTTCAGTTTGTTCCGAGCGAGCACCTGGTGAGAAGGGCTAACTGGAGTATGGCACCATCACCACAGGTGATCCAAACAGTTCTTCTGCCTAAAGGAACTTTGAAAGAATATCTAACGGGTTTTGAAATGTGGAGCCACGTGACGCCCTGATCAGGGAAAGCTTCATTTGAAATAAAACAGGTTAGTGGTTATGGTTTGAAAAAATAAAGCACAGAAAATAAAGCCAGAAGGAACGTCCATTGGAAACCTAAACTGTCAGAATGGACCAATTAGACGATGGTCATAAGACGGGGTAGCGTAATAGGTTAAAGAATGAGTGGTCAGATATAAACAGGCTTTGTGTAAGGCCACCATCGCGGTCCCGAATGCCAGGAAGCGAAGCACTGGCGAACGCCTGACCGACCTCAGAGTAGGTGAGCTACTTGAGTTTGTTAAAGTTCAAGTTGGGTTGATGTAGGAGGGTGTAAGTGGAGGACCTACTTAAGCTTGTCACCCAGATGGGTGAAAAGTGCAGACAAGAACGAGTGATGAACACAGCGCGCCTATATGTTGCCCAGGGATAAACAAGAGTTTTACAAAATTACTCGGATTTCAGGTTTTGATATCACGTGTTAAACAGTGGGGGAGAGGTACAATAAAGAATGGGAGAACAGACTTCACAGTAAAACTTAGTTCCGTAATGGCTAGCAGATTAACTTCTTTTGAAGTTTCAGAACTTGGGGGGATTCAGCAGACAAAAGATGGTGAACTTATTTAACTGCAAGTAATGCTGGATCTGTATGAGGGTGGATCGAACAGTCAAATGTCTTAATTTCATACGTTTTGTTTTGGTGACCGGCATCGCAATCTGGGTGTACTGGTGATCTAAATGAGGCTTTTATAACTTGGCTGCTAGCACCACAGTCTGAATTTTCATCATCTTGCAATAGGAGTTCGCTCGGATCACCCAAAATTAGGACTTTTACCCCCTGGAAATGACGGTAAATGCACTTAGTATTACAACGCGTTTGTTTGCCAATTAGCTGTGTCATAATGCCAAATTATAAGGTATATTCAGCAAGTATGACTAGGAATCGTGTAGCGCCATAGGTGAACTTAGCAACTAAAGGATATGAAGGAACTTCTCTTAAGTTCTTCAAGACCCGTTATTTGAAAGTACACGTCGTGTTACGTGACAAGTTTAAGGAAGATCTTCAGGAAAGTGGCCAAACCATCAAAGATGATATCTTTGTAATATCTTGGAAATCACTTTATTATGCATCAGTTAACAGCCTCCACACATTTGTGTCCAGAGTAGTCCTCCGGTAGGAGCACCATGTGAGAATATTTCTTCTGAGGTGCTAATAGTCTTAACAATGATCCTAAATTAAAAATGTGATTTCAAGCCACGTGTTGTCTAATGCTTCTTCGCAAACTGAGATAACTGAAAGAAATTCATTGATGTCTTGAAATTAGAAGGCAAAACAGAAGCATAACTTAATATGGACTTCGTCCTGTTTCTTCCAGCACTGTGTTTGTAACAATTCAAAAATGCGGTGATAAAATGCAATATTCTGAAAGTAAATATCATTTGAACAATGTCCTTCCTGGTCATCCACACTTTTGAACCCTTAGCAGTTTTAACCGAATGGATGGTCTGCACACCTTATTTTCTATGAGCCGTTCTGGTAGATTTATTCTTAGACTTTCTGAATCTGTTGGCAACAATATACGATCATATTTCATACTCAGCTGGTTGTGCAATTACGTAGAGAAATCTGTTGGAAGAAATGAAGTTGCTTTTTAAATGGACATTTATTTTACTTCTAAATTGTGATTTCCAACAACTTTTTATGAATGTGAATTGAACGGTTGAATACAATTTACTCCCACTTGCTCTATATCGGATTCGCATTCTAATTCAGCTTGGCCTGGAATGTTGTCGTCTGTTTCGTTGAAGGTGAACCTGTCATCGCACCACTACTTTACATCACCATTCTTGTTCTTTGTCAAATGTCAACCTCTGTCATGCCACTGGTAGACACTGGTGTCTGGTTCCACGCGTTTAATCCGGTCCACTTAATGTCACCTTTTGTTTGATGAGTGTTGCCTTAAGCACGGGGGTTTTGTCCGTTGAGACTGAGGTCAACCTGATTCAGACAGGAGATAGCGTGGTACATATGTTACATTGTCGAATAATACTGGTCACCGCGTTTCTACGTGTATCTCAACCGAATGGAATTGGCGTATCAGGATTTTTTCCCAACGGGTGGTCGACATGACTGTTAAAACTGTTGATCATTGCAAAATCTGTCGTTTAAAAAGTGAGTGCAAAAAAGAAAGCGAACGATCGGCATTGTTGCGGAGTAGTGGTAGTTCGGTGTGAAATCACTAGTGATTGGCTTGTTCACAGTTAGGCACTGTGATTGGCGATTGGTTTATTGCCAAGTGTGATGGTTTTTTTCGCCGAGACTGGCAAGCGATTTGCATGTGCAACACCACCATTCAAGCAGACATACTCAAAGTTTTGTTGAATGCACGGCGCACTGACGACGTTCGCTCGAAGAGTGACGAGATATGACCAACTCAGCTTCCAAGCTCGGCGAATAAGTCGATTCGTCATGACCAATCCATAACAAGCATTTGACGTCCATTTAGACAATAGCCAAGTCCACCTGCACTTGGGGTGAACTACTATTATCCTCTATTTTTGGAGAGCTTGGTCACAAAAATAAAAAGTAAATCCGAGCGATAGATGAGGAAGGGTGTACAGGAAAATATTAGATAAAGAGTGGGAAACGTAACATACGAAGGCGTGACACCAATAGTTCCAGTCAGTCAAGATAAATTTCGATGCATGTAAAAATATTTGCTATGAAAACACATGTGTAAAACCAGCGACTGAAGAAAGGACGAACAGTGCTAAATACTCTTCAAAACGCGGTTAGCGCTAGCACAGTCAAGACTCACACATCAGGCGCAAAATCTCCGTCATACTGGGCCACGTGTGAAAGTCGATTGCAAAAATGAACACAACGTCATGTACCACGCATAAAAGTATCGTAGGTACATAGGGTGCCCAAAGTGGCGAACAATCACAAGACATTGACTGTGACCTTGGGAAGGCCCAGTCCAATAACAGCTTTGGCGGACTGAGGAAAGCAGATCCCTCGATGTGAAATGATCATCGGTTGGTGGACCGAAAAGTCGACTTGACAATCAATTGCACGTAGGATTGAGATGACGGCCATAGAAAAATCACCAGCACCATACTTCTGCTTGTTCCTATTCCACGCAGTCACTCCATGTTCATCCGAGACTTTGCCTACGTCCATCACAGTTCCTCGGCTTTTTCGAACTGCGATTAGGTCAGGCATGATGAAAGACGTCGACGTAGGTGCTCTCAGCTGCTCGAAAACGGTGTAGCCCAGGCGACGGAGACGTTGCGCTAGTTCGCCAACACATCTAGCCGCATGCGTGAACCAGCAAGACTGCAGAATATGTACCAAACTCGCCAGTTGACCATAGCTTCCAAGACAGAAGCTTATCTGGCCACAATGACCATGCAGGTCGCGTGGTCCTAAGCAGGTTGCAGCGGAGCTGGATACCGCAGCTAAATGTCCGGGGAAACACACGATCTGGAAACACGAGCCATCTATTTGAGAGAGGCAATGCAACCAACTCTCGTGAACCGTGACTGTCCACGCTGTTGTACAGACTATCGCCCCAAGCAGCCGCCAGCTATTCCTTGATATTCATGCATGCACCTAGGATTCGGATCGGAAGGCTGAGATCCTGAACAACCTTGCCAAATGCAGAATCATTGACCACACCGCGTAGCAGTACGCACTGGGTAGACAGAAGCTTTTCTATACGGGCCCTCCGCTGCATCGGGGTTGTTGTACTCAGGCTTAGGATGCCATGTCCCCCGTGTTGTCCACCGGCGTGGATGTAGCTGAATGGTGCTTCCTTCGGTAGACGTAGCCAGTCAAGAATGTATTGCCTGATGAATTTGGACAACCTTTTGAGCGTGCTTCGGTGGACTTGGCTGAGTAACAGCGGTATCAGCTAGTTCCTTGTGATCCCCGTTCTTTGATGCGGCTTCAACGGGGCATGCGTCACCTCATCAAGCAGTTTGAGCAGCTGCTATTATTTTTAGCAGGCCCCTTTTATCTTGAAAGTAAAGGGGTCGCCTATATATGCCATAATGTGAGTCGGATCCAGAGGAGTGATGAATTCCTCGGTGTAGCAAGGAGGTGCGACTGGAATCGCGGTCGCCCGATGTATTCTGTCCCAACAGATCACCATTACTTTCATCTTCCGGGCATTCCACATCATACCAGCTCTTCCCAACTTGACCGTAGTCTTACTTTCCGCACACACGACGCAGTCGCCAGCGAAGGCAAAACCGTTCACTAAGGTGTCATGGAACTCATGTCCAAGTTGGGCCATTAACAGCCCAACAACCCCATCCATTACCATGATAATCAATAATATAGATAGTGGATCTCCCTGACTCCTACCTCTGTGGCAGTGAACCTCGGAACTGTGGGAGACTGCTACAGCATCCTCATAGGACTGCGCAATGTATCAAATTGGAGGTGATGGTGCCCCAGGCGCCTTGGTAGATCGGACAATTGTGTCATACGAAACCGAATCAAATGCTTTTGAGATATCAATAATCGCCAAGCTGAGGTTAGAAGCAGTCGCTGAAGAGTGACGAAACAGGGTATGTAACAGCGATGTAGCTTCCAAAAAACTATCTCGCTGTGGAAATGCAAACCGGAGTGAGGACAGTTGTAATCTACGGCTGAAGCAATCAGCAAGCACCTTATGGAAGGACCTAACAAGAATGGACGACACAGAGGTCGGTCTCAGTTGGTTTGGTGAAGCCGGAGTTGAAACTTTCGGAATACGGGTACGACAAAAATGCTATGGACAACCTTCAGATAATAGGAGTAATTTGAAATACCCATCGAGAGCTCTGACATTGTACTGGCGATTCATCTTGGGCGTGAGCCTGTCCAGATATGGGGACGAATCGCCCATTAAACCGATTGTACGGCCGACTTCCTCACCTATAATTGGCTTGACCAAACCCCAGTCCTACGGTAGCACTGCGCGAATTGTTCGGCTATTTACGTGTTTTGAAACAGCCAGCACCTGTTTCTAATACTGCTCGGTGTCCAGAGGTATGCCGCAGTTACCTTTACATAGATCCTTTCATGACCCATCGAGCGCAGTAGACGCTGCATCTTTCCGTCTTTGGTGGTATAGCGTCCGGATGGCGGCGTAGTTGGCTCGGCAGATCTGCTTTCGGTTGCTCAGCACACGATGTGCTAGTTGACGATGACGGTGGGAGAGGGGATTCCACGTGTGTGGAAATGTCTTGGAGGCGTGGAGTTCAAAAAGTGACAGGATTTGCTCCGGTGTCACGATGCCAGAATGCAACCCTCGGGCACAAGCCATAATATCAACACTAGCGAACGAATTGCCAGAATGGGATTTTAGGTGATAGTGTGTACTCCTGAATTTGTTTGAACGTTTCATAGTTTGACGATTGTGGTTTGGTCATGCACACTAGATGATGATTCGTTCAGCCGTGCTTGCCGGTTAAGCACACGTAACCCTGTTTTCATGCTGATAGCCGAGCGACTATCACTACTACCATCACTGCTAACTCTCGAATGGATAAAATAATCGCCGTTTAAACCTAAATTAAATAAATGGTCCACTGTATTTTGATCGTGAAATAAATTTAGTGACGATTGCCATAAACTAGGTAATGATGCCTGAATATCTGCACTGAAATGCGCATGCAGTCTAGTAATCATCGCATTCCTATTTCTCAAGCACTACCTAACAAGGAATTTATCGAAAACTTCTCCATTCAATTTCCTGCTTTCCTGATTTGTTTGCTTTCACTTACGGCTTCGTTAAGCTGAGTGATCTCATTCTGAGTAACTCCATGGATTTACTTTCAGTACTAATGAAGACCGCCAGCACTGATGCGTACCATTTAGGGAAGCAAGATCAAGTGAAACTGTTAAATATACTAAATCTCGGCTTGCAATTTCCTTTCAGTTGATAAAAAGGGTTTCGCCATCCAAGATGGACTTCCTATGGATGTTCTCAGCCTGGGAGTGACACGAGCGTCTCAAACGAGGCCCGGGGTTTTGAGGTTAACTGACCCATCTCAGGAGCCACACAAACCAGCGAGGTTCCACTTTGATGTTCCTAATTCGTGCATAAGGCAAGCTGCGGTAAAAATGGTGCAAAAGGCGATTGCGGTGGCTCTTTTTTAAGGACATTTTGACAACAAACTTGAGTTCTGTTTTTGGCCCAAATTATCTAGGCATTCAGCTGTGCGGCACGGTTACAGGCTACCGAGACAATTTAGGGTGTTTCTTGTTCTAACTCTCTCCGTTGGCATTCACGAAGAGGACCATTTACCGTGACCCTTATCCATGTGAGTACTTGTGTAAATTATTCAAATACATTGTAAAATTTAGTAGCTCATTCATACCACGTAAGTTTTACTTGACTTCTACGCATTATTTACTGCACCTGAGTGGTTATTCAGTAACTTACAATGCGCAGCATTAATCTAGGATTTTAATCCCGGTTAGATAATTACGAATAAGGCGGACACCCGGCTTTACAACAAAGAATATCACAATGGTCTGGTCAGTGTGAATAATTAAAAGGAACCAAATTTAATAATACGAAGGGCACCGACTATTTCACAGCCACACTGTGCGAATGGGCTTCACTGAACTTGTATGTATGGTTCGGCTAGTAGCTCTGTGCACAACACATTTACCGCTTTATTGCTCACACCTTAAATTTCAGATTCAATACACAGGACGTAAAGAATATTTTACCAGCCTCGGTATTCTCAAATCCGTTCATCTGAGCGAAGGACGACATCGACAAAGTCCACTGAAATCCGAAGCATTCAAACCGTCCACCTGGCCTTTAGACGGTCTAATAGGTGTTGACAACAAACCCGAACTTCAACACTTTCAGCTGGAACGTTTGGAGCCGAACAGTCAATATGAGTTTATTGTGCGCCCCGTGTATGCGGTGGACCGAGCAATGCACTCTACCGAAAGACAAGAAGGAGTCTCAGTGACCGTTATTTGTCACACGGAGTGGACAAGTAATCCTACCGTTATATCAGCACCCCTGTAGTTACCAATATTGTTTGTTTCCTTACTAGTTTTTTCCATTGCCACTCGGCTAATTACCTGCCGTGCACAACGCTTAGTGTTCATCTGCAAATTCTGATCTTTCAGTAGGTCACAGAGAGAATCAGGGCTGAAAACCGTAATAAAATGCAGTTTCTGGGCGTTGTTTTCCCAACTTTGGACGGGTCTTGAACGTCCATCTTTACAGCGCACAGGGTGGAAGAATTTCAAAGAGAGGAATATGAGTTTCCAAATGGATTGATAAAATATTTGCAACTAAGCAAAGTTATTGACTGTTTTAAGAAAACGACCACGACGTTTTATATGAAAGGATGCTTCCTTAACCTACCTGCGTTCAGATATTTTCGGTGTTGCCTTCCGTTTGAAAAATGTTTATTCGTTTACTTATAAGGTTTAAAGATTAGGATTGTGGAATCTGATATTCAAGAAAGATGCTGGTACCAGAGGCTGTAGCAACAGAACCGATCACATTCTCGTCAAATCGGCATGACATGAGATATCTCATGCCCAATGTTTAGGACGGTTTAGTGTTGCGACCAGGGAGATTTCACTAGTGATACCTGATAATTGTGTGTCCAAAACATCAAATCCCAGCATCGTTAACGTTTTATGGAAAAATCTGCATTACCATAAGGTGAATGGTATTGTTTGGCGGCCACTTACACCGCAAATTTGTTCAATTCATTGTGTGCCGGAAGTTTCGAAATAGCCAGTATTGAGCCGGTAAAAGACCTCCAAGAACCGTATAAGCAAAGTTGTTTTAAAAGAAAACTTACATTGTTCTGGATATAGTTCCAGCTCAAAACTGAGGTGGCCTTTCTGTAGCGTATTCGGTTGAAGATCATTAAGGAAGAGAGATTTAGCCAATTTTCCGAAAATCCCCTAGGTTCAACCAACTCAGTTTGTGGACGAATATAAGTTTCTGGGCGACACACATTAGACTAAGCACACATCAGTGTCGTCCGACTTCTGAAGGGTTTATATCGTATTAAGTAAAATCCCCTTATAAATTGACCTTCTTACAACCCCTATGAATGTTGGTTAATCAGGGATTCACATGCAGGCATCCGAGCTTAGGCTAACATACCTTCAAGTTTGACGTTTGTAATACCGTCTTACATTTTTATTGGCTTATCACGTGATTTGTTTATTCAAGCGACACAGAATGATACACCAAAAATGCGTCACGAGGAATACTTCTCTGTCAATAATGTGTTGTGAAGAATGATTGAATTTTTTTGGATGCTTGTCTGATGAGGTCAACCTGAAGAATGTCGTGTATGGTATTTTATAAACAAGCAAAATTTGATTAATTGCTAAGAAGCAGGTAGACAGCGCGAAATACTCAGTACCTATCTGACGGGTGCAAGGTTTTTGCTGGTTGAATCACGATAAAGCCCTAGCAAGAATCTCCGTTTCCCACAGTCAAAGACCAGGAATGGTTATCTTGCATTCCGTCAGGGAGAAACGTCCCGTAATATGACCAGTATAGCATAGCTTCCATAAACACCCAAATGAGTACACACAGTAGCTGCTTGTTCAAATCACTTTAGCTTCCTGGTAATATTCCAGAGTCCCATTATACTTTATGTAGAATCGACATTACAGAATGAAGCATAAACTTCAGCTCTTGTTTAACACTTTATTGAGCAGAGTGATTCATTCTGGACCGCTATCCGTCAGATGTGAATTTTCATGCACTATCTGGTTTCTCCTAGAGTTATCATGTGATTACTACCTCTAAAAAGGAACACTTATTTGTTAAATGAACTCACTAACTGAATGATGCATGCACTGTAGTTCACAAAGAGTGACTGTTCGTTCAAACTGGTTCATTCAGTACACCTCCATTAAGAACGTTATGGCCGTTTCCAAAACCTATACCACAAGATGTTTTACCCTTAGCAGGCTCATTGACTGCAAGAAAAAGCAGGTGTCAATTAAACCTTGAGGTAGCAAGTAGGTTCAAAATAGCAACTGAATTATTACAATTCTACGTGGTTTACTGGAAGAAAAGCCTCAATTTAGTCTACAAATCTAGGCATTGGCTTCGAAATTCTGCTTCCTATTTGTGTGCAAAATATCTAAGTATTTCTCCTGAAGCTGGCTTTTCCGGGAAGCAGTCAGTCTTCTCATACTTATGTTTGCTGCAGATACTATTTCAGTAAGTTACTCTTGTGCTTACAACAGAGCCCAAACCGGTAAAATGATCAAATATGTAAACTCATTTTGTGTTTACGATTGAACACAACACCTTTTTCTACATGCAGGGCCTAAGTTTATCCGTGCCCCCGATTTGGAAATGGTCCATATGGCCCCAGTGGATTCGCCTACCTCAGCTATATTAATTGAACTACGAATCTTTCGAGTATCCGAAGAAAACGGGCCCATACACGAATATTTTATCATAGCTGCTCAGGAACGTTGCAGTCCAACGTCGGAACATGATGTCCTCAGAGACCCCGACCTTTACACGCTAGCGGAACTATCCCAGTCTGCAAGACAGGCCTTGACTGATGGTCCGTATCTTGCCATTTTCTCCACTACGTCCAGTTTATTTAAACCAAACCAAGAAGTCTCCATTGTGATGCTTGGAACTGAGCAGCTATCCCGTTTACGACGTTTAGCGGAGTTGCCGATAAACAATTCCAGCATGAGAGAGGTCCGAGGAACTGAAACTGCTGAGACATATTCAGAAATGCTCCGTGCTGTTAACAAACCCATTGAGGCGCACTGTATCTACCGGGTTGCTTCTAGAGTCTGCTCACGTGTAAGTTCTAACTACAGAGTCGCAATTCAGCCAATTAATCAATTCTGGGCTCTTTCCAGAAATGAGAGTGGACAAGTGAGTAGAATTCTACCTGAAAATCAGGGTCAATGGCTGAAAAATTTGCTCGTCATTTATACTAACGAAATTTGATGGCTTCAGAAAACTCACAACGGTCTGGGCGCAATTCCCCTCCAACTTTTAGCCCAACGAATTTCCTTTATATCTGATTTGGGGTTTTCTTCTGTCTCAAGAGATCAGAATTAGAGCACCTTCGCGTATCCAGCACCGACTCCCCTCTGCACAATCCAGTTGTTTTCTTTGCAGATGGTACATTAGGGCTCCTTTTGGCGGTTGCCATCAATCTGAATGTAAGCAGGTTTAAAGAGGATGAAGCTCGCTCCGACTGGTCTCTTTGAGGACCGACTGATGTATGGGGCCTTGGCCTTTAGCTGACAGGATATTACCACCGCATATGGTCAGGGATTCCACAAAAGTTGAACTACCAGGCATGTGGAAGGTGAAAGTTGAATCATTACAACGCGCATACAATTAAGGCCCAACCGATAACGACCAATCTACTATGAAGATCTTTTTCTACTCTCGTATATGTTCATTAAACTGAATATTCTCAAATTCCTGATAGCTGTCTCCAGGCAGTAGAAACGTGGAGGAAAGTGATTATCACTGACGTGAATGAATTTTCCTGAAAACTGATTAGTTAGCAAGAATATTTTCTGAAGTAGAGACAGCCAATTGGTTGTGTGCTATCCTTGGTGTAATTTTAGCTTGAGAACTTGTTTATCTGACCTTTTTTTACCCGAGGTTTATCGTTGTTTGAGTTAGAAAGGATACTTCAGTTAACAGGAACCTCTGTGTGTATGTGAACATTTTTACCTTTGTGTAGCAAAAAGTGACTCAAAGTTTTCTCTGGAAAAGACAGAAAAACCCACGGCAATCCAAGTTAGTTGAAAACCACTGTTTGCAATTACAGATACTAACCTTATTATGAGCAGTCATGCAGCTATTCAGAGGTAATATTAGTAATTTAGTTCCCTACATTTTGCAGACCTGGTTTAGAAGGTAATAATTCTCTAACTTCACTTACCAAAACGTGCGTCATCTTTCAGTTAGTCTCCCTAATTTATGTCTGCCTTGAGGGTTACAGCGTCGAACATCCGGGCAAACCCGCAAGCTGGCAAACAAATAACTTTTTCTCTCCTAATTCAAAACTTCTCCACATTGTTGTTAACACCTTCGATCCTCTCGACCTCAAGAGGGCTAATGTTGCAAACAAATCGTTGTTTTGTGCCTGTACGAACTTACATTCTCCGCAGGATCTTTTTAACGTTTGACAGTCTATCCCGCAGATTTCATAATCTGTACCAAATGTTTTGATTTGTCTGTTCTTTGCATTATAGTATCCAGACGGACAGAGATTGTGTGCCACCAGCAACTGGTCGAAGCCCATTTCTCCGATGGGGAATAGCAATCCGCAGAGTTTAGTAATGGAAGCTGTTCCGCCCTCAGCCCCAGTCTCCGGAACTTCTGCGTGGTCACTAAAAAATCCACCGAAAATTACCGTGTTGCTTATCAGTTTGACATGCGGTCTAATTTTCTTTGCGATGCTAAGTGTTGTACTTGGCTGCCTTCTGAAGCACCGCAAGCGCCAAATGACTGAACGTCACGTGCTTGGTTCGGCGACTCAATGGGATGCAAGAATTTGTGAGGACATCAGCAAATCATTTATAGCAGATGAACGACTGAAACCCTACATTTCAGCACTGGCTGAAAAACATGGATGTGCTCCATTCCATGAACAACCTAGTGGTTATATGTTGGCGCGCTCCTCAAGTGGCTTCCATAGCCCATCTGAGTCAAGTCTAGGGCTTTCTGGACTGAAAGCGCTGTATCCAAGTCCTGGTGGGTTGGCTACAGGAATGGTCGTCAGTACCTCAATGAATGCTCCCTCACTACGGTCTGCAGACATTGAGGCCACCCCTAACGCTAGTATGACAAACGAGGTGATACACGCCCCTCGTCTACTGAGCATGAAAAACTCTACACAACAATCAACACAAGGCACAGGACTTTCTATGAATACAAGTGAGCGCTTCGGAGGCCAAGACCTAGTGGGAATTGGTGTTGGTATGAAAACCTTACTCGGCAACAGTTCATGTGAGTTTCTTTCTTATGATCACATTTTCCGAATAACATGCCTTGACTACGGAGGAATATACATGACGCTGTGGAAAGCGTTTGGTTTTATTTCCCCCTGGAATTATTTGGGATGAAAGTTATTTTAGATGGTAGAATTTCAAATATGTTGAAATGATCCTCATGATCTTTTAATACATGGAATATACACTGAGTGTATTCTACAGAATCTGTTAACGATGTGATCACGTCACCTACAGCTCAGTCAAATGGAGTAATTTTTACTCTTAAGGATTCATTTAGGATGCCAATAGCTGCTGTATACTCTCCTCATTTGAATGAGCGTTTTTGGTGCTGAAACATTATACAAGATATTTGCCCGACCCAGGTAATCAGCAACAAGCTTGGGCTTCGCCCGGGCCAACACCTTTTGCGGAAAACCACATGATTCTGTCTTTGGAGGGCTGACCGTGGTCTCCTTTTCTGAATATGCGCACAAGATGCTTCGGCTGCGGCTATGAATATTTGGTTGCTATGGCGTAACCCAACACTAAATTAATCATCCTTCTACCAAATTCTTGCATCTCCGTGGTGAATAATCTTTTTTTTCAATCGAAAGGTATTTAAAAGCAGCCTCATGATGAAATCGCGGAATCAATTTTTCATATTGCTAGAGCAGTGCTGCAGCATTTCAGCATTTCCTTACGCCCGACACGTAGTACAGTTATTGAGTTGACTTTGAAAAGTTTTCCACAATTTCACTTGCGGATGCTATATTCAGACACGTCCGTGCCCCTTGTTCATCTTATCATAAACACTGAAGCCAAAAAATCAGTAATATATATTGGCAACTAACCGTTATATAGGCACATTTATCTGCAAAGGTCGCGCTTGTATGTAGCCTGAGATACTCCCAGGGCGCTTGCCCCTAGACAAGAAAACAATTAGGCTCTTCAACCAAACTCTTCGATTCAAAATCCTGGCCGTAATGCAGCTGTGGTTGGCTGAATTGTACTCAAGCAGCCAAACTTTAAGGAACAAATTGCTACACGTGTTGCAACTTCGAAGTAGATGGTCAGGTAACTGTTTCTCTAACTACTTTATATTGAACAACATCGTAGGGAGGACTCTGTGGATTCTGTGTGAGCATCCTCCAGTACAGTTCAGTGGTCTACTGAGGTACGCAAACACTCGCAACACCATGAGATTTCTTGTCTTCCCGACAGCGTCAAGTCTCTGGCGGAGGGTATTTAAGAACTATTCAGACGATGAAGAACGGTAAATTTATCTTTGTAATGTGTGTAAAAACATCCACTTTTGTGCCTATTCAGGTTAAATTGCGGTGAAAAATGCACGCTTCTGATTTCTCTGAGCGCGAAAATATATTACGTTTAACTTTGTTCGAATATCTCACTGCATTCTTCTCCACGCGACTGGGTGACAATCCACGGTAAGTATATAGTCTCGAAGACTTTTTATAAGTCAATTACATGAAATTTAGAGTTTATTGCACATAATGATATATCAAACTCTTGGCTGCCGACTTTATAGCCCAAAATTTTCAAAACCAAATGTGCTGTCTATAGGGCTCATATGATTTGGCCCTCCACGGTGAAAAAGTGCACTTTGCCGTACAGAAGATGCAGCTCTCAACAAGTGTCAGGGTTCTTTTGTGTTATGTCTCTCCAGGGGTGTTCTCATTAGGCAGCAATAGATTTGAAATTAGGCACATTTTTAGCTCACCTGGTAGCATTGATAGTCAGCAAATAAACTAATTAAATTAAATTCCGCTTAACTTTAGGTGACCAAATTACGTCGGTGGCCACGTGTATGAATGGCTTCATAGCTGTACTACATGGGACCCGTTCTTCGTACTGAATAGTTTCGCGGAAAGTGCCTTAGTGTCAGTCGGAGACCAACAATCACCACCTGTAGATTCGTTATTCGTCATCAGTAAAGTAGTTTTGCAAGTGCCTTCAGTACTTACGAAATGCGAAACTGAGGTGGATTTTTTGGACGTTAAAAACGACTGTTTTCGGAATACTGGGGCGCAAAATGCTAATATTCGCTAATGAGGAAGTGCGCATACCCGCTTTCATCCATCCCTGCGAGGTTTCCTTTATAAAGTCTTCTTTTATAAGGGAGGGTTTTTGGTTCCAAAATACCTTTTCACAGAAATCGTTGGGGAACCCAGTGAAGGTAATTACTCCTGGTAAAAGATTCTCATATCCTCTGTAGGCGTTACTATTCCAAACACCATGACAAAATAATGATTGCCAGCCCAATTCAGTACTCTTAGTTCAACCTGGTGATTCTTCTCCAACGCCAATCAGTTATTTTTATCGCATGCGTTCCAACCCTCAGTGTAAGTACGTTCATAAAACAATATTTTTGAGACAGAATGCGGACCAAGTTGTCGTTGCATTCGATGCGTGTTGATTGTGCACCCACATACGTAAGGGAAATTATGGGTCCTGCTGACCAGTACACCCTTCACGTAGTTCATTGTTATCTGAGGACGGCTTACGTGTTGACATAGAACAAGTTAGATTTGACCACAACAGTGAGTTTTTTATATGCCCCTCTAATCCACAAGCAAACAGTCATCCATTTCACGGGCACCATACCAGAGCAGTCGTGTCTGAACTAGGCTACGCTGATTGAGTATAGGAAGGGTGGAGTACGATTGCGTAAAGTAAAATTATACGTTAAGTTTAAAAAATGTATACCTAAGGGGCATACCAAGCAGTTGAATTGCAATCGCATCAGCTTTTGGCACAGCTGGACGTTTCACAGGGGGTAAACCTTGCTAAGCCGGGTGAAAACATGAACAAAACACAACCGTTTTTTGCCTTTATTTGTGGTCCACGGTAGTACGATAATCAACCGCGAAGCGGTATTTGAAGATGGGATGAATTACGCAAGACTTCATTTCTCGGCTGTGATTCCAAGCCTTGACGCTGTTTCATTCGTACCAACAAGCAGTGCAACATTTACAACTATCACGACTATCCACTTGATCGTCGTCACGGTCAGTTTACACTGACTGGCATATAATCGCTGTATAGAATTGGAAAACAGTTTGTTCATCCCTTAGGGTTGTACTTTAGTTAGGCTTGGTTGCAATGAAATACTTTAGAACGGAGCGTATCTTGGGTGCACATTCTGCAACCCTGTTTGTGCGAGATTCATGAAAGAGGGCTCAAACGCCCGACCACTATGCGTTAGAGAACTCACTGCATGATTATTCGAAAATGCAACAGAAGGCCTGATCTACTTCCTTGAAAATTCAAATAAGTTTAAATGTAGGTAAAAAAAACATGCAAAACATACCAAAGATGGTTGGAGGTGACTGTGGACTGCACGTTAAGATGGCGTTTACTTACCTAATAAGAGTACTTGAAATAATGCATGTCACTGGAACAGTGGCTGGGCCTAATTTTGAATGTCCAGAGGTGTGGCAGTAAGTAACCAATGAGAACTGGCTCACAAACTTTGGCCAGCAGAGCTTGGGCTCCATCAGACAGTTCATTCGTCCTTCAAGTAATCGTGCAATTGCCCTTCACGATTACCCGAATAATCACCAGCATCTACCGGAGTTGCCCCGTGCACAGCTAGCCAAATGACGGGCGGATACAAAAGACGTTATCAGGGATTCTTTCGCTAACGACTTTGAAGTAACATCATGGATGATGGGAGCAGAAGCATGCCGGGAAGGATGCGTTTAACTAAGCAAAGGATAAAATTTGGCCCAAACACCAGTCTGGAATTTAGTTCATGTCTGAAAATGCAAAACTTGCCTACTGATTTTTCGAGCTCGCGTATAGTAGAGGTTTTTGGTCGTTTATATGAAAGCCTTTTCATGGACTGCTGTACACGAATAGCCATATTGCAAGACGTCAAAATCGGAGCATAGCTTAGTTAAATCTGTGCACACATGTTACGCATGAGAAGGAGAACTGAAGCCCAAAGACGGTACACATATTTAGATATAATCTTGGTTTGGCAACTTATGGAAAGCGACCTATTTTAAACACTTTTTTTATGAATCCCAACACCTCTTGCCGTTCTGCCTGCCCCAAATCTAAATTATTTCTCGTCATTTATACCCTCGGAAGTACCACCCGTTGTTCTACACTCCAGAAGCGCGGCTTTCAGACTTATCGCTTGATGTTTACATGGCAAATTTTTGATACTATTCATCATTTCTCTGAAATAAGCATAGTTAGTACGATTGCATATCACTGGTTTGGCTGCACTCATAATGTTGGCAGTGTGAGAAGGTTCTTGAATTTTAATTGAGGCCAGTTTATGCCATCCTCATTGGAAATCATTAGCAGTGTACATCTCACAAAAATCCAGGGTTTTGAACCCATGACCTTCCGGCTAGTCTTATTAACACTTAACAGTTTAGCCACGAGCAGCCGATCATCATTGTGATTAACTCAAAATCAGACAGGATATAGTTCCACTCATTCTCAGGTACTGTTAGTTTGCAGTGCTCCATTCGTCAAGCTTGTTCAGTAAGATGTCACCCCAGTAAACTAATGGGATACCACATAGCTACTAGACTAAGTAGGCTGTGGTATAGTAGTGCACAATATGCAGCATAACGTAATTTTGACTTCCAGTTTCAAGTTATACACTGTCCTCATTAAATCCGCTAGCTTGATAGTCTACGAGATCCTCACTAATATGTTTACACACGTAAGTTTATCTTTCCTCCTTTATCTCTGTCACCTAATTGCTTGATAATGCACTAATACCCATAATATTTGGGACAAATTTTCAGTTTAAAGGAACGGTATTATTGTGGTAGCGTTGAATATCCACTGAAGAAAGATGAACTTTACACAATTCAGACTTAGTGCACGCTTTACTTTGATCAAAAAGGCTGCCGTGCAACTCGCGATAAACTCAAAGAACTTCTTTGGCCACAAATAGTATTTCACACTTTTTCTTGAATAGTTCTGTGATTCTGGTGTTTACTGCCTCCATGTTGTTGTTCCGATATTTGACCCAACGCAGCCTTCACTGGTCGACTACCAATACCGATTGACCAGTTCGTGGATTTTGTATGCCACACAAAACATGATCACAGCTCGGTATTTCAAGACGAGTTTCAAATGATTGAACGCAATGCAGCTGCAATGTGCTACTCAACTCTCAATGGTCTACTGGATCGCAATAAGGAAAAGAACCGATGTGCTAGTATTCTACCGTTTGATCACAACCGTGTCATACTTCAAACACCTACTGGAGGATGCTATTCGGATTATATCAATGCCAGTTTCATTGATGGACGTCAGAAAGCAAAAACATATATTGCTACACAGGTTCGTTTTTATGGACACTTTTGGGAACCTTGTGGTCAACGGCCGCATAACATCCATTGAGACATAGGCCAGTTTTGTTTGATAATGGATATAAGATTTACGAATTTGTCTGAATTAGTACAGGTAAGGAACCTATCATTTTTCCGTATCCACTCTATTTTCTGTCAAAATTGTCCGGGTTCTTTCTGAACACAACTCAACTTAACAAACCATTTGGTTCGGATACCACATAAAATAGGGGTGCTCTACCGAAAATGCACACAATTTGGTTGAAGTTGTGCATTCACACTTTAAAAAGTCACTTTTGGAATAAATTGGAGTCTCCGAAGATTAGATGCGTGCAGTCAGTTACGCAAAGGATTTCTCTCAATAGCCTGCATTTTGTTTTGATAGAACGTCGCCAGTAGTTTATGTCCGGAATCTGAACAGGTGGGGACAAGATGAGACGTTTTTTGTTATCACTTTTTGTCGTATTCCGCTCCACGACGATGCGAAGATTTCCCAGTAAAAATGTGATACGAATTTATGAAATGTGGGTACAAACTCGAGTTCCTCATCTCCGTAGTGTGTGATTTGTCCACGTCCGATTGGTGTTGTGTGTTGTGTTTCAGGACGCTTCTTGCTTCTGTTTACATAATCTGTACGGAAGTAAGGTTTCTGAATGAACATTGCATTCAGACAAAATTAACTGCAACGAAGAATTTCTGAACGAAATTTGGTACAATGATTGCACACCATTAATTCCTTTCACCGCCTCGACTCATCAGAAATGCTAAATGCAACCCTATGCTTGTACAAATGATTAGTTCTCAAGGTGAAAACCCATTAAAATGGAAGACATTTGCATTTTACCTAATCTTGTAGGTTGCCTACAACAAATCCTCAAAATTGAGCCAAATTATTGGTAAAAGGCTCATCATGTTGAAATTAGCCCAGCTGAAGTGGCGTTCAGTACAAACAATATGGATTTCAATTAGTTTGAATATCCATTTGAAGCAAGAAATCGCTCTCTTCTTTTCTCGTTTTTGGGTTTGTTGTCCACCACAGATTGCATTCACCGAGTAAATGACACCTAGGTTTGCCAAGCTGACAGAAGTCTGTGTCGAGCACCACTTTTTCGTACCTTACTGTGGTGAAACGTTTACGCTCTCTTGGCTTTGATTAGGCCGTATAGCGAAAGGGGTAGAAATTTTTGCCCTAGGGCGTTCTCACTTGTGGCAAATCCGTAGTATGCAGGACGAAATAACGGGTCTGCGGAAGATATGGTCCGAATACAACGTCAAATGGCATAAATGTTTAGTTTACTTTGTCAAACCGTAACTGCATACGAATCACCCGATCGAAAATCAAGCCTCTGCTTCTCAGCTACCCAGCGAGCTATGTAATTTTAATTAGATTATGGCTTGATAAACTTGCATCCAACTACCTTCTTTCTGCATAGAAAAAGGAAGAGCGGTGCCCGTTAAACGTTAAGAAACTTCGTTGTGATTAAAATCATCTTTGGCATATTCCTAACTCGTGAAGTTGTAACAGGTAAAATGTTTGCAGTTTTCTAGTGTAACCAAACTCATCTCGATCTAGTGAAATACTACCGATATCCATTAATGATGAAATGGTGCATGCGGTGAACTCGGAAACTGCGTTCTTCGCTTAGCGGATCGTGAGTATGGAATAAATTGTACTTGAACGTTTCAGATAAAGGTAGACCTTCTGGCGCACTTTTGTTGTGCGCTAATGATCTCATCAATTTTAGGTTGCGCTTTTTAGATACAACTTCTTCGTTGGGTACACCATTACATGAATTTTTTCACGTACGCTAGGTGGACGTTTAAACTGAAACGCTCTTCTATTCAGTCATTAGTAAGAAGTTTATCTGGTAGTACTCGTTCTACAGTATTTGGCGAGAAAATTCTGGAATTCCTTGACAGGCACCGCTGGTGGACACAATGGATGCATTTTGGTCTATGGTCTGGAATCAGAACAGCATCATAATCGTTACCCTAACTGACTTGATCGAACAGGCGGAACGAAGATGTGACCAGTATTGGCCCAATACCGGATCATATCAGTACGGGGATATTACGGTGACCCAGCTGGAAACTACCGATTTAGCGTACTACGTGGTGCGTACCTTTGTGGTTCAAAAGTCAGGGTAAGTGGAATTCCTTTTTCATTCTATAGTCAAGTGGTTGGAGTTAACGCGAGTCCCTGGTCCTCAGGTGTTTAAGCAAAGTGCAGGCTAAATTTAGATGTGAATGTCTGAGTATAGACGCAGAATGGTGACGATCGATGAAGGAAAATCCCATGTTGGGCCTCAATGATAGATTAAGCAATCATCGTTCCATGGGCCACGATTAAAAAACTGCGCTGCCTACATACACACAACACTAAAAACGAATTATCGCATGTAGGCAAACGGGTAGTGTCAGTTTGCTAGATATCATCGCTTTCTAAAAGGTGTCAGCTCTGGGATAGTGTTTGATGTCTGGGCGGAGCTCAAGAAACTATGGTTTGTACACATTTAGCGGAATTATAATACACGCGGACTGAATCAGTAAAGGATTGGGACACAACTGAATTTCGAAATTGAGGAAAGTGTTAAACCTACATCTTGGACAAATGTAATTGTCAATCGACCTGAAGGATTTCATTATGATGGGTTAAAACAAATGTTGTAAAAGGGCTTGCAGAAGGACACGTGTGCTGCAAAGGAGAGGTTAGGCCAATTGTCGTCTGGCGTTGTTTTACTGTGAGCAAAAATAAAGATAATGAGCCGATAAACCGAGGGATGAAGGACAAAAACAGTGGAGCTGGAGCACATGTAAGTGGTAGACACCCTGGCCAATGATTCGAAGACACCGATGGTCATAGGCTGGCATGCTTCGCATGTCCTTTGCGCTTAAATGCCACGTCCCTGATCCATAAAACAGTATGAATCACACCGCCGCAGTGTAAGCTCTGCTCTTGACAGACAGACTGACGTCACGTCGGCGCCATAGTTGTCGGAGGTTGGCATAAGCTGCCGTGGCCTTCCCGACTCGGGAAGTAATTTCAACTCCAGCCAGTCCACCTGAGCAAGCTGCCGCCAGATGATTTATATTCACGTTCGGTACTCTTGGGCAGGAAATTTCACATATGCAGCACCTTGTTCTATATTCTTCCATCCAAAAACATCGCAACGCCTACCGACACACCAAAATGATGTCTATAACACTGTAGGCGTTGATGAAGCCTAATAATCTTCTCCGTTTGAATTTAAGCACCATTTGACAAAGAACGTCATAGTTTGTGGGCTGTCGTAAGCTTTTATAGTCCAAGTATTTTAACGTTCGAAGCAAATTTTGTGAAAACGGGGCTACATTTATCTAGCGCCCAATCTTCCTGCTCATTAGAAGGTGATCGTACAGTATGCGTCCTTGCCAGATGAGTTTATTCAAAATATTGTTTAGCGTCCCCATATCACACCAAAACTTACAGGATATGTATTTTATGTAGGAGCAAGTGGAAATGTAGTTGTGGATTAGAAACTATTCGTAAAGTAACCTTGAAAATCACGCTTTTGAAAGGTGACTTGGTTGATCTAATAATCGAATAGCGGCTTCGAAAAGATCATGTGAATCATGGGTAATTTTGAAACTTCGGTTGGAAAAGGTTTCTGTTCTGCTCCCAATGTGGTGGTGACAGTTAAAGCTACACGATGCATAAAATGTTTTCTCCGCACAAAAGCTATCCAAAATATTTTGCAGCCACTTCTCTCCAGAAGAACAAATAATAAATAGATAACGTACGAACCTAACGTGAATGCCCTTGACTTTGTAATACACCACCAGTTCTTTTGAACATAACTGAAGGATCCGAAAAGAAAGCAGTACTACTACGATGTCTGTCACTACCTTGACCCGAGGTGTTTTTCGTAAGAATTGCATGTAAGGAAAAGATTTTGAGAAGTACCGCACTAGCATTCCAGATAATCACCCCACGGCTCAATTGACAGCTTGCTACCACCATACTACTTAATTCAGCTGCAGTAGCTAACTATTTAAAGCTATTTTTCATCCATGGGCAATAGAGCCAAAGCGTAAGCGATCTTACTTTGATTTGTTTTCGGAAGGTACGGGATATGCAAAACATGCTTATATGTCATTTACATTAGTGGTAACAAGTTACTCGACTGCGCTCTCGTTTAGGATGCTCTTCAGCTGCGTGTGCCACATATAGGTATCCTCTTGCCTCAGTTGACAAGATATTCCAGGTTTTGCAGTCTCGGGTTCTGGAGAATAGTGTGGGATAAGTTAACCCACAAACGACCGTTGTCTTGATACTGAAAAATATGCCGGGCTTATTTATGCAGTAATCCTGGTTGGGTTTTCGTACTGCCGAGACAGTATGCCCAGAAGCAAACATATTGACTAGATGACAAAAGACTTCATTACCGAACATGAAACACTGAGGATTCTGTAAAATTCTGTGGCTAAACCCATTACGTGGCCTAGATTGTGATGCGGCTGTCTGAGAGCTAGGCTAATGTGGCTAATCTTTAACTAAGTTTGCTGGGAAAATGGAGCGAATTTCAACTGAATTTCATAGCACACATCTACTGCCATATCAATCTCTGCTAGAATTCATGGCGACGTGTCGGCTTTTGATATCAGGTTTTTTTTGAAAGCACAATCTGTACTCGAGTGGATGGACCGCCAAGAACTCCAGTACTGTAAACCCATCCACCTGGTTAGTGGACAGTTTCCCCAAATCAATAGTGCATTGTGACAAATCAAACCAAATATATGGTTTCAGCTAAGTTAGCACTTGAGTGAACTGGCAAAAGTGATTTCTTTACCGAGATGATTTAAATCTCAAAGGCTTCTTGCTGAATAGACTTTCAGTTCTCGAAGTCCAGAAGTTCACCGTCAGAGTATATTTGTTTTAAAGTGCGAATTACTCACCTTGGTGACTTTTGTGGCACTCCGTAAACAAGCCTGGATAGAATCAACCAAACCAATGCGATAAACCGATTTATGGCTGAAGAAAACATGTGACCTAAAATGCTGATTAAGCTTTATACTATGAATTGTTTCAGGGCAGATGGACGTAAGACAACACTCATTAGTGCGCGCGCAACCCAAAACAAGAATACTACATCACGACCGTAGAGGGATAGAAAAACAGTAGTTCAGATGTGTGTCTGAGTTTCACCACCCAGGTTTAATCTGAGTCTCTTTTGTCGAGATGTAATGTGGTTCATCGACACCAAAGCTTATAAAGAACCCGACACTTGCCCATCGAGAAATAAGTTTTACCACACCGAATCAAGCGCGAAAGTTCCTAGTAACGGTTTCCAATAGTTTTCTGAGCACTCTCCAAGTATACTCAGCTTAAACTGGTGTTAGAAAACTCAGGCTTACAATAGGCAATAGATGAACTGCTGGTCTCAATGGTGAACCTGCTAAGCAATGTAGGTAGATAGTTCCACTTCATGAATAGCTTCCAGCGATCATCAGCCATCAGTGAGGACGAGGAATGCAAGTGGATAACAGGCAAAGCAATGCTCCTGCTGGTCTATTGAGTCATCAGAAATGATTAGCAGTGGTGAGTGCCTTTGTAAAATAGTGAAATTATTAGAATATCATTGAACACCCCTTGATGTGCGAGACTGAAGCCTTTCATGGCAACAACAGTCAAGTGACCATATTGGATGAGAAGCAAGATGATTGAGTAAAGTCAGGTTGTAGTGGATAATAAGAGTGGATTATAAGTAGTTTGAGTATTAATCAACTGTCCTTAACTGAGAAAGTGATCGATGGAATATGATCAGAGTTCATCGAGCAATAATTTCGTTTTTTCAAAGATGCAGCACCAGTTGTGGGCCCACGTCGTCTGTTAGGTGAATGGGCTCAGAGGTGAAACCGCTCTCGACAAATTTCTCACATCAAGGGTACCAAAAAGCCAAGTGAATCAAAGTCGATAGTGCAATTTTTGCGAAACTATGGTTTACAGGTTAGACAACCGCAATGATTTTCTGGGATACCATCTTTAGACCAGCCGCTATGGGTGTCTTGTACTGCCACGAAATCTAAGACACCCACGTTGCGCGAAAACCTTGTCCTGAAGTTTATATCACTGAAAATATGTCCAACTTTCATATTTAGGCTATAAAGATTAAAGGGCCTCACAGTGATTGAAATTTCTGTTGTCTTCCAAGCCAGTCCGTGATGGCAGCATTAAAATTTCGCATCTTCCAGTCACATTATACCCTATGACCAAAATATTATTGCTTCTTCTACTTAAGCCACATAAGCCTATCTACTAATTTGTTTCAGGTTTGGTGTGATCAAATTATATCTAACTGATGTCTCTATTTATGCGGGAGTAGTAGCGGTATTGTGATCAAAACCTAGCTTAAACTACGATATTGGTCGACACCCAATGAAAAATAGTTGGCAAGATACCAACCCAGTCTGATCAGAGATGACAGGAATGAAAAATAATTACTTCGTGTGAAGGACTTAATGGTCTGTTTTACACTGTACCCAGAGGGTCGGCCAATGACAGTGTCAACAGCTGATGAGTTAATTGACAGGTCAAAAAGAACTTCACTATTTCCTCCTTTAGGTTCATTAGAAAAGGAGAATCAACTGGAGGCATCTCTACCATCCTCCTGAAGAATGCTTAAAATATGTCCTTCAGTTTGTACTCTAGGTGTGCACATCTAGATTTTCGTTAAAATAATCACTGATTGTTCTTTCGAACCAAACCCAGCACGCCGAGCTCCCTGAGATATATACGAGAACAAATGATTCCAGCCATTTTTATTAAGAAAATTCGGATAACGCAATGATGATTATGTTTCACATGGAAGTCTTGCAAACCTAACATACCCAGAAGAATTATATATCTGTTTCCTAAGGGGTGCAAAAGGTATCCTAATGCAAGTTATTCACAATGTTGATGCAGTCATGTGCAGGTCTAAAAACCGTAAACTAAGAGTTCATGAACTTGATTCCCTGGACAGATTTACCCAGTTCTTGGCTCATAAAATTCGATGTAGCTGTGTGATTCTTCTGCTCTTTTTAAAATAGATTGATTATCCTCAAAGAGTGAAACTGAAACTACAGTTACTCGTCACCACCTGCGGACTGTTGTTTTTGTAGTGTGATCACTTGCTTCCACATCATGCTGAATGTGTTGGACAATTGGACAACCCAAGAATCCTGTTCAGGCGGTCCTGCAACCATCTTTTGATATACCACCTGAAACATAACTGCTGAATGAACACCTATATCATATGCAGTACCGTCAACGAGTAGCCGTAACCTCTTGTTACACCAAAACCTGAGTTTAAACTAAAACTACATGAATTGCTTACTTCCCTAGTGAGACTCATTTGTGAGGATAAGTCGGCCTTTACCATGCGCTGCATCATTTCGCATGTGACCAACAGGATCACTGCAGGATCACTGCAGGATCACTGCTTACCACAAATTTGATATTTGTTCTACCTAGGGTACTTGCACTGGGGTATGAGCTAACAAGTGGATTCATTGTTTAGCCCTTCTCTTTCAGGTACAGCTAACTGCGTAGCGCGAACGCGCTGACGACCTGTCGGTCATCAGTACGTAAAATAACAGCACGCATTAATACATTCATTTTCCTGATTTTTTACATAAAACAAGCTAGTGACAAACTGAGAGGTTGGAACCTGTAAAATTACGATGACTTCATTGCAAATAAATTCGAGGTGTATCATTCCAAAAAAATTGTCTTTCTACGCACTGCTCAACTGACAAACGGCACATGGAAATCACTGAAAATCCGGGTCCAGCTCCTTACAGAAGCTTGGTTACAATAACCATTAGCCGAAATAGACCAATGAACCCTCAGCCTCCATTTTGGTACGACCACCTGAAGAAAACGGGCAAACAATTGAGCGTAGGGAATTTTTAGAAACCTCTGAAGTACGAAGCGAAAGCACCAATTCAGTACCCCATGTCTATATGTCACGTTACTTCCGTCTTTCCGGTAGCTTGGCGTTGGGTTTGATGTCCCTCCTGTACATAGTAGAGCCAACTCACTTGATTTAACACTGAAAAAACGGATCCAGTTGGTGATCAGTACCTAGTCATGATGTGCAACTTTACCGTGGATTTTTGTCCACATGTATGCTGGAGGTAGTTTTTTTTTGCCTGTCTATCTGAATACAATAAGCTACGGAGTTAAGATGAGGACCCTAAGCCCGTGAAAGTAAAAGCAGCAGGAGAACGAATAAACAAATTAGAGGCTTTGGCTGCATTAGAAAAGACGGATATTGTGACATTTTGGGAAACACTACCGACAACGCTGAGTTTGGGTCAAGTGGCTCGCCAGTCAAAAGTGGTACTTCATTCCTGTCGATAGCCTCCTTCCAACGAGCATTCTCGCGCTCCTCCGCTTTAGTCACCTGTCTCTTCACAGTCTTCACAGAAATCCCTGGGTTCTAGAAATTTTCTTCTGCCTAATTGCGTCAAATTAGCTTCCGAATCAGGGCTGAACATCCATTGCAAAATGGTTGCACTTGGATAAAACTCAGAAGCCTCTAAAAATATACGAAGAAATTAAATCACTTAAAGGTGAAAATATATCCCTGCTCAGACACAAAAAATCAGATCTGTCTAGCCTGCGCTGGTGAGGGGGCGGTAGCACGCTCGCCTCGCATGTTAGATTTACGGAGTTCAAACCGCGGCACGGTCAAGGGTATACAGTGCTCATGAGTTGTAATATAACAAATCCAACGATTTTCAGAGAGATTGTGAAATGTGGGGTATTCTTACGTTTGAGAGACTTGTCAGATTAATTTAGTTATAACAAGGCAGATGCTCTTGCTTGAACGGAAAGGTGTTTGTCATCACATACCGACAAATTCTGGCCTGAGTTCTCAGGTTTTTTGTCCCAGTGATTAAAGAGAGCAAGGTATTTCACTAAAATTATAACGCGAAACTCCGACCAGATAGCGCTTGTCATAAAGATGTTGCATTTGAATCAATCTGTTCTTCGATAAATAACTGGTGAATCAATATCCGGACAACAAAATATATAGATAGTTTACTCGTGATTTAATCACATGACCAGAAGATACAATTTTGGGTGCACGTGCCACTGCGGTTTTTCTACAAGTTAAGGAATGTCTAAAAGGAGAAGACGACAAACAGAAAACCAACGGTTGTGGGTTTCACTTCGTCTGGTCACAGTGCTTGCCAGAATTAATCAGACACCACATTACAGACACAAGTAGAGGATTCTCAGGTAGACATCGCGCCTAATCCCGATGGTTGCTAGCTGCTTGATGTTATCTTAGTTGTCTGGATACGCATGGAACCAAGGTAGTTTCCAGACGGGCTCCGGTGCTGTTTGCTACGTGGAGAGACCTGCCGCATCCCAGACACATCAGATATGAAGTAGGCCAGACACCCTAACGAATCAACACGGATGACAGAAGCCGATGTCTGGTGACCTGTTGGCCTCACAACACCACTACTGAGGATTGTCTAAGGCATAATCACACACCAACCCTTGGGAAAATGCAACATTTTGATTTATGTTAGATTTGCACTTGTAATCGGTTTAGCAGATGAGACTACCATGATCGTACTTCGAACTGGTAATTGGTGGTTATGAAGGTGAGTAATCAATGGATCAAAAGGTGAATCTTGATGTTTTCTCCAAACTCCACGGCAGTTGTACACCAAAGTTTAGCCTTGATTCCTGCAGAATATACGCCTTGTGTTAGAGAATTTCATTGCTTAGGTAATGGAGTCGATTTGATCAAACTTCTGATCGGTAAAGCAGAAAATATGTGAAAATTAAGACTGAATCTAGACGGGTTATATCAACGGGCAGTAGGCTTTACGTGAGTTGTGTATGATCGCTTATTTTCTTTAGTAAATTGTTTTTAATGGAAGATTTTTGACGTCCCTGGCGTGCAGCTGCCAGGTTTCTGATCCGTACAGTGCACCGCAGCACTGTAAACTCGACCCTTGACCATTAAGCTGATGTTATGCCTATGCTACAGGCGATGCAGGTTCACAGAAGCTGTTCTGTGGTTCCCAATCCGGATGGAATTGTCGTCTTTCGCGAGACCGCCGGGACTGATACAGCTGCCCAGGTAGACAAACTTGTCTACTGCCTCAACCGGCTCATCCGCAACCAAGAGGTTAAGGTTCGAGCCCACCCAATCTTGCAGTAGCACTTTACACTTTGCAGGTGTGAAAGGCATGCCAAACCGTGGGGGCATGATTATTTACGTTACTTACTATTTTTTGCATCACCACGGTGCCAGATCCCAGAGGAGCTACGTCGTCTGCATACTCGATATCTGTGAGTGGACGCCCAGGAAGCACTGCGACCTTACAGGCAATTGAAACTGATATTGAGTCCTCCGTAATCGTATGAATGACGGAGTTGAAGAAAAAAGTTAAAAAAGTGCCTTTTCGGTCATCAACTGATGTGGTGAACTCAAGTGAGAGCTTCCCGCAGACCTCTACACATCCGCGGAAGGGCCAAGAATATATAGGGGTCACCTTAGCTCCATAGACAAATGGCTTAGTGCCTGACGGTACACAGAGTCAAAGACACCTTTCAAGTCAAGCAAGGGAACCATTGTTGCGCGCTGGAAACGGCGCTGCAGTTGCAGAATATCTCGAAGAGTGAAAATATGATCGACACATCCTCTCACAGGACGGAACCAAACTTGGTTTTTGCGGATTTTCCCCTGCCTTTCTTCGGTCAACCTTCAAGGGATAAGACCATACAGCTCCTTGAATGCCACAGCTACCAGACCGATGCCACGTTGGTCATCACACGGCATCCGAATACCCTTTTTGAAGATAGGAATAACTGTCGACCTGCCCTATTCTTCAGGCAACTTCCGTTTGCTCTATATCACACCAATAACCTTTGTTAGATGGGTCACCAGGACTAGTGATTTCGACGACATCCGGTGGTCTTGTGGTCAAATCCGAGAAGTCGGACGGACAACACCGAACGACGGTAGCATGGCTCCTTTCGCACTTGGCATGTCTTATTACCGGTGAAGTATTGGTTTGCTGTGTAGCGTTCTTGAGCTACCTCAGATCGGTACTGTTGAGCTATGGTAGTTCTTCGAAGATGATGGATTGGCATGCTTCTCGCTGACTTGCGGGGTTCTGAGGGAACACGAACTGTCAGGCGTGCACGCACCATGGCGTGGTCGGAATCAAGCTGTGTGCTTTAGGAGGAGCAGCAGTCTTAAGTCGTGGCTCTCCACCGACAGCTGATGACCACGTGATCCAAATGAGTCCATGGTTGATTCACACTTGGTTGTCACCATGTCACGCCATGCAAACGTTTATACTGAAAGTTCGTACTAGGTCAGAGATAGTTCATGATCAGCACACAAGTGGAGGAGTCGCTGTCCGTTGTCTGTGCGACGAGCATCGACTCCGAATCGACCGCACAAACTTTATTCCAAGGAGCTCAGAGGACCGAAATGGGCCTTCATATCACCCGCAAAGATCGGAATGTCGGTGCTTCTTGCTCGCCGAATGAGCCCGGCCAGCTCTCTATAGAAAGTATCATTCTCAGCGTCAGAACTGCATTCCATTAGGGTATAAGCTGACACTATAAACAGGCGCCGCTTCTTATGTCGAGAGGCATTGAGCTCAATAACCGGACAGCGCAAAGACGAGTTGTTAACTGGGATCAAATCCAGCAAGGCTCGTTCAGCTCTGGGGCTGAGTGAAACTTCTACGCCATCGCTTCTGTATCACCAGGCACACAGAGGAAGAAATGTGACAGATGGGTTCGTCCTTGGCATTTTGAGATGTTTACCTGCACTTAAGTCTTGTATGCGTGTTTCGGGGGCAGAGCATACACCAATTTTAGGGAAGACAATTTTTCAGCGAGCATTGCTTGTTTGGCAATTTGACATAGAGTATGAACGTTAAAAGCTACTATGTAGAAAGGTTCTGATGGATTTAGCAGAGTGTTGTTTTGTTTACTTTTAATAGGCAGTGGGCTGCATAAGGCCCTTCGGTCAGATAAATGGTAGTCAAATGACCCAGCGACGTTTGCTTGTGTGATGGGAAGGGGTTGAGGAGGGAAATCGGTAAACAAAGAGCTGTGCTGGCAAATGATGCTTCCCGGTTGCCCAGGCCGAAGAAGAGAGTTTAGTTTACCACCCCACCTTGAGCCGTTGACTCAAAAGTCTGACCCATTAAATAGTGGTAGGATGCAGGTTTTGTTCGGAGAGCCTGCCCCTAGCCTCTGACTCAGAAGTCTGACCCGTCAGGCAGCGGACAGTAGGGTTTTCTTTTGGGACCCTGTCCGGGACCGATGATTTAATAGTGTGACTTACTCACTTGCGGAGGGTTGGCCTAACCCGAGGGCGCAGGGAGTAACACATTACTGTCTCACTCCTGATGCGGCTGCGCATAGCAGGTGCCTTTTGAGCAGCACCATACTCTTGGGTTTTAAAAATTATCTCGACCGTATTGAATAATGCGCCGGCGGTCACGGTCAACCGCTGCGCGATCTGAGTGTGCGGCTTTTAGGACCGACCTATTCTAACCCGTCCTTCCTCGAGGGGAAGGCAGCATTGCTGATTCCATATGGACATGCTGATCATTTGAAGGAAACACCTTACTGCCTCCACACTCCTATTGCAGAAGACAGTACGACTTTAACCCCAGACCGCCTCATACTATGACTGCTCGTAGTACGAGGTCTCGCTGCTCTTATTCTGACTGCTACCCTTCGGCCTTCCTGGTATGGATGCACTTTGTGGAACGAAGTGCCAGCCAGTATAGCCCACAAGATGTTTGCAGCACTCAAGCCCGACCACCACATTAAGCTGCAGCTTTAGGTCGGGTATATGTTGATTGCTGTACTGAAGCACCTTAGTAACTTGATAAGGTTCATAACAAAAACAAGGCTCAAGGGCGTGATACATTGTTCTAACGACCGTTGCTAAAAAATCGACGGACCTATTGCAACAAAAACGATCTTTTTGTGGCGCAGTTACCGCATCCTTTAGTCTGTTTAAAGAACCTCTCCCTATAGCGGTGCATCAAAAAAACTGCTGCTCCATTTCAGCATCAAAGACGAGGTACTGGCTTATCCTTAAATTATGGTCATGCATTCTTTTCCCGAATTTATAAAGCTAAATAATGTGGACTCACAATACGGTAACTTGGCAAGGGAATACATGATTACCTGTCTTGTCGGATTGACGTTAAACCCATTGGCTTGATCACAAGGTTGATCTCGTCATATATGGTCAATTCAGGCGAATATTTTCAAGTCGTCTAAAGGGTGCCCCATGTTGTCATTGTCGGTCCAAATGCTTCATCGGAAACATCTAAAGCAGCTGCTTGAGTGGAATGTCGGAAGCAACATGTAAGAAATTCGAACAAGTCTATGTCACGTGACATGATGCCAAACCCAATCATCTAAGGGACCTTCATGCCTGTTTTGTTCGTCCTTTTTTCAGTGACCAAAAATATTTGTTGTTGGTCCGAGGAAGAGCTTCTAAAAAAACCAGTAATAGTAGCTATTTCACGTTCTTGACTGAATCGTGCGAGTAACCAGTTAACTTTATCTTGTTAACCGCATTGCTGGTTAGCGAAGGGCGGCCATATATTATAAATCGGTGGTCGCTGGTTCGATTCCTTCTATGACTCATGAGATACGCACTGCTGATCACTTCGTATGAGAACATTGTACAGTGTTTTAGATTTATAAACATAGTTCCCTTAAGCTTGTAGGAAGGATTTTGTCGCACATTTCACACCACCTGCTAAAGATCGACTATAACTCATACTTCTACTCCTTGATTTTCAGTTTTATTCGTAATCGAAAAGTTGTGGACCGTTCTTTCGTTTTTATGTTAGCCAATGATACTCACCGCATGGGCCAGGCGGCGTTTATGGCAGTTTATTTACTCTCCGAAAGTGTCTCTTATTAGGCAATGACCACCTTGATCAGTATGGGGAGCGTAAGGAAAATTCGTATAAGCTGATTACCAGTTTTTCTGGGATCGGGACCTACGAGGATGGCGTGAGAGCGATAACTGGAAGTAGACACTTTGTAACTTGAGCGGCAATCTGGTTGAATCCCGGACAATTTAGCCTATAAGCATGTCAGTTCGAAGTGAAAATGAACAGGGGCTCTTCCGAAATCCCTTGTTCGGCGGTTTTCTTGATGTATTCTAGTAGAATGACCAAACGGCGTGAAAAGAGGCCAATCCGAAATAAAAGTTTGTATGTATTTTACCGGAGTATCGAGTTGATAACTCGATTATAAGCAATATCCATATAAATAGCGAAAGCTTTTTAAAACTAGTTCTACAGTATACAAATGGAACTAGAAGAGTCTGCTTATCTGACTATCTTGCAGTTTTCCGGTGATTATGTCCACGGTTACACAAAAGTTCTCAAATTTGTTTCGTAGTTTTATGATGTACTTGGGGCAGTCATCCATTCATTATTATTATTATCATTATTAAATCATTAAATTATGGTTAAAAATCGACTCTACAGGCTTACGAGCTTGGACGAGGTGTGCCTACACTTACGCCTAAGAATCATTGCAGGCGGAGTCACACCAAACTAAGTTGTTTACTTATTGGTGAAAACCAAAATATAGGTAAAGATAACAATGAAATCAAAATTTCTCAACGCAAGATAGTTTGGAATATGCGCAGTGTGATGAATTGGAATGAGATTATCAATCTTTATATATATATTGTCAACCGGCCGAAAACCCCGTCCGTGAACAGTTGGGGAACCGTGAGAGTTGGCATCTTTCCAGTCCATTATTAATTGAGGAATCGTCACTAGTATATATAAAGAAACATAACCTCAGTTTTAACTCTATATGTTTATCGACCTGAACCGTATAATTTTGCATCGGTTTGTACTTTAAAGACTGCGAATTGCTTGATCATGTTCTTTTGCTCCTTCTTTGAATAGATGCATGGAACGGAGAAAAATCTGGCAGATGCAGTACACCAACTGGTCAGAAAATCCGATTCCAACTCAGTCGGTCACATTCATGATGTTTATCCGGAGAGTTGGGGCTGTCAATCCACATGAACATGGACCCATTATAGTACACTGTTCATTGGGAACGGGTAGAAGTGGTGAGTTGTGCAGTATGTGGACTATAGCTGTGACTTCTACTGCTAGGATTCAAAATTTTATGTTTGGAAAAAATTTCTCACAACAATTTTCACATAGTTCGGTAAGCTTCGACTATGACTCATATATCTGGTCAACCTAGGCGTTATCTACTTTCGTGGATTTCGCCTAACGGGTTTTTATTCTTGACACAAGCTTTGTAAGATCTGAAGCCATCTCCATTGGTTTTCAAGTGCAATTATGCCTATTTCTGTGACGTTTTCGGTTTAGGTAACGACTTATGAATGGACGAATGAAAACCACAGGATTACATGATAAAAGTATAACGTGAGCAATCAAACGGACGCAGAAACATCTTTTGATATGGTCTCGGCATCACAATATTGTTCTTCTTTTGCATTTTCGATAAGAATTAATGAGTTACTGTCACTGATCAAACTACAAGTATTGCTACAACAGAAAAAAAAATATTCTGCCAAGTAAAGTTAGTTCGCTTTCACCTGGATTCCTATTAAAGCCACTTTCGGATAGTTTCATATTGTAAAGGTTAAGTCGTGTTAGTACACATCAGTGAGCCTTCAGAAAATTCACTTTTAATCACTAGCAGAACTGCCATTGGTGCATACAAATTACTTCTATTTCAAAACATAATGCTTCGTAAGGCTCTTGCGAGTTCATTAAAATAACACATCCCACAACCTTCGTTAAGGATGTCTTTTCCCAGTTCGTCCTCACTTGTCAACTTTTACGTCCCATCTTGTAAATTGTTTAGTTAAATGTTTTCTCAAATGAACTCGTTTGCCATGCAAGACCAACGACTTCGTCACATGCTCAAAATAAATGTGGTGCCCACACCTCGCTTCCAATAAGCTTGTTAGATTGCTATGGCATATGAAACGTCTCATCTGATGCACTGCTTGCAAGGCTTTTGTATGACACTCGTATTTCCAGTATATTCTCCGTCCACGTAACCACTTTGAAAACTCGTCTGAGTTAAGTGTCTTGGGAGCTAACAAACTGGCAATAATGGATAACAGTGTGCGCGTCATCCGAAAATGTCTCAACTGTATGGTCATATTCTATTGGTGAAGTTGCTCTATTTCACAAGCCACATGAGCCATGGATCCTTTCTTGCTCTTTGTGATTTTATGCCACTAGCTTTAGTCGCCTAAACCACCGACTTGAAACACAACACTGGTGAAATTTCTGGGCTAACGAATTTAAGCCTATTTTCAACGTACGAAGTTACCAAGAATTCTATAAAATGAGCTTTTAGCGGCTTGTTACTGAAAAGATTTCAGTGATGATTTTTTTTCTTCTGTCTTAAGAAATTACTATGGTAAAGGGTCAGTAGGGGGGAGGTTCTGACTGTATTCATAAAGATGTGTTGATACGGTTCACATGACTGCTTTGGGAGGTACCTCGACAGTAGTTTTACCGAAATTTTTATCAGTGGTTATAGAAACGGTATACTTTCGAACTTAGTGCCTGTTTTGTCTAGCTATTCCGGCCAGAAGTGGAGTTCACTGGCCGTGTGAATGCCACAACTGACATTAGTATGCGACAAGTGAAAATTGCGCGTCATCTTCCGTGGCAACTACTCGGTATTTACCTTAGGTCATTAATAAGTCGTGGCTCCAGAGCAAACTCACAGCTATGACAAACATACCTATTTAGTAAAGAACATCTTTTGCTTTGCTCTGCTTCAAATTCTACTCTTGGCCAAAACCGTTATCAACATGGTTAAGTGGTTAAAAGTCCCCCTTTTTTGTGAAAATTTGTAGAAATTGTACCAGCTCCTTACTGGTATGGTGGTTTGTAGTCACCCTATTTTCCCTCTTACGACCACCATATGAAGTGCTTCGGGACCCCACTTAAAAACAAAGCTTCCACAAAGGAATGGTTAACACGCGGTTTTTCGCTGCTAAATGATAACAAGAAACCTTAACTGGAAATACTGAAGTGTGGTCGTCCAACTGGAACAATCCATTGTTTTTCCTTTAGGTCTGTTCATCGCTCTGGACATCCTACTGGAACAGATCAAACTTGAACAAAGTGTTGATGTGTTTGGCTTAGTAAATCGTTTGCGCACGCAGAGAATGCGTCTGGTAGAATCAGCGGAACAATACGAACTCATTTATCGCACCATAATGGATGCAATTTTGGATGGAAACACAGAAGTTTTTGCACGAAATCTTGGCTCGCATGTGGAACATTTGAATTCGATTCAAATGAACAATCACTTGATCAACAAAACTTCTGGCCTGACCCATAGAGAACTAGGATACACTGGTTTCCAGCTTGAATTTCGCAAGCTCAACAGTTCAGCGCCTTCACCATCTGCGAGTACTCCAGCATCATCACCGATCAGCTTGGCCAGTGGTACACATTTTCGGTACACAAGTGGACATAAAACCATGATTCCAAGTGAGGTTGCCAACTTATCGGTAGGTTGAAAATTATTCGTATTCTGATGCGGCACTGCAGATCCGTCTGACCATATCGATTTTTCCTGTTGTAGATAATCAGCTAGAAAAGTGGTCATTTTGTGTCTCAACAGGATAGTATTTTTAAAATTAAGACTGACTTCTAGACAACCTTATATGAGTACATATATTGACATATCACTGCTGTTTTACTGACCGAAAGCTTGTGAAACAACTGTGACGTGTCACTTAGCAACTTGACAGTTTTTTATAAAGCAGTAAGATCTTTGTTCTAAACAGTGGTTTGGGCAGAAGTTTGGTGCAGTGTAATATCAAATATTCCAAAAGCAGTTTTCCCCTCAGTAAATGGAGGCTTTATTTGGTTGATCAACCTTTCACCTGACGTCAGTTTTTGGACTTAATTTAACATAATGTTACGGTGAAGCAGTGACAGTGAAGCAGTGACAGTGAAGCTGATTCTCGGAGTACCGTAGAACTTCCTCCAAAAAAAAACAATTCATAGAAAGCAGAATTTTTATCATTGAAATGTATGCAGATTTCACGTATAGCTCTGTGATGTGAATTTCGCAAACGATCCCGTGTGGACTAGTGCATATCCATCCAGTCCATGTAACCTTTGGATGAAGCCAGTAATTCTGTGTTCACAGACTCAACCGGTCCTCCTAAACTCCTCAAGCGTCGAACAAACATCAGTGAGGATCCCACCGTCACCATCCCAGCATAATAAAGCACAAGTTACCTTTGATTTGGAACCACTGCTTTGGCAAACCCATCCTTGACTATTTCCTCGATGATTTGCCTAAAATTTTTACTCGCTATTTGTGACACAAACACCCACCACTAAACTAGTGACCATGAGTGAATCAGTCTATCATATTTTATTTTTCCTATAACCCCGTCAGTAAAAGCTGCAGTTCAGTCAAATAAAAATTGAGGGTTTTCTGATCCACCTAACTGTATTGGTAAATAGTGTAAAAAAATCACCACAGTACACCTCACCCTCTGTATATAGGTGAACGAAAGTTGTGCAACCAGGTCAACCCTGAAAAATAAACCCATTCAAAAAGTCGTTTGCAAATGGGCGTAATTTACAAAACTTAATGTTTAATTTCACTTGCAACAATATACGCAAATTCGTGGACTACGTCTACTTATTGGTCGTGGTCTGTCGAAGCGTTTTTCTCTAACCCAATCAGCAGTATGCTTCGTCAAGAAAATTTATGAAATATGGTACCTACTGAAACCGTTAGGCAACCGGATCGTCTGGAGAATATCGTCAAAGAGAAATGCAGGTGAACTAAGTTAAGTCTCTGGTTAGAACCAAATTAGTTTGCAAGTGAACGTAAATCACAACTAACACATAATTCGGGTTCAAGTAGAACGTGAGATTGATGGACTTCACTCGAAAAAGGGTGAGTCAGTTGTGAGCTCCCGAAGAGTTTTCAGCAATTTTATGAGTAATATTTTCCGCCAAGATATAGTTTTTTATTGCCTTTAACACAGAATTCGCTTAAATCTTTGGATTTTGAACATTTTTGCCAACTATTATGGCCATCAGCCAAACCGATTCTGTTCAAATAGGTTGAGGAAAAGTGTAACACTTCTAAGCTAAGATTATTAGATCCTTTTGGTAAAAGAAGCTAAAGCCGCAAAAAACAAGGTATAATCGCAACTCTCTGACCGCTAATTGTACGCGCCCCAGCAGATTTTTGACTCATGTACTCTAAAAAAATGACGGAATTTTCCATGCCCAGGAATATTATTGTGCGAATTTCACTGGAAGAAATGCAAGACGCACTCAGAAATTCTTCCAGATAGATCAGAATATGTCAGGAAGATCAGATTCCTGAAAATGGTCCCAGAATGCCCGATCTCCACTGAGACACTCAAACCCCACCATAACCACAGTAGAGAAGCCTTCAAGACTCCAGGCCAAAAAAGCCAGCTTTCAATCGAGCCCTTGCAGACAGTCAATTCATTAACGGCCCATGATTTTTCAGGCGTGCCACAGAAGCACGGCCGACGATGACGAGTGTTGAAGCATTTCATAGAATCCACAATCACAGATGATGATGGATGTCCACCAGTCAGACATCGTGAATAAATGTCAAAGTGGCATTTAAATACCGCGTGGCCCGTTGTAAGTTTCGCACTCGCTTGTTCGCCACAAATCTGTTGTGTTCCTTGTTGGCGAGTCCGTTTTCCGACACTAAGGCACTGAAACGGAGATAGCAGTGAGATACGACAGAATACTTTCCAGCTATTTGGGCATCTTCTTAATTTCGAGAAACTTGTCTGCGATATAACGATAAATCTCCGTAACTTTGCTATTTAACCCTGCAGTACCGCGCAGCGCCGGTGTGTACATTTTTCAGTTTAGCTCCAAAGAAGTCTGGGCAAACTTATCTAGTGATATCTGGGGCTGTTCCACATGTTCATCGATGTATGTCCATTTGTGGGGTGGATTTTATCTACTTATTCTCTCATACTCTTCGTGGAGGTTTTAAGGCAGTATCTTGCTGAAAATATGTACCCAACATTTGTTCCAGCGTGGTTCTATCAGATAAGTGTCGAGGTCCGACTGAGTAAATCCAGTTTTGCATCCAGTGTTGCTTTATAGAAATGAGGGAAAGTGGCATGAATTCGATAGATTCCGGATCACATGCAGCTTTTTTGGTAGAAATGAGTTCGACCTCCACACATCACGAGTATGCTTGTAGAAAACAAGTCTTTAATGGCGGCTCCCATACGCAAAAGAGACAGTTAATTTGAATGGATAAAAATCTTCACAGGTGGTCATCAACCTGGGGCCGGAGTCAATACGGCTTACCTGTCTTGGGTTCGGACTAGATGAGATCAGCAAGGGAGATGACATAACGTTTAAATTATGTGAAGGTAACTTTTGCTTTGTTTATACGGGCTAACACAAGAAAAAAGTCTGCACAATCCGATGAAATGTATATAACTTGGGATGAACTATCTATTGGATTCGTCTTATTGTTAAACTGCATAGGATGCATTCGAAATTCTACCAATAAAGTTAAACTCTACAGACTGGAGAACTTATTGATCCTAAACCGGTATCACTGTTGACTCAATTGTCGGAAGCCTCTTTATTTCTACGGAGTAAGGTTTCCCCTGCGCTTTCAAGTAGCTAACACCATTGCAAATGTCAAAAGAACGTAGCAGCCAATCCAGGCCATGTTGCCCTAGGTATGGCAAAGGGCGAAAACCGGTCGGTTGATTCTGGCTGGGACAAAATGCTGCCTAGTTCAAACTGGAAACCACGTTAAAGGGGACGTTTCCAACAGAGCATAGAGACAGATCTTCTTGCAGTGTCCTACTCAGGTGCGATCCTGCTGCATAGTATGCATTCACTCATGGGCATGTGTTAAGCGGTTCAGGGATGAAATTCACCCGACTTCCTGCTTTGAGCAGCTGGTCGGGGCGACTGTCCATTTCCCAAATTGGTCTGGTTTGCAGACAAATAAATATTTTCAGTATTTTCATGAATGCTTTCTAATTAGAAAATAGTGATCGTCCATTATGTGGGCGTATTTCTCTAATTTCCATATTCCGCAAAGAGCTCTTAGGTTTTTAGTGTGAACGTTTTGCTTCTTGTCTGGTCTGTAGACTGTGGTGAGGATGAAATATCTCCAAAGCGCATGCCAACTGCGTTCGAGCAGAAAATTGAGGAGAACTTCCTAGACAGAAAGTTGATACAAATCAGCCAGCCAATTTTATAGCGTAAATTTGTCAGTTTGTCCCGTAGACAGAACTGCTAAAATTCAAAAAGACGAATGGTGTACATTCGCATCTATGCGTGGGGCAATGGGTCGTTAGGACCATATCTATGTCGTAGACATCCTGTTGTTATCGTCTATTATTCGCTGTCTTCCAGATCAACCAGTGCAAGAATCGTATCATCAGCATTGTGCCATTTGAGTGGAACCGAGTTCAACTGTGCCCAATTCGAGGAGTGGATGGTTCGGACTACATAAATGCCAGTTTCGTAGATGGTTATCGAGACAAAAAAGCCTACATCGCGTGTCAAGCTCCAACGGCCTCCACAGTGGAAGATTTCTGGCGCATGGTTTGGGAGTACAAGAGCGAATGTATCGTGATGATGTGCAACTTAAAGGAAGGTGGATGTGTAAGCTTTTTTTGCTTAATTTTCTATGTATGAGGTGAAACCTGAAATATGCGTTGCTTCAGGTCTTCCGCTCGAGAAAGTTAAAACATTCGTCGGCACTTCTTAAGAACATATGAACATACGTCATTCTATGGTTTTGCCATACTAATATGAACCTGCATTAACCAGGCGAAAACAACTTGAAGAGAAGGTCCACGCTTCAGTCAGTCCAGTACTTCCTTTTGACTTCTTTGCTAGAAATTGTAATAAGCACCCTGAAAAAACTAATGTTGATAAAAATTTCACTAAAAGTTTAAGCATTCGGAGAACACGAATGATAACCAGTGCTCACTCAGGTCAACTACGTTTCTTATTCAGGTAAAATGTTTCAAATATTGGCCAAGTGAGAAGGCGTCACGCTATCAGTTCTTTGTGGTAGATCCGACTACTGAGTACAACGCAGCTGGCCATGTTGTTCGTGAATTCAAGATCACAGATGCACGTGACGGTGAATCGCGTATCGTACGGCAGATGCAATTTACTCGTTGGCCTGAAAACGGTGTCCCACCTAGTGGAGACAGTCTGATCAGTTTGATTGGACAGGTGCAGAAACTGAAAGCACAGTCAGGGCATGATGGGCCCATTACAGTTCACTGCAGGTAACTACCCAAATTTTTGCACCCGTCAAACTACCCATTTTCCCTTGTCCATGCTGGTCATCTTATTTAGTGAAAAATATCCACAGACATTGATATTTATCGCCGGTACTCCTGTAACCCCTACCAACTTAGCGAATTTAAAAATTGTTTTTGTTGAAGATGTTGTTGTCAAACAAAGGTGTACATGTGACCTGTAACAGCACATTCCTAAGTCAAATTCCCGAAGGGCATTGATGGACACAAAGGCTGTTCAATATTTTTGTTTTTTGAAAAAATTCATGTTATGCTGAGATATTCTCCCCTTCGTCTTAGCGGTTTGAAAACAAAAGTTGAATCAAACTACTAAACCAACCCCAGATAGACCTCAGTAGTAAATACTTCTGTTGTCAAGTACACACCAGAGTTGCTAGTTTCGTCCCTCACGACCAAGCAAGATAAGCATAAACATATTGGTTAACAACACCTAGTACTGTTTTGAGTGGTCTTGCGCGTGAAAAGCAGTTGTAAATGTGCCTTCTCATAAATACCAGTTGACCTCTAGGCAATTATCTCCCGCCTAATCATCTCTGCATACTCGGCTATCTGAATATGGAAAAGAGACAAGTGTTTCTGTCAGTTTTTAAACAGCTCTAATGGGAGCAGCACTCTGGCCCAGTGCTTCCAGCATTTAATGTGGACTCAGGAAAAAGTCCGCCAGAGCAAGAGAACAACTGATCTAATGAGTGACGTGAACGTGAAGTCTGGTTACTCCGCAACCACCTACAACTAATCACCGGAATAATTACGCCAGAACAGGAGGACGACCGTTGAAATGAGAGTGGTGTGAATATGAACAAAATACCTATCCTGCAAAACCCCACAACTGAAACTAATCAAGAATTGCCAAGCAGGTTCTAAGCTTTTATGGCGGTCCTTGACTCTGAAGTCCTGAGAGACGGGTCGGTCGATTGACACAGCCGGGACAGTTACTGAGTTGTCGTTCGAGTCGTCAAGGAAGACGTCGCCAAACGGTGAACTCGCTCACCTGTTCAGGCATGAAATTTCAGATGTTTCCAGCGTGCGCTGGTTGTGACACGCTCGCCTCACAGATGTCAGATATCCTCAGTTGAAACCTCGGCCCTTTTTGAAATGGACAAAACAGGACTGGACAAGAGGAGGACTGTTCAGCCATGAGTGATATGAACTTGAGGCAACCGGAGCATAGTTAATCCGACGCTAACCTTGGATGCATGCTCGTATGTTTGTGTGAATAACCAAACAGTAGTGGGCGCTGGAAATACGTCGTGACCAGTCAAACTGCGAATGGGAATTTGATTCATAATTCACGTCAGTTCCTCAAGATAATGCGGGAAATCCAATGCGACTCACTCATCCAGTGATTTCTGATAATCAACCGAGGGTGCACCGCACGCTCCAGCTCTTACATATATTCGGGAAAAGCACATATCACTTGTTTCACCCGTAAATGTCCAATGTGCATTATTTAGTTGGAGAACCCATTTTAAGTCTAAAGCATATTAATACTTTGGATAGAAGGTTGCTGAATGAATATAGTGGTTTCTCCTGCCAAGATTCAAACTTGTATCCAGTCTACGAACAAGCCACCTGGAGCGGATTATTTTCACAGTTGCTTTTCCGGTAAATATTTGTATAAGGTAGACTTTCACCACTAGAACATGTCACCAAGACACTGCAGAAAACGAGTGTTAGGATTCGATAGGGGAGGACTGTTACTGAGTCTGTAGGAGTTGATTTGCAATAGTGTCACAAACGAGGGATTCAGCTGGGTTCCAGGTGAGTCCCTCGCAAAACCAAATTTGTTTGCAAATGAGTGTATTTCGCTAGTGTCACGGCCTATTTGCACCAGGCAGTTACTTAGCCAAAACTTCCTTAGAATCGCTTAAAATGCTTAAAATCACAAACCCAACAGGATTTCTTGGAATTGTGGCGTAGTAAACAAAGGTGACTAGTTACTTCGGCAGAGTTTGCAAACTCTAAACTGCCTGCCTTCTTGAACCATTTTGCCAAAAAATCAGTTTTCGGATACCGACATGATAAGTACGCATATTGGAGCCTAGGGATTCAGATTAAGTCTTTGGTGACACAATGCAGCAAAAATGTAGATGGATGTTATAGAAGAGGGATTCAGGTGAGTCTCTCACGGAAAGCAAAAGGAGTTTCAGTGCTTTTTCAGCCCAAAAGTAGATTACGGTTAATCAGGTCGAAAGAGTGGGCTTGGTTGATATATCCCACCTTGAGTTCCTGTCTCAAACGTCCGACCCGAAAAAGTAGTGGGGTAATTAGGGTTTTGTTTGAAGACCCTAAACCCAGCCCCTAACTCAAAAGCCTTAATCGCAAGGAAGCAGGCAGTAGAATTTTTCTTTGGTGACCTTTCCCGGAGTCGCTGACTTAGTAGTCTGACATGCTCGGCTGCATGGGACTGGCCTAACCCAAGGGCACAGGTGGTAAGGTATTACTGCCTGATCCTAAATGCGGTTACACGTAGCAGACGACTCTTGAGCAGCTCCAGACTCTTTGGTTTTAAGATTATTTCGACCTTATTGAATAATACACCTGCGGTTACGGGCAACGGGTTGGGCGATCGATTGTTTTTGTGGCCCCACTTTTCTCCTGGAGTAGGCAGCATCGCAGCTTCCATGAACATGGACTCGCTTTTCGCCCATTGCTGGGGACACTACGACTTCACCCTCAGACCGCCTAAGAATATAGTAACACAAGATCTCACTTTTCTTGGTCTGAATGCTCCTCTTTGGCTTTCCAGTCATTTTTGCGTCCTACGGAATGAAGTTCAAGTCAGTGTAGCACGTGTGATTATTGCAGCACCCAATCCCGACCACCGTGTCAAGGTATCATTTTTAGATCCGGGGCATTCAGTAATTGATCCATGACCTTGGTAACTGATGGCAATGTGATAAGTTCGGGCTTCAGCTAGCACTTTTCTGGAAGACACCATGTGGCCAGATAATTTTGATAAGTTCATAATCTAGTACTGTATAAAAACAGTCTACTCAAGGCATATAACCGACGCAGTCGCCCACTACTGCCCGTACTTGTAGAGTCTAATCAATATCCACCACACTAGTGGGCCGCAGATGCGCTAAGTCTGCCCACTTGTGCATTTTGATCTCCGGCAATCACAGCAATATCTGAGCTTCTAGCAAGCCGTAACGTGCCGTGAAACTTGCCTCTGACGGTGTCCGAGCTATTTGGATAGGGCGTGAACAGGTAAGACAAAAGTATAAAGATCCGCTTTTGAACACATGGTGACGAATCGTGGGCGAACCGCACAGACACAATTATCAACGGGTATTCAGTCGATAAGATGGCTAACATTTGAACCCACAAAGCGGGTACTTTGAGGTTCGCCATCCTCTGGCTGATTGCTGGTTACACAAGACCAACCGGAGCCATATACTATAAAGTGACGTGGATATGCTGGTTCCCCACTACTCTCACGGCATGCATCAGTAGGACGAAACTTGATAAGAAAAACAGACATGTTCGGCCAACACGCAATCCAAAGCTAGCCGTCAGAAAATGCAGCAAGTAAATATCTTTTTACTCAAATCTGCAAAAATACCCGATAAGTACTACTGCCGTGTGAGAAGTTGCGTAGAAAACGGAGTTCCACTTTTGAGAAGTTTGTAGTTGTTTACAGATTCCTACCCATCGGCAATTCATCAAAATATGTTGATGCTCAGTCATTCTGTGGTTTAAAGTCATGGTGGGGATACAAAAATTTAACACAAGAACTTCATTTCATTTTACGAGTAATCGGTACTATGGTACTATGGTACTGTGGTTTTTGCGTAAACTGGCTACCAAAAATTGTGGTGAGCCTTCAGTAATAAATAACAACCAGTTGGAGATTGGGGTATTTTCCCTCGAGTATTCCAGCATATTCATACGTGTAAGCAAAGCGGAGCCATTGCTAACAAGAATATGCGATATTGCTGTCTTAACCACTTTCACGCTGTGATTCAGATGTTTATACTAGCTCACCAAAGGTTCTTGGAAGAACCACATGCTTGTGTGAAACAGATCAAGTTAAGCCTCGTACTATCCCGCCAGTAATCATTGGCTCTATGTCAAATAGGGAATTTCTGAAGTTCCTAGACTTCACCGAGAAGAAGACTTTTGGACCTGACCTGATTTTGTAATCTGTAAACCTCAGATATCACCAAAATATACTACGAGGCAGTCCTAACACAGATGATGCTGGGTCTTTGTAATTGTATCCACCATAGGTTCAAGCAGTAAAAGGCAGCCAAATTAAATCAGCGCTTTTTAGTGCCGTTCCCTACTGCAGAATGTACATGATTTCGGGACAGTTCACGTGAAGTTTAGCAGCTGGTTAATCACACATAAAAAGGGATACGGTAATAATAAAAAAATCATGTAAGGTGCATAAAAACATGGTCTTTTCCTAAGTCGTGTGGTGGTGTATCTGGATGACTTACCTGATCTCCTAAATGAATTGCGGTGTGAAATAAAATAAGGGGGCGTAACTGCACATGACCCACAAACAAACTCAATGTTTTCGCCATTCTGGGTTATAAATAGAGAGAGTCGAACGAAATCGTTGTCGACAGGCGTACATTCAGAGTTTTTGACCGCTGGCAATTTCAAATAGTTAACAACATATCAACCAAACCCTTATTGGATGTGACCTCGACCTTTGGGTTTTGTTTACATCAAGCTATTTACAAACAGAAATTCCAGGTTGTTTTTGATGAACCACACCCCTGAGAAACCGAAGAGGCAGTAGAGCAGGAACAGTACAACATTATCTTGCCCAAACTATTTAGAGGTAGATTAGAAGGCCAAAAGGAAGTAAGTGTGCATACTTCGCACTATATTTAAATTCACGGTGGCTGAGAGTCAACAACTACCCTGGTATTGAAGTTGTTATTCGCCGTGTTGTGGAGGAAAGCAAAATAAGAACGTCAACAATTGGCAAAACTCGCACGACACCAGTGTTTAGTGACCATTCCTTAAGAAGGTGGTTCAAAGGTGTGACAAAAAAGGGTCACAGATTTGGTTGGGCTAGGTTGGTGCGTTCAACCTCATTTTACAGTACTCTGTGTGCCAGTGTGTGCAAATGTTTGTGGATCAAATAGGCAGTAAGAGGGGCTTGGTGAAATTCAGATTCCTCTGCCACATTCCGGCAGTCGCTGCGTGACACTTGGTCAACCAAAACAACAGCGTTTGCTTCGATTTGGCTGGGGATATTTAGTGATCGCTGATTCCATGAGCTATCATATTCCACGTGAAATATTGTAGAAAACCGAACGATGCAATTGCAGACCTATGCTTGCACCCGATGAAAGGGTAAACGGTGCCTTAAAAGACGGCGTATGGAAAAAATATTTTTGGGTTTCATTCGCATGTAGTAAAATAATGCTTAGCTGGTGATAATTGAGGCTATCTTGTTCTTAGTAAAACGCTTAAGTTCCTATCCCAGGCTAACACAGTAGCGTAAGGTAGGTTCGCAGTCTTGTATTTACAGTTTGTGCCAGCGTTAAGCATACAAAAAGACATCGACATTTCTTCCCGAATTTCGTTTGCTGAAATGTTGGGCAAAACTGAGACATTTCATTCAAGGTTTCGTGCTTGTGTGCCCATGAGACATTCCTTTGAACCAGCTGGGGATGTCACATAAGGTTACTGTAAGCAATCGTCGTCGCTTATCCGTTACCGATCGTCCCAACCATATCCAGTTTACTCGATGGCAGGTTCGCCCGATTTGTAAACAGTCTACAGTGACCTTGAGAGTGGGTGCTCCATAGTGACGAGACGTGGGAGGATGGCCTAATGGGTGACCATGCCACCACCGTGATAATGTGAAGTATTACGAAAACAGTGTTACTCATCCATACAGACACTAGCTAGTTAACGATTCGGGGTGACATAAGTAAAGTACTCAATAAGAGCTTAAACACAAGCTGTACCTACCACTGTAATCTTACAAGTGTAAGAATAAAGCCTGGGGTCGGTAGGGGCACTTTTCAAGTAAACCTCATCTCTCTTCTGCTTATAAATGCGGATATCCACCAGGGATTGAAAGGGGACCTTTTACGGGCGTTTTCTAGCTTCAGAGGGGCATCGACTTCAAGACTTCAAACATACTCAATGATTGGAATAAACCAGAAGAACCAACAGTCTTAAGTCTTCATTCCGATCCCAGTGTGGACAACTTTGTCAGCCACGCACTTATTTTCTTTTGGTCGATTCATTCGATTTTTACTCGCAACTTACTAGCTGTCCAGGTGATTGAACTGCTGAGTCAGTGCCACTGCGGGGACTCTAGGCTCTTCAGATCCAGAGCTTCTTACTAGCATTGTGATATGAATCTCTTCTCACTTACGGGTTATCTTGAGTGATGGATTCTCTAGAGTTTTGGGAAGGGCAGTTGACTGAGAACATGACGCTCAGGTCGGTAAGGAGTGCTGGATTGTATTAGCAATCTGGATCAGCGCCAGAATCCTGAAAACAACGATGCAGTAGGCTGGTCAAGCACCGTGCAGCCAACTTCTGTAAAAATGGTTCATTGTGGAACCACATAACATGGATGCTCATTATGTCTGTCTAGGAAACAAATGGCTCTAAGGCTCTGGTATTGCATTTCAAGTCAATCTCAATACGTTGGGTAGTCGGAGCTGAAAATATACTATACACATGGATATCGAAAAACTCTTAGTGACTGGTTTAATCGTTTCAAGCTCTCTCTCTATATATATGTATATATATCGTCTTTCTTGGATTTTCCCTATTACCCAAGTAAAACAAACAGAAAGAAAATGCATTATCACTGAAGAGGCGAACTGGTGCATTATTTAGTGCATGCAACAAGTGGGCTCATGAGAATTAACTTCTTATGGCTCTCAAAATGTCCCTATCAGTTTGCGTCAGAAAAACACAATACTGTAGTGTCATAAAATAAGCCACTTAATTTGGGTGTTAGTCTGCTTCTTTTATGAATTTATACCCACAGCATGCTTCACCAACAGTCTCCGGAGTAGCTAGATATGGGTGAGTGCCTAGCTATGCACCTAAGCAGAAAGCTGCTCTGCTACTTCCACGTTTCCTCTCTACTAAAACAGTACATCTGAGATGTTTTGCCCAAGTCGGGGTTATGGTAAGGCTAATAACGACAATAGTAACCATGGGCTTGGGTCCAAACAGTAATCCGACCGAGCTGAACACCAGCGGGCTAACTTCAGTTTTACTGTTGGCCACATTTTTTGTCATTTTAACAAGACCCGTCTAACAGCCAAGAACAAATGGCTTTGTCTTTTGTGTATAGTATGTGAAGTAGATTTTAGTGCAGAATGTTTTATATTACTAGGTTGCCCCTTCAGAACTTATGAAGGAAAACAAGTAACTATAGATATCCGAATGGTACGTCATTCTGGTCCGGATATTGACTTCTGAACTATGAGCTTGTTTTTTCGACCTAAACCCATGTTTAATCCCTACAAGAAAAAATTCTTATACATCCTAAACAATGTTTCCTGAAAGTAAGGTCAGTGAGACAGTGAGGGGAATACCCTAAGCTCTTTTGCGTTATAGTCACACTCTATTAAACCACGTATGTAATTCCTTTTCAGTTCTGGTGCTGGTCGAACTGGTGTCTTTATCACACTGTGCAACGTCCTGGAACGTCTGAGACAAGAATCTGTGGTTGATATGTATCAAACGGTAAAGTTGTTACGTCAACAACGAGTTGGAATGGTTCAGACGGAAGAACAATATCGATTCTGTTACTTGGTCGCATTGGAATACTTGAGTTCCTTTGATCTGTGCACGCAACCCAATTCAAGTATCCCACTACCTGCCATCGGTTCTCCATTTGTTCCACACAAGTTACGTTGCAACACAAAGCAAGTTCATAGTCATGCGACTGGCCAGCACCATAAGGGTTCCGATCAACCAGGTTTGAAGTCACTCTTCGATCTATACGACGACTCTGAACCTACTGCATGCATCTTCTAAGTAATTTATCTAGCACCGAGCTTCCCATTCATCCTAATTCTTTTGTATCTAACCTCTTGTGCTTCGAGATGAAATAGTTCACTCGGATGAATCAATGTTTAATTGCTATACCTCGTCATGCTATCCTAGTAAATTTTCAAAAATTGCGGACGAAGCAGATGTTTGTTGTCTTTTTTTATCTGGTTATTTCACTCTCGCAATAAAATGGAAAAAGGTCAAAATTATGGCAAAAGTTTACTGTGGGGATCCCCGTATGAAGTGAGTACTATTATCATCCTGAGAGTAAGCTGCGAAGAGGGGAAGCCCGTCAATTCAGGCGAACTGACCGATGGAGAAATCGCTGAATCTAAACCAAGCAACCAGTGCTGGTGAATAGGCCAGTGTGGTTATGGCAGGAAATTGGCCAGGGATGCTCTCATTACCGGCTTTGCTGGTGATTTTTAATTTGCCCTTTAGTTGATTTGGAACTGTACTGCTCAGATGATTTTTTCTTTACAGTCGCCAGCCGTACAGCTAGGATGCAACACTGTCGTCCGACAATTGTCTAAAAACCTTAAGTTTATTACATAAATATTGTGCCCAGAATTTTGCACGCTAGTAAGTTTGTATGCTACAAATGGTTTCAGAATTGCTTGAAAGAGTGGTGCGCTGTCGGATTACTGTGTTCGTTTTATAAAATGCGAGATGTCAATGATGAGTAGTAAATCTTTACAAGTTTTCAGCTTCGACCCAGAACATGTACTTGAGTCGACTTGAATTAAGGTAGACCGCTATCCAGCCGAACGTATTAGGCATGGATGCACGTTCTGTGTGATCCGCGTAAGTATGAGAGTAGTATGAGATAATACATGTGAGGATACTGAAGTTGATCTCATTGAGTTTATGGAGACTTCATCCGAATGCTATAGAAATTTTGATGAAATACTATATCTGACAGTGTTTCTCTCACACAGACCACTGCAACACCTCAGGGATATGAACCTTTAAAAAAACTCTCAGCTACACAAGTCCACCGAAATGACACACATCACTGCGCGTTTTGTGCCAACGTGACCGACAGTGTTCAATCTTATTAAATTAAACGGTGAACAAAATGATGAGCACTTCTAATCGATAGGTTGTTTTATTGGTTTCGCCCATGCGACGAGAGCTTTCGGGAAATAACATGATAATGACCAAGTGTTGTTGATAACTCATGACCTCATAAATACCAAGGCCATCAGAAGTGTAGTCAAAAAATCCTAGTTATATGGGCAGATTTTGATTATTCCTGAAAAACCAACGTCTCTTCTTGAGTGGAACTCATCAAGTTCACGCATCAAAATCAGTGGCATATCCACTTTAGCTGTTCCCTCTTGAGGCACGTAGACTCCGACCACTCTTGCCGGATGGTAATATGGGCCAAAACGATTTCTTCTGGCGGTCACGTTGAGATAACCTTGGTATTTGGTTGCTTGGAGACCACTTCATCAGTGGCCTTGCAATGATATGGTAAATGTCATATGTCAACCAAATTACAAATAGCTGATCGCGGAATACAAAAGTAGCGCAACTCGTTCGCTCGCCATGGCAGAGTTTAAATGCCGTTGGGGCCGACGTGCTCACACACTCTTGGAATAAAGAACATAAAATCCTGCGTTTCCGTCTTTAAGTTTGTTTACCAAAGCTAATTATACCAGAAAACCAAGCAAACCGTTCGGACGGAGGGAAAGTGAATACAACTTGTATTAAGCTTAGGAAAGCTCTGCGCTTAGCACATGAACATGCAGTGTTCTCTGGGAATAAAGAGCGCTTACGACGAGCAATCCAAGTGATCTTAATACCGAGGCGGGTCCTCTTGAGCAAGCCATACAAGTAAGTACTGTTGTGCCTAACACTAATCGTGCTAATAAATGATAGGAACACAGAGTCTAGTAAAATCATTTTGTGATCAGCTCTCAGAATAGTCTACCTTTGATCGCGATTGCAATTGTCATACCCGAATATGCTAACTAGATTAAAAGTAGGACTCCTGCGTTCAAGCAAACAAAGAGAGCCCAAGACCTTGCTTCTGAGTATTATTATTATTATTTCCTTACCTTAACTTCTGATTTCAAAAATGCCTTCATGATTGTATCGGGAGTAATTCATAATTTTGTGCAACAGTAATAGCAAACTGTTCGGCTAGACTGGCGCACAGCAACCCAGCCGCTGTAAATTAGGCAAGTCTAAGAAACCTCTGGGTCTTCTAAAAATGGGACCCCTCCATAAGCAGGTGAATGTTCTTAAAATACCGTAAGTGGACCCATACGGTCAGTGCAATTAGCGAACCCAAATAATGCTGCACTTGACTCATATTCAATTGGTTGTAAAAATCCTTGAAAAGGGGCGTCATTAACAACCAAGATGTCGGATTATCAGGTCGTCCTTCAATATGTTGTTTTTAATTTAAACTTTCCATAAGGTATCATTACAAAAAATAACGTTTTTTTCACTCGCTAGGTGTTTTTGTTCAATAAAATGAATGCACCAGTTACTGCAACACGGTCTGACAACTGTCACCTTCATACCGGGTAGCTTAGCACTGAAGGTTCGTCATAAAACTCTGGAGCAAGTTAACCCGCACTGATGGGTATTTGAGTGAGCAGCAGAAAGCCCAAAAATCTTGCTCTAGAAAAGGAATCCAAACCCTCGTGATAATGTAAGCCGTCTTCCAAAAGTGAGTTGGAATCGGTTTTCGTATAGCTGAACAAAATACTGCAGGATAAGACATTTACCTCAAATTATTCCAAGTCTTTAACCCTAACTCTCCCAATCGCATGAAAGATACAGAGTTTCTGTTGAAACCGTTGTGAGGTTAGTAAGATCTTCCTCGCTTCAAAGATTCTAGCTTTGGTAGTCGAACACAAGTACTGGGTCACGATGTCGATACAAATGTAGGCATGTTGTTTCATAAAGGGGAGGGTGGTATAATTACCATGCCGGCTGGACTCGTGCTGACTGTTATTCACTCCAGCAGTTGTTTTGTCTCACCGGGAGGCAACACCTTTTAAGGAAACTGAGGGTCAACACTACTTGTTTGGCAAGCGTAATAACGGTAGTTTCCCAGCTTGGTTCTCCTTCTGAACCTTCCAAGCAAGCCTTCCGGTCAAAATAACCACCAAAGGTGCACAACGTGTATTACGCCCAAAATCAGGTCAAAGGCACATACAGCGCACCATATATAAAGTGTATGCGGCGACATTCTGGAAATTCCGGCGCCTTCTGGATGCGCCACTGGCAACCGGCGTTAGACGGATACTGGGTCATGATTGCCTGTTGGGTCCACACTTTCGGCGAATCGGAGCTCGCCTTAATGCTAGACCGGCAAGTGGCCCGATCTTCTGACCAATCAGGCTTCTTGGCCGTAGCAGCGCCTAACTGCAAGCGGTAAAGCGGTATCCGTGCGAAATTCCTCCTAACAGCGAGCGAGCCAATAAACCGGTAGACGAATGAATCGGTGATACAACGAATACGCAATGTGGCTATATGAATCTAATAAACTCACAGCTTGCTGCTTTTGTATGTTGAGGGATTTAGGTTCTAAGTGAATGAATCCACATGTGGGAGTCATGAGATATACGAAGGTGTCAAACATGGCTTGTTTGCTGTGAATAGTCCTCTTGGATTCTATATCACCAGTAACGTGCAAAAGCTGTGTGAAAACAAGGGGCACATAGTGCTTAAAAAAGAGGGAGCTAGATGGATGCATCAATCGATCCTGGACTCAAGTGAGTAACGTCCCTATCGAAAAAAGTTGTGGGAGCGAATTTTCCGCAGACGGTTTTGACTAGCAGTTTTCTTCTGGAGGCAGAAATGTGCGTCATCCTGTTGGATTCCACTCACACCCGCAGTCGATGGTGGTCTGGACTGGACCAGTTCTGATCGGTTCAGAGGTACCCAGTATATTACATGGTACCGTAATAGGTCTTTCGAACCCAAATCGCATTAGATAAAATTATTCAGGAAATAAATTTAACAAGCGGCCATGTCCGATCTACTAATAAGTGTTTAAAATTACGTTTCCCTATCGCCTTTTCCAATCAGCGTGTTAAATGGTAATAAGGGGCCTTTTAACTTGATTGAATTAGACCAAGAAATGTGCATACTACGAGGGCCTCTCAGAGAATGTCCACGAAATCGGACAGTTCAAACACCATATTCATCGGATGTCATAACAACCGCATCATGAGTACGTTCTGTTTTTCTCTATTTAGTGTGATTTTGGAACGAGTCATATTTGTAGTTGTTCTCTGAAGAGCTGCATTTTTATGCTGAAATGCTATTTTCGAATGTTCACGCCCAAAACGTATCTTTTCGCGGTTTGCATGTTCCTCTTGAGGGAAAGTTACATAAACAAACCGAAAATAAACCACTAAACAGGCCACCAAGAAGCTGTTTTGTAAACGATAAATGTTTGGGGTGGAAAAAATGCATAACAATTTCTGCATAACTTCGGAAACAAACCTCCGTGCTTTGCCATGATTTATAACCCATAGCAGAGCTCTCACTTTGTGTTGCTATGACAACAATCTGAGAAATGCACCTTTAGTAATTCATCAGCCTTTATTAACACAACAGAGGGGTAGGCAAGTAAGCAATTACGAAGCTTTCCTTCGAAAGATTCTATTAGGATTTGCTGGCAAAGCTTATTCAACTTAATGGAGCGTTACCCGTCATTACCACCCGCGAATGAACACTTTGGGTGCTTGTGAAGGCTGAGGCATCAGAAATTGTCATTTATTACAATTAAAGCGTGTTATAGGCAAGCAAAAGGACAAATCAAAGTTTTTATGGTGCACGCACAACACAAATAATCATGTCCTTGTGATAACTGATAACCATTATCGGTGACCTCGATTTTTGGCGACAATCCGGTGGCAGACTTCTTGGCGGATCAACCGCACTATTGGGTTTAAACATTAAACCAGCGACAAAGCACCCACAGCTGCACCATTTCTACCTAAATACTATGTGGTTTTTACAAAAAAATTGCTGTACGATTGAGATCAAATACGTCTCTGCATCGTCACTGGTTTTTGCACCGGTCACTGCAGTTCAAAAGGAGAGGCAGATCCACAGATTCTCCTAAGTGGGTTTGTCATTTCTTTCATTTACAAAGCCAAACTACCTCCGAGCTGAGTTTACAAAAACATTAAGATTAGCTACTGTGGGTTCATGGTTCGTATTAAAAATGCTGGAAATCTTGGCTGTATATATTTAACCGGTGCACACAAATTTTCATTTCCCGTTTTTTATTCCCGTTTTCTCAGCTATTCTTTGATCCTAAAAATTTACATCTGGTATAGCAACCTTCAGTGCGAATGGAATTAGGAATCCCAAAATCCAATTAGAAGTCACCCACCAGTAGAACCAATGGTATTCTTACTAGGTCCTCAAGGGATGAGAAAGTGAAAGGATTTATTACATTTTTGCAGGAAATGGTCTGTGTATGTGCATATGAACAATACCGTTCTAGATCATTGTGCCCGTATTTGGGCTGCGCGACCTTGAAAGGCACGTAATAAATCAGCCAACATGCATAGGTTTAGCACTCCCCAAGAAAGTAACACTTTATGTTTGGAATACTACCGAATTGTTTACTTTTACAAGGTTAATTCACCTTAGGCTAACAAACGTCTTTTGTTCGTTCAAAACGGTTGTTGACACAGACCAAACTAGTTCTAATTGTCTTGTCTAAGGTGGACTCATAAGACCACGTATGCTCGAAGTCTACCAGTTGCATGTTTCATAGGCAACTTGGTGTCATAAGCCGCCGGATTCCTTGTTAAAAATTTCCTTCATCTATCAATGACTTAAAATTTTCAGCATCATTACGAGAATACAAAGAGGAAGTTGGGATAGCTTGAAATAGTGTGTATAATTGTGGTTGAAATATCGATCTGAACGTTTTATCCAAAAGGTTAGCAGGCCCGGAGTGGTTACATAAATAACTTAGTTTTTTGTAAAGAAAAATTTCATTTTGAATTTTCAGATTCTTCTCGTAGACTGGGGGACAGTGCGGGTATGGGCTGTTCACTAGGCCAAACCAATATTTCTCGAAGAGCGGGGAACGCATTTCGTGATGGTACTTTGGTTATATCAGTTGGGAAACGATACGTTGACAAAATTTGTATTTAAAGCTCCGATCCCAATATGAGTCTGCCTATTAATTTTCGGTATAACCTTCCTCCTAGTATGTCCGACAGTTTACCCTTTATTAAGGTTTCTTCTACTTGGGGTCCAAGTAAGGGTTTGCAAAACACTGGGTGTTGTGGGACAACCTCGAGGGACGGTACTTTCTGTTCAGGTTTGCTTTTGAATGAGGCTACCAAGCAAGGTTCCTGTTTCAGTCTGATTGCCGTTTTACAAGGTCTGGCCTATGTGTACAATAGGTCAACTGTTGAGTAAAAAAGATGTGTTAAAAAAGGCTTTGTTAGCCAAAGGTTACCAGGACAATTTTGTTGCTTCAGCTAGGAAATTAAAGCATTCCTTAAGTGCGGTCAGTATAGCCGAGAAGCATGAGATTGCAACCCAAGTAAGGTATGGGTGCAACATATCTCGAACAACGTAAAAAATATTTAACCCAACTCGAGGCCCCCTTTTTTGCACTAGCTGCTGACATCAACAGGGCAGCCAGAGTTGTTAACACAATTTAATTGATTGAAGCTAAATGTTCTTTGTGCCTTATTTCTTCAGAGCCTTTATAACATTGAATCTGGCAGGAAGTAATATGGTCGAATGGCATCTACTTTGTGACAGGAAGCCAAATTGTGTGGAATTTACTCCCACAAGTTACGTTGCCACGGTTTCCCGGTGTTTTAGTTGCACATCGAAGTTAACACGTTTCATTGCAGTGCTCTTTGCATTACCGGTTTTGATGCCATGCCATTGTGCTGCTTCCATATGTTCTGCTTTAAGCCCAATGCGGGTCACAGTACTTTGAAAAGCAGCTTCAGCAGACGAATTTGAGGATGAATAATGCACCAACTGCGATGTTTTAGCCACATCAACAGCAGGTGGAGTTTACTGAGCACGATATTTAAAATTCGCATACCTGAAACATTATACGTTTCAGAACCGACATTCAGTCACAGCGGTGATCTTACTTTCCGCAGAGCTTTAGAGTGTGCCTCCTCATCATTTTCACAGACTGACTTCGAAGAATTTCATCAATAAAATGATAGAAACAGAAGTTCGTAATCACTGCCCTTTGACCTACAAGGTACCCAAAAACGGCCTAATTAAGTCCTACAGCTGTAAAACCGTCAATAGAGAATCCATTGCGACTTCTGAAAATGGCGACTCGAAGACATACCGCTAACTTCAGGAGTTCCGCCTAAGTGATCTGCTAGTCTGCTGCTCACTTGTTATGTGTTACATTTCCACTAGACCACACATTCCACGTGGGTTCAACAAAAATATATACATAGCATTTATTGGCATCATAATATGCTTGGTGATTAAGTAGAGTTCATAAAATGGCACTGACATCCTCAGGCATTGGCAATATCTAATAATTTACATTGACAATTAAGCTGAAGCTCGCAGTGAAGTGTAGTACGTTCAATAAGAAAGTGATATCATTTGATGCATATTCATACTCCATTTTGGCGGAATTTTTCAAACCGAACGGCGTGTCAAAAAACATGGGTTATTTCCTGTGATGTTCGTACACCAAAAACTACGAACTTATATGAAGATGTGTGGTAGGCACTTTGTTGAGTGATTACACAGAACATCACCAATGACGGAGGTAAAATAGGTACGTCAGTCTAATCAGAAGAAATGATATCGTTGTTAGTTGCGAGGATGCAGCTAGACTGAACTTTGACCTTTAGAGTTATAAGCGTGGTACTATCCTTTTGTGAGAGCAGAATTGCGGGCTTTATAACCGAATTCAAATGACGTTCAAATCTGACTTCTCATGGTGGACCTGAAATACTTATCTGCTTATTTCTGCAAAATGATTTGTCTTAGGAGGGTGTGTGATGCGATGGCATTTGATCTTACATTTTTGTTCCAAGCCTCAGTGAAACATATTTCTCTTCCTGCGTGCAGTCCGAACAACACATCGTCTTGAAACTACCATGCCGCTGGCACATCAACTAACACATACAGATGGTAGTCCTTCCTTTTTATTTGGAAAATGATGACAGTTTTGGAAACAAAGCCCAGACTTAATCTAGCAGCCTTATACATAAGATCAGTAATTTTCTACAAGCTTCTTGTAATCTATGAGGCAGCTTAACTTCCATTAGTTGAAAGACTGAGCTAAGCCTGTCTCTATAGATAGACACACAGGTGTCAGTTTTACGAATGCCTCATTTTTGTTATGACCTGTTTTGTTTTGCCAGTCCTAGTAAATTATTGTCTCAGAAATATTATCCTTTCTACTGTGAAATATTTATAGCCTTTTTGCCGAAGGTTGTATTAACCTTCCCTTTTTCCGCATAATGATTTTTTTGTTTAGTATAAACTTTTCTTCGTGTTTATTGGAAAAAGTTCATTTTCCGGAGCCACTCATATCAGATCGGTTCCACCGTGTTATTTCTGGATAAAGAACCCTTGTACTAGGAGTCGCCAAATCCTGGAAGCCAAATGGGAATTTACAAATTAGAGTTACTTTGAAGTTCATGATGCTAGAAAGAAGTAGGATTTCTTGGATTTTCAAACACCTGCTCTTTAGGTAGTTGCTGATATGCCGGCTTGAAATGAAAATTATAATGCCAACGTTGCGATAAGCGATTTGGTAACTTTTTGGGCAGTATAAATTATGCGGGTTTTGAAACGCAAACGCGTTTGAATTATTCGATGATTCGATAATAAATCACGATGTTCAACTGCCCCTCGGGATTTTGTTTCAGCGATAAATTGATTTGATCATTTGAATTGCCAAAAGTTAGCTTAACATAAGCGTCAAGACGCTAACCAGTATGTACCCAATGTGAACTTTTCTCATGCAGTAATCACTCACAGTTGAAGCCAGTCGTATCAGGTTGATTTTAAACGTTTAGTTGGCTATATTTTGAGCATATTAATATGCATTTTATTGCAACCATGCTAGAAGATGTACTTCAGACTCCATATAGAGAAGGGTATAAATTATCAAACAGTTTAAATGCTCAGTCACATTACTGGGTCGATGTGTTGGTATCTAGCGTAAAAGTAACGATATCTATCCTTGTTAAAACACGCATCCCTGACTAAAACCAGCACAAAGAATAGAAATCAGAGTGACGGAAATCACTGGTCATGAAAAGTTGGATGCCTGGGGCGTGGAAGTTTGACAATTTTTTCTGATATTTTTTTGGGATTGGATCCGTCAGGCCAACGTGTGAGTAGTCAATAGGGGGCGCAGCGGTATGTTGTATCGTGTAAGGAATAATGTATGAATAAACAAAAGCCACGGATCTCACTTGTTTATGTCTTATCATAGAAGGTGGATTTGGGAATTGTTATAGAATATTGGTGACTGAAATTATGGTTTGATCGGGTAATAATCAAAAGTATTGGTTGAATCACTCTTAGAAATGTGCGCTGTATTGGAAGTGCACAAACTTTTCTAAAACTTCCGCTTGGTTCTTTGGTATTATATATGCTTTATAAAGCGAACTCACCTAATACTTGCACAATTTGTCCAAAGATTAGAGCGGTTTGTCACGAAAATCCAAATTCGATTGCGATCTGATTTCTGTAGAATGACTGACAATTTTTACCAAGAATAACGATATTGACAGCATTCCCCACGATCCCATCAGAAAGAACTGTCCTTTCCAGTAAAGCATAAAAATCGGTTAAACACCTGTCTCACCCCGGGAGATTTAATTCGTATCGTCAGCCACTGTCAGTTCCTTACAGAGTTGACTTTCACATGAATGCCTTAAATAGGGCACCTAAAATCACCGATTATTCTGTCATGTATCATGCCCTAAATTCTCGGGTATTTATGACTAAAAAGCTTGTATTTGAGTGTCGATTCAAAGAAAAAAATCTCTTGAAATTAAACCCCTGCGATAGACTACAGTATCATTTGTAGCGGTTTTATTAATTTTGAACTAATTGCCACCTGCTAACTCCGGTTAAAAATTTTACCCGTTACGCAGCTTTTGGGTCCAAAAATGAGTGGCACAGAGAATTATTTAACAGCATGGAATACAGACCGTAACGCTTCACCACACAAATTTATTGGATTCGAGATGACTGATTACTGGTTTTGACCCACTGGTTTTTGAAGAACTTAATTGTGGTATAATGAGCTCATATATAGCATTCATTCGACGGTCTCACTGCGCCCAGGCTTTGTTGAGCCGCCTGCTGTGAACACACAATTTTGTCATCAGATTAATGTCGCTCAGGCGTGACTATCTATATCAGTTCAGATTTGATAATTCAGGCGCGTCTAGTGTGGGCTTGTAGAGTGAAGTCCAGCATGCAGTAACCGTAATCTTCAATGGAGGCGAAACACGAATCCAGCACCGAGGATGATTGCACCAGTCCAGTAAGCCAGATGTCTGAACGAAGCTGATGCGGCTACATGCAAAAGTATAATAACTTTTGTTCAACAAACCTTCGCAGGTAGTTTTAATGATTCGGTTTCAAACGGGTGCGAAAATGAGCGCAATTTGCGAATTCATACAGTTATGAATAAATTACACTGGAAAGTTGACGAAAACTCGAGGACTGCGCGCACCTAGTGAGCCACAGGACTAACGAAATCAGTTGTGGGCTGTCAGAATTTTTTTCAGGAGACTTATGAACGATCTCCTTTAAGATCCAGTTTTACCTTTTTTGAAGCTTACATTTGCAGGTAAAATCAGAAGGCAAGTGCTACTGTTAGGGTGTTATCCCTTAAAAAGTTCCATTCTTGGCTGGTCAGCAATGTTCCCGTGCTTAAGGTTGAGTCCTTTGTTTGCTTGCCAGGTGCCTGAAGGTATGGTTACAAGCGTACTGGTAGTTTATAACTATCAAGACTTACCTCAACTAAGTTGAAGTAAGCTCCGAAATATGTACTTCCACGGTATAAATACATGTTTGGTTCAAAAAGCTGCTAAAACGAGAGCTAAAGTGGTTTCAGTTTTCATGCTCCCCGATCTGTCAAACACGTTTTGCCTAACACACTCTCCGTAATTCCCTCTTCGGAAGAATTTCCCAGAAATTAGCTAACAGCAAATTAGGTGCCCCGTTTAAATAGGTTTGCGGTGGTGAAAATAACCCTGCGCTTGCGGAATAAACATTGTGATTCGCCATAGCTTGACCAAGCCTTACTTGTAGATAACAACTCCCAATTTCATTCGAACGCAGTCCTCGCATCTCTGCTTGCGTACTCCCCATGGAATGTGGGAAGTTCAACACTCAACGTTCGATCTAACTAAAACCGATATATAATGAAAAATTGTTTTGTTACACCTTATTTGAATTGTAATCGAAGCCTGAGGTACTTAGTTAGTTAGTTAGTTATTCTATGGACCTAATTATTGATTCGAACCATGGCACGGCACTGATCACATCTACGAACAAAAAATTCAGGTATGATCGTCTCCTCGCTTTGTTTCGACTAAATCAGAGCATGTGCTTTAAAATCTGCCTCAGGTTATCGGAATACTGCTTGTTATCTTGGAGTTTGATGAATTTGGCATTTAGGCATTCTCCGAGGACCTTCACACCTCATCGTAATCCGTAGTAATATGGAAAAAGGAAACTGGTCAACCGCTGTATAATTTCTTAACGCCAAACTGATTTGGAGAATGTCTGATGTACGCTTCCTTTCAGTATGTCATTGGATCATCGTATTTCAGTTTACTGAACAACATAGTGTGAAACAGAAGGCTGCAGCGCGGTGACAGTTTGCTTTGATCTCTTCCGCTGTAACAGTAAACACCATCGGTTTCACATTGTAATAGCAATAAGTAGCAAAGAAACTGTGGAATAATGCCAGTCGGATCGAGGGTCCGGTATTCAAATACAAAGCGGCGTGAGAGCGTGCGACAAAATCTGTTGTGCACAAAGGCTGGGTAGGCATTGAGTGTTCAAAGTGCTCTCGCAGAAAGCTGATGATTTCGATCCAACTCTGAGACCACCGAAGTGGACTTGTCTTTGGGTCCCTGCTAGCGTGTTGCGGTTGGTCGATTGGTCATTCAAATGATACTGAATTAAATTTTCTGGAAGATACAACGTTCAGTGTAGCAATGACCGGCATTTTCTGAGAAGCGTTAACGTCAGTTTATCTTTCTACCTGATTTTGCTACAGTTTGACGGACATGTATACAAGGCATCTACCACTGTGTATTTCTTGTTCCAGATACATAAATTCTGGCCCCTTTCCAGCAATGCAACCACTTGTGTTATTTGTAGTTGTTTTCCTGCGAATGCCTATCCACCGATATTTATCTGAAGAAAACATACAAGTTAGGAGACTGAACCTCACCGCTACTTTTATCGAGCCCTAGATCCCCTCCTTGAGGGAACTTAGTGCTTCAACTATGGCTTATATAGAGTGGGTATTAGTGTCACATAACCCTCACTAAAGTGAACAAATTATCATACCGGAAAAACTTTTCCGGAGGACAGTTACTTTATTTCATGTTTTCGTAATTTTCTCATATGCTATCATTTCATCAATAGATACAAGAAGCAACTTGATAGTTGAAAAAACAATTCAATAGGATGCCTGACAGCATTTTTAAATCTGAGCCCCTTCCACCAAGCCTACCCGCTCTTTGAAAGTAGTCCGTCTCCATTTTCTGTGTTTTGCAAAGTACGTAACCTTGCACTTCACCTGCAGGGAATCAGCAGCTTGGTGCACGTATGGTTGTTGCTACCCTATAAGTGTCATTCATCATGTGATGTGGGTTAATCTGCATCTTTTGACTCATCCTTTGCACCCAAAACCACTCACTAATTGCACCCATTTTGTCAGATAGTCCTCAAATTCGTCCAAAAATGTGTACTCTACTAACCTAATATCGACTGATCATTGACAGATGCATATCACCCAAAGGAGGCCGCATGACTAAGAAGTACGATTAATGGTCTTAAATTGACCATTAATCAGTGTAGTGGAACGCGCACTTACTCTTTTCTGTTTTTTGCCCGAAATCCTCGTGACCAGGGCTTGGTTACTAGTTGTCCAGTGGTCCAGTATGCCTCTAGAGCCAGGCTTGGAATTCATCACACACTAAGTCACTTTGGTGCTGTTTTTCATGTATCACGAATGTAGGGCGATGCGAGTATAGAATAGACCCAAAAATATGAGTAGTGTGGGAGATGTTCTGTTTAATTTGACAGTTCCACCACATTATCCGGCAACACCATCAGACTTTCTTCAAATTAAATTCCCATTGAGTTCCTTCTGGTAGAGCTTACCTTATGCAGCATGCATCAAAATTTGTCACCCTGAATGTCAAAATGGAGAAAGGGACGAACATTTACCAAAGTCATAAAGTTACGATCATACTGTCCGAACGATTATAATAAATTTTCCTCATACAGTTGGGTTCCCCCGTGGCTCCGTTCTCAGACTCAAGAGTCAGCAGCTATGCTGGATCCCAATGAAAGTGGTTTTGATCACAACGACATTTTAGAATATTTGTTGGTCTTGTATGTATCATTTGCTCGGTGCAAAAATAATTTGATCGGACAGCGCTTGGATCTACCAAAGAAACCAATATCGTGGTCGACAAACATCAATAGAACATGTGTATTAGCCACAGACTGCACTGATATTAGGTTTTTCAAAGTAAAAACATTCAATCAAGGGAAAGTTCTGAAACAACGGACTGCCTTTTATTCCAGCAGTTGTAAGAGTAATACAAATAATACAGGGCATCACAAGAAAATAAGAAGATCAGTGTAATTATATTCGGCTATTATAAGAATTACCTACTGTGAACAACAGAATCATTCGACATTACGTCTGCTGTCACGTGGTAGGAACAATAGCTATTAAATTCCTTTACAAAGGTAGAGATAATTCTCCCATCTCAAAATATCGGCAACAAGGGTGTTTCTATTGGCCGTTAAGCAGATAACAATTACCCTATTCTTGGAGCTTGGCAGTTGGCTAGCGAACGCTTCTTCTTCATATCTGCAGACGAGGAGGCGGTGCATGCTCAACCCCGTTCCCCATATGATGACAAAGTGTTTACCAAGGTCTGTAAAAAAATCAACTACGACGTGATCGGGAGAATTCCCTGATTCCCTTCTCTGAGATGTTTTGAAACACCGCCTCACGAATTCCTACGTATATTCCAAAGAACATCTACCGGACAGGAGTTGAGCACCGTAACATTTGACTGAACGGTACCGACAAAATATGTTAGGATTGCATTGCAATAATGTTTGATACCACCATTTTACCACTACCCTGTGGGTCGTCATGCAGTTCCTGCCAAATAGTTTTTTTTTTAACGGCGGTTGTTTAAATCAGAAACCCATGGGACGTTTTGAACTTCGTTTCTTAACCAGATGCTAAAAATGTATATGAACGACAATACCACTAAGATTACTGCTAAGAAAATTTAAGGTGCGTGTAGATAAGCAAGTTGTAAGCTAGTACTACCCAACCAAGCATAAATTTCGTTGTCGATATATTCAAGTTCTATCGCGGTCGCACAACCTGAGTTTCGTGAACCGCAGCTAAAACCTAATAGCTTTAACGGATATTTTATTTTATTGCACAACTGGCAACCATAAGGAGAAAGCAAAAAATGTTGTGATCTTTACTACACATTTCAAACACCATTTATGTTGTTTTGGTTTTACTGTGGTTCTGAAACTGCGTGCAAGGGCTTGAGCAGAAGAATGATAGTTATATTATATGAGAATGGTTTTGCTGACAGTGCCGCTGATAATAGTACGAACTAATCTGTTCAGTCATTCTACAAAACAGCACTGTTTTTTTAGAAAATCGGAAAGCGAAATAAGGTAAATTTATTTTTAGGTAGCAATAAAATGACAAATACGGAGATAGAAGTGAAAGTACTCTGATTGCAGCAACATCGATTTTTCTAAAATGCGTCTTTAGCTGTTGCTTTAATAAACTGACACTGCGCACACAAACCTTGACCGGACAGTGGTATATTTTCTCGTTTTCTTTCGATTTGTTTCATCTTGCTAGCAAGCGAAGCAAATAAGTCAGGGTCTTCTCAAAAAGTTGCCGAGCTTCAGTGTTTACGCCTGGTTTTAATCAACAACAATAGATGACTATACTTCCAAATTTATTCACGTAGACACATTAATTGTTGGATGGGTAAACTTTGCGTTTTCTTGATTTTAAGCTGAGCCTTGGAAAATGGTCTGGGCCTATCAGAACGCCTTTTACACATGACGTGAACCGTCGAAGCAACCTATATACGATGTTTTACTCGGTAATTTGCACAAACATTTGTCCTAGCAACCATTTAATCTGGCTTTTGTTGATGGCATACTTGACCCGTCTGACATATATATATATATATGGCGGTATTTACCTAGTGGGGTACGCAACTCGAACAAGTGGCCTTGAGAAATGCTGAAGTCTTTGGAATTTTGAGCTGTAATTTCAGTGCAGTTTAGCTATGCAGGTTGCACCATCCAAAGTTGGCTGTTTAAGTGATTATAATTGCTTGGATTACTGTCACTGCAAAAGGTTGACTGTCGCTAAACTTTTCTATGGATGACAAATTCTTGTCTCCTGAGCAGAATAATTTAGATACATAGTCAGGTGGAATTAATATTGTAATTAAATTCTTTGTCGGCAAGCTTTATGAGACACGGCACAGTCTCATAGAGCAAACAGTTTCTTATTTTTAAGTCTATGATTTTTCTTTTAAAAGCTTCTGTAAAACCGCGCTTTTATTGATAGTGTCTTTGTATGCACTCATCGAATATTGGTTGTCGTATCCTCAAAGCATATTTTCTGCTTATAAACGAAAGCAAGTACAACTGGTAATAAAGATTTTGCTTGACTCACTTATAACTTAAGGGAATAGAATGTTGAAACCCTATCAGGGGTTAGTACCCTTTGTCCGTGTTTTATTTTACACTAGTTTTTGTTTGCACAGATGGATTAGAGAAACCCCTAAAATGTTCAATTAAACCAGGGCTTTGTCTTCACTTCAACGAAAACAACTGATCCTAACTTTACAGAAAAGTAATGCGTGAATGTTAGAAAAGGTCCCGTAAAATATCGTTCAAAAATGTTTTTCTTCTTCAGTAAATGGCTGTTTAACACTTTCAATCGCTACTGCATTCTTTTGCTCAATTCAAGGGCCACAAAGGTCCTGACGAGTTAAAATGAAGTTACTAATGAAGTCACAGAAATAGATGGGAAATGTGAAAGAATTGTTGCCCTGTCACTTCTCTTGATAAATTATGATTGTTATTAAAGCTTATTTCAAATTATTGAACTCTTGTGCGACTGTGATGTTTGTGCATAGATCAATAAACAAAAATCGCTTACTCGATTAGCTTAACCAGATTCAACCACATTCCACAGCGTGAAGGCTAATTCTCAAATTCAAGAGAAAATAGGCATCAGTAAGCAGTTATGTGTGTGAATGCTAGCAGCTGGAATTGGTCACGGTCAAATTGCTTCTCCAACGGAATACTGACTAAAAATATTCTGGGACGCTACAATCTGTCAAAGATATCTGATGACCTTGAAAGCCTGTGACGATGAAATGTGTTTCCCATGAGTCTTGTCGAAGTTTGCCTCAACGTTAAACGTCTGCCAAAATATATTTGAGTTCCAGAAACTCGTGCAAATACCAGCACCGAAGGAGTTCGTCTTGTAGATTGTAGTAAGTATTACTAGGTGTTGCAAAATTGAACTGTCAGCGTTTTTGTCCTCTCTGGTCTGGGTTTGTTGTGATAGCAGTACCCATTTCAAAATGTCATTGTTAAAAAACGCTCATTTCAAGAGCTACCAAACAAAGCATATGCTGAATAAAAATATGGTCACCCACTGGAGAAAACGTGCATGAGAATTATGCGCTGGAGGCTTCATGCGGTTTTATCATACACAAACACGTGCCGGTCCAGTTGCACAATTTTGACGTACTATAGAGAAGAACTGCAGAAAATCAACATCAAGACGTGGCAGCTCAAGAAGAAAATCAGAAGGTAAAAATGTAATCTAGAACTAAATTCACCTATTTGTTCCCGTATTTATTTAGGTGACTGAGTTACCGATTATATGACACAATTAACCGACAAAATCTTTTCCGGGAGGCCGTTAGAAGAATATTCATTTGCTAAATTTCGCTGTTCTATTTGCATGTCTGTAAGGTCACATCAATATGATATTTCACAGAGGTTTCGGAGTCCCTTTTCATTCGTCAGGCTTAATTTTGTGGTCAGCATTTATTTCTCGACACTTTTTTTATGAACAACACTGTTCCCGAAAATCGGCTTACGGGGGACGAACATTTCGTCGTTTTTTAACCATTAGACCAGCAGTGTCTCGAACTTACTGCGAGGGGCTGTATGTGCAGACGTACACGTACACGCGTAGGTAAACACGGATGTTCGTTTCCATCCAATCCCCACTTGACCAGTCAACGGATGATGCATTTCCCCCAAACAGAATTCCTTCTCCCAGTTCACAAACTCAAATAGCCATTCGTCCAATGATACTCAATACATATGAAACTCAAAAACATCTATAAAGCATGAACACAAATTCACTCGACTTGTATAAATCCCTCCAGCGACGAATTGGAAACGTTTCACTATTCAATATTGGGTGTGTTGATGTTGATTTTGTTATTCAGGATTTACCTCACATGACCTTCTGAAATGCGTGTTACCCTGCGTTCGGCACAAACTACGCTTAGTATAAAGCCAACATCAGCATCATCTTCTGCGTGTTGGACCTGCAAACGTAGACATTACTCAAGAATTTCCTTCGGGATCGCAAGTTGGATGCGATTATTTCTGATAAGAACACTACTTTCGCTTGTACTAAATGCCTTCATTCAAACAGAGCTGCGGTGTCTGAGAAACTATTCCACCATCATTATGACGTCTGCGCTTATTGTAAGACCTAGATTTTCTGGACCAGCCCCATATTACTTTCAAGCACCAATTAACAAGCAGATAACATTCCAAGAGCGCAACAACGGCCTGCACCGGGAACTATTTACACCTTGGGAATCCGAAATGAACAGTATATCGGGTATCGAGGAAACTTCAAAGGAATCAGAACTAAATGTACCAAAAGAGCGTATCCTGCTAGAGGCAGAATCACTACCTCACCAACCGTGCCCCAGCTCGATCTGGGGGCTCCCAGAGGAACAGTGTGGCAATTCTGTTGGGGCGGATAACACAACATCGGACGAAAAATACACTCACGAGGATGAGAAGATCATCGCACTCTTTCAACAACGAATGCTGAAACAACTAAACTTAAAGGAGCCACCCAAGGTGACTAACTCATCTTGGTCTTCCATCCCGCGGTTTTTGCAGCGACAGCTTCAACATACAGTTGAAGGCCACAATCACATTTTGGAAGATCCAGTTGAGCAGAACGAAGAAAAAGAGGTCCTAGTGTTGCTACAACCACGTAAGTAGTGTTAGTGACTACAAAATCCGCATTTATTCTGTGTAATATACTGATGTAGTCCCTTGCTGAATTAGACACAAAAGGATTGAGTACCTTAAACCCATTATGGTGCATGGATAAGGTGTTTCTCAACTAATGAAGCCGCACAGAAGCTTTGGAAATGAATGATGATTAGGAACAAATGTGGGCTGACGAACACGATTGCAAGTTTTATTCAAGCCACACAGCAGCAGGGGCACCGGCTGCCTGTTGAGATATATTTGGTTGACCTCACTAACGATAGTCAGCGGAATGTAGAAAATGATATAAAAATGGATGTTTGCTGCCAACTTAAACAGGTAACACCGCCCATTTTATTCGCATCATTTTATCGCCGACCTTAACAAACAGTGTTTAGTTTTAAATCACTACGTTTGCCAAAACATCAGGGAAGGGGTGGATGGATAGGATAGAAGCTTTATCAGGTTTTTTGTTATTGGTAACACTGTCATTCAGCTTGGTCTTCATCCAGTGGGCGGCGTATCAAAATTCCCTCCATAACATAACCCCCAACTAATTAGGAACGCAACGTTTCAAGGAGTTAGCCTCCAAAATGAAACGTGTTTCTATTTTTTGCCCGAGCTAGTTACATCTTCGGAACCTGTTTATTTGCACCGTTAGCAGCTTGCATATAACACTGTCCAAATATAGGTGCAGAGCACCGAAACAGCAAAGCGAAAACACTGTTGCTTAACGAATGGTTAATTGATTCGTGCACATTGACTGGAATAGCGCAGTAGGCTGGGAGGCCCTAGTGTAGTTGGTTTCCAATTATTTATACATTCAAAATTTATTAGTGATAACAAATCCTAAGGGCTGACGTTTAGGAAGCAAACAGTGCTTAGTGTGAATGTCCATTTTCATGAATTGCTGAAGTTCGAGGTCCTTACCCATTCAATAGAAAGGAAGTGCATGAGCTCAAAGTTCTGCAAATGCCAAGAACGGGGTTACGCCTTTTTGACTACAGTAGAACTACAATTTGAGGGCAGTTTTAGCTATCGGGAATAGGACGGCCTATGTTCATAGGTTGACTCTACGCTACACAACACTAGGACAAAATCCCGTTCCATACCTGGTTCCTGATCTCATGTCACCGATTAGCCAGATGAGTGCAAAACCTGTATCTTTCCTTCACCTATGAAAGTGGTGTTCAGGATCAAGTAGGGCGACCACCGTCATTGTTGAACTTTCGACGTGGTACATGATTCCACAAAACATTTAGATATTTTTATATTTCCACCTTGGATGCTTGCTTCCAAAGCAACGGAGCACTAGTGTTCTCCTGTTGTGCTCTTGTCAATGATGATGACTTTATTGTGTTTCAAACATTCTATGCATTACTATTTCTGTTTTTAATCACCACATTTTTCACTAATTCGGAAGATCCAGATTCCTCCTCTGGCCTAGTATGTGCAATTGATCAGTAGCTGTACTCTTAATTCGTTAACCAACGGCCACAGTCAGCCATCACCTGTTTAGCACGACACGCCTCTGTTTCCCTCATTAATATGGGGTTTCGATAACATACAGACGTTCAGACTACTGAAAAGCAACCTAAATTAATTTTATGCTGGCAAATAAATATGCGAGTGCTATGGTATATATCACATGCACATTAAATATAAATTAGACGTTTAACCTTGTTGCATACGCGGTCACTTTTCTACCCTGCAAGCTAAGTAAGGCGTTGCCTGGACCAACAGCCAAAATTATATGCTGCAGATCATTACTATCCGTTTGCAGAAGAAACACCGACGAAGGCCATCCATTTTGCTCTTGGATTCACCGTTACGTAGAACCTAAACAAAGCTTGAACCGCGTAATAAGAAGATTACTTTTTAATCCGGAAAACAGCCTCAATCAGTGAATGACTTTACCCTTAACATTCAATGTAAAATATACCATTCAATGTTTCCAAAGCTTTTAGTGCTGTTGGGAAAAAGCCAGCTACTCTTCTGTAATTAGGCAGCATGTTTTTTTTAACAAATCCCATTTTTAAAAGGTATATTGTGTCTTTACTGCACTGTTCCTTGTTCTGGGATGAGATTAATATCCAAAACTTAATTACAATGTCGGTTGATCGCTCTGTCTTGAGGACAGAGGTACATATGTGACCTCTGCAAGGGGCATACGATCCCGTGGAGTGATCAACCAATGAATCAACTCTGACTTAACCGCATTTGAGTTTAATTTAGATTATTAAAAATTAGTCCATATAGCTGGAGCGAAACGCACCCACTTTCAAACAGTTCAGGCTCACCAACATGAAGATGCACCATGCACTAAATGGAAGATTCTGCCGGTGTAATGAGGCCAGGTCGCGAAACATATGTTTTGTACAATTTCTTAGGGGAATTCTCCTAACACGGTGTACATATTCAGAATTGCCAAGACAGTTCCTTTGCCTATGTATTTCTTAGATGAGGGTTCATTATGAAGTGCGAATGCTCAAGCAGAAAGGCTAAAAAGATTTTCGAAGTTTACATTTTCATTTTTCCTTGCTGCGCCAATGCCAATCGGCCTCATTCTGGTCCACTAATGAGCAAATAAACAATTATAGCGCTCGGTTTGTAGACTAGGATTGACCTTTCATTGAGGACATGGCGACTGTTTTGTATTCGTCTAGAACTGTCAACGCCGGTTGCGCGTAATTTCTGCCTGCAGAGAGGCAGTTGATTGATAAAGCTAGATCCAAACCCCTAAATTGGACACCTTTAGAAGCCTGATCCTACACGGTCCAAACATAGGTAGGCCAATCTTCGTGAGTTCGACAATAAATGAGTTAACATGGCATACAAAAACTCCATTCTTTTGCCACTTTGCTTTACTGTATTTGGTTAGCCTGTTTAGCGGTTGGTTTCGTACTACCGAAGAGTTCTTCTTTTTGTGGTCTCAGCTCGTAATTTCGCAATGTTGACATTTTCAAAAGGGAAGAGATGGCCGTTGCCGCTTTGGATATAATGACAGAACTAAACATTTTGGAAACTGACTAGCCATACGATATATAAAATTCTGATGGAGGAAAACTGAGACATGTCCTTCTTGTCAAAATGGCAGAAAATAGGATATAGTTAAGCGTGGTTGCAAGGCAGGCTTGGGAATTGTTTTATGTTCAGTAGGACTCGAATTCGATTGTAAAACTGACTTCAACCACTAGTTCATTTTAATTGACTGTTACGATCACATTAATCTTACAAAACATCGTTCTGTCGAATGACTTTTTGTGCAAAAGAGTCCAGCTTGATAGTTCTATACATGACAATAACCCGGAATTTTCAAGCCATAAAAGCGCAGATTACCTGAAATCGTGATAAAAAGTGTCCGGCCTCCAAAACGTTTGCCCCATGGTATGTCAAAATAGCTGGTAAAATAAAATAACATGTAGTGAAACGTTGATTTGCTTCATATTTTAAAATTATATTATTATGAGGAATAAAAAGCCCGGAATCTATGACAAAATACGTAATAGCGTAGTGATTTTTTTCACATGAACACTTGTGTGCTAATCGGCAGCTTGTTTGTCTGCACGTAGCAGATGCCATGCGCGGCTGTGACTTGTTGAGTTGGGTATTTATCCATAAAATCCATGCTACGTTACAAGACCACTGGACTGATTATATACCTACAGTAATTTGCATACAATGTTGTCCCACGAAAGACAGATACAGAAAAGCACGGCTCCAAAAAGTTTGCAAGATGGCTCTTTACCGAATTTGTGTGTAAATTGAGAGCTAGACCGCCTCGCAAGAAGAGAGTGTCCTATGCGTATGCCATCACATACTCAAACCTACGGATGTAATTGATCATCGACTTGGGTGCAGCTAACATCGTCAATGTCACTGAATCAGTGCGAGGGCATTGTTGAATAAGGCACTACACCGTTCACAAGCGGATTCGAGTCGTACTAGACTTAATTGCTCCCTCAGACATCATTGGGACGCTATCCCAAACCGTCCTGCATATGATCACTTTGAAATGCGCAGCTTCCATCTAGTTTACGGCATACCGTAAGAACAACACCACCGGATGTGTCGACGAAATGTACATATATCTAATCTTATAAAATCTGAAACTGAAATTGCGGAGAGGTTTGATATATATCGGAATAATTCGCCTCCATTGTGTGTCCAAAGACGACGAACTCCCTGAAAAAATCACCTATAGGCTAGGCTATTCCACAACAGCGAAGAACTACCAGCAGCATATCATGAAGATCACAGCCGACCAAGATGAAGCGTTCACTGATGACGTTCTATTTTGCAAGTTTATTCATCCCTTGAATAATCCGTCGCCATGAAAAACAGTCAAAGATAAGTATGGTCAGATTCACTTAACAATGCGACAGGTGCTTCAGATGTCGGGGTTTTATTCTGGTACTTGTCCTATCTGGTGGCAGAACTCTGTGTTATTCCCGACAAAGTAGTATAACAACATTTCACTGTATCGACCTTCATATCTTTCAGTGTTTACTCCAGCTCATGCAAGTCAGTGCATGAAAGTGTGCCTCTTGGAATAGAGAGCTTCCATGATGAGCAAGATTCTTTGCGCGTCCGGAGGGTGCGTGCTCTTCAGGAAAGCACTATGTATGACGGTTTTAATAAAGATTTTGTTCTTTAAGAGGAGCCGGTCTATGCTGAAATGTCAAGAATCACCGTGTGAGTGTGTAACTTTTTTGAGAATCATCAGAACCGCATATCTCACGAAACCCCAGGGAAACTCAAACCCGGGACCGTTTGGCCAAAAGGAACCGAGGGTCGATCTGGAGGATGCAGTTCAGTAAGCACACGCCTACGAGTCTAACACTGGCTATCTATTGGGCTAGAGATGGGTGTTTACGATGCCTTAGCGTAAAACTTGCAATTATTTTTGTTTCTCCAGTCGAGTTTCTCAAGTTGGTAGAATGCGGTACTTATTATTAAGTTATTTAAGAGCGTTGGGTCACTGTGCAAATTGTTATCAAAAATTCTAACGGGAATCGTTGTATGCTTAGTTGCAGTCAGCTGGCTTGCCTGAATTTCTTACTTTAGTATGACAACTGTTCAATGAGGAGAAAGATTCAGGCCTAAAATGCCACGTGTGTCACTCACCAAGCTACAGTAAGACCTGATCTACTATTTTATTGGGACAAAATCCCATGGATAACATCATCTTAAGTCGTTCTTCTGGTATTATCCTATACCGCAACTTATCAAAACTGAGATCGTTTGAAAAGATTTTGAATGTACTTCAGACTCATTCACACAAGTACGATAGGTTTCCTAACCGAGATGAGTAAACAATACTGACTTTTGGGTTATAGTTTGTGGTTACAGAAAGGGCATTAGACGTTCCGAATAAACATTAGTTGAAAAACATTAACAAATGTTTGGAAAACTATGTGGCAAGGCAGAACAGTTGGATGTCCAAAGCCAAATAATTAACCATTTGCTCAAATTGTTAAATCAGTATTTACTTTGCGAATAAAAAACTGCACTTAGTGGCTTGTAGTTCCCCCGCAGCTTAAAACTTTATTTTCGAAAGCTGCTGGAAGTGAAGGTCGAAATTTCTTGGGGGCAAGACTAGTCTGGAAAGAGCCACGGCTTTCATAACACTCCTGGTCTGCGCATTTTAAAACTACAAAACTACTCCACTGATCCAAAACATTTTGCATTCGTTAATAAAAAACAGTCATTGTTTCACATAGTTATTTTAGACATTTTAAGACTTCTAGTTTTACTTAGGATTTTATTACTAAATTTTTGCCCAACAAGTAAAACATAAACTGTGGTAAAAATGAAGATATTTTTGGAAAGATCTTAGGGACACAAACTCTGTATGAGTTTGAGAAACGTCCACGGAATCCTTTTTTTATGGCTTGGAAATGCCGAGACCACCTAATTTCAAAAACGATTTATTCAAATTTCACGTTCAAATTCTACTTGCTTTGTATTTTCCATACATTATTAAAGCATTCTTGGCAGCTGGCTTCTCGATGAGGTGACTGAGCACGTTCAATTATCCAGTTGTTTATGACAACCGAGAGTCCTATATCCATGCGCCAATAGCAGTTCCGAAATTTCCTCTAACAACAACATTTGTGGAGTCAGTGGCTTAATAACCTGCTCTGCGCAGCAAATTGACTATCCATCTACTTAAGACTTCTACTCAGCTTTTATAATTTACTAAAAAAATTATATGATATGTGTATGATATACCGATAATATTACAACGTTTGTCGCTACTCTATCAAATTTGCTCGTGTGAATCTGTTGGTAAGTCTAAGTATATTTGCTACATACGCTCGGTGGACAAAAAGCGGAACAAACCCAAGACAGTGTGCATAAATACATCTGAATGTTTGTGTGAAGTACACAAAAGTCAGAAATAGTCAGCAAAGTTTAGAGAAACTTAGTGAAATCGCGATAATGCTGATGCCATAATTTCCATGACCCTCAAATTCAAACTTTGTCTTTATTCCTTCGACACAGTAAGACAACTCTGTACAGAAAACAAAGTTACTTTAAAAATACTTCAATGTCTCAACAAACTTTTCTCGATTACAAAGGCTTTCTCATCCCTCAAGGCATCCTGGCATGATATTGAGTCACCCCTAGACATGCGTTTATGTACTTTGAGAGCCCTGTTTCGGCTTGAGGTAGACGCAGAAATTCGTAAAACAATTTCATTACCGCAGTCACTCTAATCAAGATCTTAAAAGTTCCACTTCACAAGAGTCAGCAAATTCAAAATCCACATAAATTTCCGTATCGCTGATAACAATTCAATGTGCCAGGGAATTGGGTACACCAAACTATTACACGAAAATGTATGGAAGTGGACAGGGATGAGGAATGATCAACAAATCTTATGGATCATTTCATTGGTTGTCGTAGTATTCCAGGCCTAGCATGTCATTGTTTTTAGACTTCTGAGTAATCGAGATGAAATATTCACAAGTAGGCGGACGATATTCGAATAGCACCAAAGTCTGTCGTGGTATTAACTAAAATGTTGAAGTGTACAACATTTGCCTTCATTTGGCTACACGTCTGTTTAAGGCTGCATCATGGTGCTCGTTGAATAATGGTTTATTAAAGCTGGACACTTTCAAATAGGCCATAAATTTATTTTTGTAAGGAACGTCTTTCAGCTTCTAGCGCTCAAACATCAGGATAGCCACTTATCAGACACAACGCCGCATAGATGAAGTTGCATCTTTTACTTGTTTGTTGGCGATCAGGCAATTTTATCGAACACACTGTTACTCTTGTGACGTTTTTATCTACTATCTACTGTTTGTTCGATAACGCCGAAAAATTCTTCAAATGACATTTCTTTGAGATACCGTTCTTCATGAGATAGAGGTTATGCTTGATCTCCCTAGACCTTTGTGAACCTTTGTGAAGGCATATCCGATTTGGACTACGGACCACTAAACTGTCATATTTGTTTCAACCCTGCCTTGGAAGGGACTAGTAAAGCCATTCACTTGTGTTCGACTTTCAGCGGTGTGCCAGTTCGCCCCTTGGTACAGGTTCATTTTATTGAACATTCTATCTTGGATATCGTAAACCACGCCTTGTGTGATTTTACGTATTAGTTTGTCTGCATAATGACCGATCGATACGGGGTGGCAATGAACGCAGCTTTTGACATCTTTCAGGGGTCATACAAATACAGCACAATACAAAATACAGTTGTCATCTTGCACTCTATCTCGTTGATCGGATTGAAGCTTTCCTATGGATGCAGGTTGATATGAACCTTTAAAACAATTATGAGTAGACTCTCAGACTGAGAAGTATACTTTAAATTTGCACTTGCCATAAATATTTATGCTAGTTGATGTTTCGCTGACTTAATCACCAGATGTGGCATACTAGCAGACTCAAGCTGTTGACACTCACCAAAGTAAGTGAAACCTGTAGCTATACACTATCAGACAGGTTCGTCATACAGATTAAAATCGCTTTTTGATCTAAGACGCAGCGATTTTATTAGCCTATAGAATTATCTGCCTACGTAGATATAGTTACAACCGTTTAAACAGTTTTGATCTATTCCGGAATGGTGTTTTCCTTTGAACTATGCTTGAGGGAACAAAAAAGCTATCCAATCCTGAGGGGTAATGCTCTTGACGTTTTTCTCTATAAAGGGAGGCGCCAGAACTTATAAGATCACAATTCAGCCATACTATACCCATACCATGCTGTAATTGATTTCATTTTCTCATGTTCTCTTTTAGATCCTCTCCAACTCAGAAAAATTCCGTCTCTAGCGTTCACTGTGAAGCTTGCAGACTTTATCGACGATCGACACATTCTCCGGGCGCGCATACATGCGGAGGTATGATTCAGTGTGATCTGTTAATCCTGTTAATGTTTGATACTTTATTGGAGTTTACAAATTTATTGTAACATTTCCACCATTATCCGTTGAAAGGATACTTAGGAGAACTTGTTGATTAAAATCAAGTGGGAAAAGCTTATTTTAGTCCGACAGCTCTTGTTTCTACACATCGCGCTCAAGTAGGAATGTAGTTCGCCACTGCTGTTTCAGACGCACTTCAGTTGTGCTGATACGGCTCTATTTGTCAGTAAGTCTGACTCGAATGTCACATCTCTGGAGATAAACCCCTGCAATGCTTAAGTGATCCATTCTTTATGCCCTGTGTTGCAAGGAAAGGGTCCCGGCTTTGGGGTACTTGTTCAGAGTGAGAAAACAGGGACCATTTTTTCAGGATCAGAGGAAGAGGTTTCAGAACTGGTTTAAACACCCAAAATATTTGTTTCGTTATTTTTATATGGTCGTCATTATGAGCTTAAATGAAAGTGTTAGATTGTTGGCTACAACAATTCGTGTCTTAAAATTGAAACAATCAGTTTAATTAATTATTCTTGATATTTTTCAGGCCTTCAAAGAACTACCTCATGGTTCAGAAATCAGTCTTTGGGAGATAGGCCGACCTTGGAGCGGAAGTCATACAAGACATCCAAAACTGCAGTCGCATAGTCCCTGGGATGAAACGTATGTGTTTTCATCCAGTTCTGGTACACAGCCTTCGGAGGACACCTACCCCATCCCTGGTGAACGTGGAGTATTATCCTTTGAGGATATCTCTGTTGTTGGACAAAAGGTGGCGTCTGCTCTCGTATACCTGGATGAATCCGATAAAGTCACTTCTGTGACGTTTAACATTACATCCAGACTGGTTCACTGGATCAAACAGCGCAACCGACTGGTACTACATGGTCGGGATAAGATAAATCACAGACCGTTGGTCAAACACCTGCTTTTGATCTGTCCTACATGCGCTGACAGTCAAATTCCACTCGATCCACGGAAGGTGAGTATTCGCCTTAGCTTCACAAAGTTCCTTTGAGATTTTCTCGCTCTCAGTAAACTGACGCCAAGCAGTTCATGATTCTCTACCTTTAAAAAGCCCTTGGAATTTGACGTATTAATTAGCTACGCGCCATGAAGCGCTACATGTCTGTTTGTTTATCAGGCGCTGTTTTCATCACAATTTTTGGCACGTTTCAGTGCACCTCATCTATCAGCCTTCGACAACGGCACCCAAAATTGGTTCTTTTTATTTTTTATAAGCTGTTCAACGATTTTCTATGTAACATGGCACAATGGCAGAGTTCTGCGCGATTCTAAAGACTATACCATGGTGTAATCATTCATGCCTCGGATTTTTCTCGCCTGGCTTTCCCCAAAGTAGATATGTATTTGAGTAGGTGTATAAGCATTTAGAAACCGAAACCTAATGTTACCCTGAACTACAATTTCATAAGGCGAACATGCTGCTTTGTTTCAATACTTAGCTGACCAACCAACCTAGGAGAATCAGCTGTGACAGAATTCAAATTGGATTCATACGAACAGCATCCTACGCTGCATGGAGGTGCATAAACCAACCGCACTATTAACATAAAGAACAAGGAAATATTGCTTCCTCCGCCTTTAAAGTCTTCATTCTTATAGTAAAATAAGGCAAGCATCTCTAAATTAAAAGTGTTTTGAGTAGGACCGAGGAAAATTGACCTATTGATATACCGATATTCACTGACATATTTACAGGTACCTGTGAATTGCCATATTCTTTGGCACCACGAAATGAATGAAAAATAATTTGTATAGTATATTGAGAGCCTGGAGACTGAAGGATGCAAGCGTTTGGTACTTCCTCGTCAGTACCAAGGTCATTAACCGCAACGATGAGTTTGATAGCTGTCAAAACAAAGTTCATCACATAATTATGGGTCGAAGAGCTCAGCCAACCAGACAAACTCTATGACCTATTGGGTCACACCAGATCACCTCTGCAGACATAGCGAAGGCTCTAATTGACTTACTGCAGTGGCGTCGGCAAACCTGAGAGCACCCGTACTTCGGTGGCGCAGACAGTAAACACTGTGACTTGCAGATGTTTGTCTTTCTCCTACAAGATAATCCGGTATTTGGAAACACTAATCTCGGACCCAAGTAAGCACCTGTTCTAGTTGTTGGACACCTACCGGTTCCGCCAATGGAACCCGTGTTGCAATTGCTTTATGCAGTGAGATTCGCTGCTTGGAAGGAAGCGTCATATTGCTTTACGTATTTGATTTCAAAATGCGGTTGCTTTTTTAAAAGAGGTTTTCTCCAAAAACCTCAGCCTATTAGAATGAGCAACATGAGTGTGGACACAAAGACGACATATCAGCATTGTCACGAAAAATTAGCGGCTAGCTACTGATTATGATCTCCTCAAAGTATTGACAGTAAGCTGTAAGCCGGTTTACTTGTCAGGTTTGAAGCTGCTAGTCACAAGTTTTTACAGTGGAGGACGGTGCTTGGGCACTACAATCTTGTATTTCACGAGTGTTCATCCTTAAAGCGCAATAAAATAATGGTATTCAACCAAATAAACATAAACTGACGGAAGTATGGTTGTTCTGTTTTCACTCGACCACCTTCATTTGGTTCACCCAGATGTTCTCGAGAAAAATAAGGCTACATGGATTGTTCAGGTTCTCATCAAATCCACGTTGAAGTCTTGATGACATTTACATAGTCAATGTTTGAAGCATTTCCAGTAGCTCAGACTAAGTTTCCTGTCAATGGGCCAAAGGAAACAGAGTCCGCTCTATTTCCATTGCATGGAATTCGGTTTGAATTTGATAGTCATCTGAAGAAACTCCCCACGCTTACTATAGGCTAATCTACCGTTTTGCCTGTCCTAGGTCCATTCTCTAAAAGATTCAGGACCTAGAATTCAGGTGCCGATATGTTTTGTCTTCTAGTACCAAGCAAATACAGGCAAAAGTAGTTCCCAGACAACTACGGGCTTAGTCTGGTCAGATTATTTTGATCTTCACGACCGTTTTTTCCTTCGTTTTATCCTTCAGAATGGCATTTCGTAGAAGATGTACTGATATCAAGTGGCGAAAATCACTTAAAAAACCTTTAGAATTAAGTTGCCGCATCCAGAATGACTGCATTTAAAGTGTAACACACAACAAGCTAATTTAGATTATACAATAGATACACCATGCAAAGTTCCGTTAAAGTTTAATGTTTTTTCTTCCATTTCTCATGATAATTAGGAAACCTTTTGATTTTATGTCCCTTCTGTTCGTTGTGATATACTTACAGAACTGGTAGACAGAATATTGAACTGCCCGAGCCTGACGTCAACAACCTCAGTTCGATGGAGTTCAGAATGGCGCGTTAAACATTCCAAAAAAATTACATAAAGACTTCTAGCAGGTAACCTATCCTTTGACGTAGCTTACCTGTGACTGATTCATAGGTTTAATCACACTACTTCCATTGGTTTCCTCATTTCAAGAACCAACCTTGGTGGACGCAGACAGTGAAATTGAAGGACGAATTTCACTGATGACCATCACATCCGTATGCACTGGCTCACATACCGTATTTCTAGGGCCATCATAATCAGGCTTTTACGCACACCCATAAAAAGTTTAGCAGGTTACGATTTTGCTGACGCGCATCGGTATCTTGCATCGTAAGGAAATTCATTAGTCCGTCTGTTCAAAGTTTACTATAGTAATGGAGGAACAGGGTGAAAAAATACTTCCGGTTCAAAATTTCATGCAAAATTTGTTTGAAGGTTAGACGGTTTACAAACCGTTTAAACAGAAGCTGCAGTCGAAACTCCAGCTGGATGTGGCATTCAACATGGTGTCACGGTTAATAACCTTCCTCGAGGCATAGTTTTATATTTAATCATGGTTTTCTTTGTTTGCGGCCTGTACATGTAGTCCTCTTAAGAGGTGATCGTGGCAATATAATTCCTTTAAGAGATAAAACAGTCATGGGAACCAGCTTTATGTTTCGTGTTATTTTTATTAATATCCTATGCCTCACATGAAAGCAACTTACGCCTGAAATTCGGGAGGTCCTGTACAACTGTGTGATCTATTGTGGTAATCATCAGCAGTACTCATCTCGCGAACTTTTTCCGACCTCCCTCAGTGCGCATTTAGTTAGGGCACATCGCTAACCAATGTTCTGGCATGTGATTCGCATCACGTATTCACTTGCTGATTTACTCATGTAACCCTCTGTGAAAGAGAGACATTCCGCGACTTTTATGGCCCTTCCACTCGAGACGTTGTCTATCGAGGAAGTAATGTCCGCTTGACTGCGTGACGACAATGTGATGCTTCACTGAAAGTTGAGTAGCACTATGTTCTGTTAAAGTGCAAGCTAACCACACTGCTGATAAGCCACTCGCAGCCAATCGGTGTGGCCTTCAACTAACAGCCGGAATGTCGGAATCATCCCATAGATCCGTGAGATTCGCACCGTTGACGTTCTCCAACTTAGACTAAACAACGGTGCAGCGTTTCACGACTTTCCAGCACAGACTAGCTTCATACTCAAGGAGGAATTGGGACTAAAATTTCAGAATCTGCTCATTGTACAATCAGTTTTCACCATTAGTAATATGGCTTTTTATCAATAGTAGCTCATGTGGTCAGTACGAGGTGTCTCCTCATCAGAATTGTGTTCCAACTGAGGACAGTTGTTCCGCCCCAAGTGATTAGCCTTTGTTAGATGAGTGGGACAGCGCCGTTTATTCACACATGGAAAATCTTGGAATTTATCAGACTGCACTGGTGATCAATCATTCATCTGCCGTCGGGCGTTTTCCGCTGATGCGATCGATCATTTAAGGGTTGTTTTTAACGAAAGGCCGTTGCGGCACCAAACGAACTGTTTGAACCACATATCGCTCGTGAAGTCCATAAACAAGCAGGCGATGTCCAAAATTATCCTGACGTTTCTTGGAGATAGAGGAATTTTCGGTGCACTGACTATGCACAGGTATTATCGGATATTTTGAAATGACGTGGAAATGAATGGTGAACAACCTAAATCTGTGGTGAAAATTGGTGTCCTCTTATCGGCCACCTCCCAAGGTGAAAGTTAACTGCTGAACTATTTAAGAACTGGTCAGCGTATTTGTTAGTTTAGCGGACTGAATTTAGATGATATTTTGGTGTGAGCAGTGCTGTAATGATAAATATTGGGATGAAAGACTTGTGGACAACCGAACAAGTTAGAGTAAACAGCGAATGCTTCCGTGTAGCTTAACAGAAAACTCTGAAACGTAAGAGTGTTTTGTAGCAGGACTACATCATCCTTAGCATTATGATCACCAAAAAAGCTACACATTCTGTCAACGATGATTGGGGCGAAAAACAGGGCTTCCAAAAAAATTTCAATAGTCTATGATCCTTCCGGCCGACTAATCACCATGAATAACCCCCAAAGGGAGACCAAAGTGAGCAGAATTTACTACACCTTCCTACCTTGGTGAGCACCGTTTGGATAATTCTGCTCTATTGCTGTTGTAACTTGACCGAGACGCTTTGTGACCTTCATACTCTTGGAGTTGCTCAAAATTTGCGCAGTGGTTTATCCCGTAGCTGAGGTATGTCTTGAAAATTTCAATCAAAGCAAGTGAGTTTGTCAAGTAATACATGTTGGTTAATACATCCAGTTTGGGCATATGATGTCAAAAAATATTTTCTGAGTAGCGCTAGATAATCGCAAGGCATTCCAGGTTTGCAGGGTTTTTTATTTCAAAGGAGATCACATTTAGCGACAGTTGAGGTCCGAGCCAAAAACCAAACAGAACTTGTTGCGCTTTCCATATTCGGAACTCTCCGAGTTGTTTAGATGTCTCTGAATGGCCACCAGGTTTGGCAAAAATATTTTTACCGAACTTTATCTCAAACAGTGCCTTTAGTTACGGCTTGCTTTATTATGTTTGGTCCCAGAGATGGTTTCACCAACAAAATCGATGAAATTGACCCTAATGTACATATAGACTTAAGGGCATGTGAAAGAGGAAACTCTTTTTTACTGCAGTGAGTCCCACGGACCACTACTTTGCGGGGAAGTTTGTGCTAGTAACTGAACTTTATACGTGCAAATGCACTCAAGACATGCTGTATAGAAATTTCAGAGGAAACTGCTGTACACATTTGATCAGCCCGCATTCCTAACTAGATCATCTCTACCTTCGTTTCATTCCAAACAGGTAGTGATGGATATCCGGTATCGCGCAGGACTCAAGAGGACCAAACGTGCAGCAGGAGGGAGCGAAGAAGGCTTGAGTAATATGTGCCAGGATGTTGGACACCAGTTCACATGCTGCACGCAACCTTTGTCAATCAAATTTTCCGAAATTGGGTGGAACAAATGGATCGTCTTTCCAAAACAGGTTGAACCAAACTACTGCCGTGGTTCGTGCCAAGGTGAGTCAGACGTGCAACACGGCACAATAGGTATATTGCCAATAAATCATTTTCCCGCTCAACAGATATCAGACCTCGTGCAACATAGAATGATCCAACTAAGAACCCCTAATACCTGACACTTTACATTTGGCAAAAAGCCGAACGATGTGTACTGAACTCCAAAACATTCCATAAAAGTATAAGGTACCGAAAATGTCATCCGTAATTAAATCCGCCGTTTCTCAATCGCTAGGTATGGGGACTTTAGCAAAAGACCGTTTGACTGACCAGTACAAAACAGTGTTCTTAGTTAACCACGAATGGTCGTCGGAACTTCCGAATGGAGATAAGCATTTACGGAGACTCTGAATACCCTGTATTTTCATGATTAGCCGTAATCAGTGAACTGGTGCAGTTCAGATGACAGCGTCATAAAAGCATGCCACATTATATATGCTTTCAACCGAGCCCACCGCAAACGCATCCGAGTTTTCCATTGGAATGAGTGATAGAAGATTGTATCACTTATTTAGATTAGATGATGATGCTTGCTTCGTCCATTAACCTAACTGCCTTATGAAAAGGACTAGACGGGAAACCTTGAGGTACTCGCATGCGTGCGTAACACTGGCTTTTCAATAGCCTGTAACAATGCAGCAGATTAAACTTTGACTGCCAGCCAACCAGAAGCACCAGCCTCGAACGTTTATGTATGACTTAGTCCATTCGTTCAGAAAGTGCTTGCAGGACTCCCGTGAAAGTGGAATCAGTGTGTGATACGGCCACGTTTATCCAGCCCACAAAATTCCGCAGCTCTTGACAAAGATTTGAAAGCCAATTTCAGGTCAAATCTTAATTGAACTTTTCACATTTCGATTGGTCCATTCTTAGCGTGCAGCCGAACCGGAAATAGTTAAACTGCTGTATGGAAGTAGCGTCTGCGGGTTAAACTTAGCGTTTAACTAAGGCTGGTTGGTGAAAACTAGATGGTTAGCGGATGTCAGTGACCAAAACCGTCATACACTGAGCAGTTAGATTCATTTGGGCCAGGCAGAAGAAGAAATCCGGATACAGTGTCATAATGGTGTACCCCTATTCCATCAGGAACTGGAAGGCACCGCGAAAAACGAGGAAAACAACACAAAAACTTCCCACATCACTACTTCTATTCATTGGAAAACGTAAGCTAGCCATCTGTGTTTGCACTTGGTTTTCGTAAATAACTAAGTGCATAAACCAAGGTCTTTGCTCTGCACGCTTCATTTGTTGATGGCACAGTTTCACAGGGAAATCCTACAAGTCAGGTTCATTCCTGGTGAAACCGAGGGAGTCTCTAGGTAGTCATGTGAACGACCAGTCTAGCTACGAATCACCCTAGCGTGAACATGCTCGCCAACCGCATTCAGCTCTAAGACAGCACGTATCATTAAAGTGGTGTATCTACGAATTTCACTGCCTCGGATCAGCCAGGTCAGAGAATCGTCGACGATTTCCTGGAATATCACCTGCAGAGGTTTCCCACGTTCAAAACTGCTACCGTCAGACAGAAAAAAATAAATGTGAAGTAAATCAATTCTACCATCCGACCTGTTTTACCGTAAGTTTTCGAAGCCCGATGGATGCGTGTTTCAGGTGCTAGTAAAATGAAGGGTTTCGAGATTGTTTGCTTGGATAGTAGTTCCAGGGTACACGTTCGTGACCATATATGAGACGAAAAGTTTTAAAGTCAACTTTCTGGCACCACTTAACTGGAGCAGGTGATCCAACGTCGGATCCAGGTATACCACCGCTCACATACCGGCAAATTCAGGGCCGCTCTTGCTCCGAAATCATTCAGGAAACAACTTGAGTCGACAGCGTTAGGTCTGCAGACAGCACATGACCTAAGTAAATAGGGACAACAATCAGTCGAGATCAATAAGGGCCTCACAACAGACTGCGTTTCATGGGAGGCTCTGCTTCAAAACTTTGAATAACCCTGTTTATCTTTTAATAAAACACAACCCAATACAACGCACTATTGACCACGTTCGCCTGTTCAGTCATGATGACTTAGCTGCATTGAGTAGAATTAAAACATTGTCCTCGCATTTCATATGATCAAATCTCGAATCCTCGTCTGCATGATAATATTCCGGGAGATGATCGTCCCCATAAAGGATAAAAACCTATTCTAGGCCGTCTTATTTATGCGTGAACCAATCAGCGGAACCATTCCTGTTTGACAGACGTTCATCTGCAAGTCTTCTGTAAGATTGGCCTGACTCGTGGGTAATGTTTTGTTTATGCTCATCCTACTTTTCTTGCCGACACACTTTCGTTCCTCTAAGCCGGTTTGAAGATAGTCATAGGCGACAATCAAAATACAACTCTAGTCGTCACACTTTCACCCTACCGGCTCTATTCACAGTCAAACTGCGTGACCTTTAAGCCGCCGAAAGATAAGATCGCGCGAGTGTTTAGTTGCCTTGATTCCTGCTCTTAAACTAAACTGCCTTCTCTAAACTCAGATTATGATGCGTAATGTAGCAATATTGGTGCATTTAAGGCCATACTTATAATATTAACCCATAATAAAAGCGTGCAAAGCTTCAGGCACTGCAAGAGTTTGGGCACATTTAAAGCTCTATCCTAGAAATTGAATGTGAGCGCCTGGCTCACAAATTTTGACAATAAATTTGGATTTTTGCTTTTGTGCTTATGTGCTTTGTATGCTGATTTACTTCACCTTCTTTTGGGTAGTTGAGCCGGAGGGCAGCTGTCCCGACGGCACTTACTTCATTAGGATCTTCGATGGAATCTGTCACGATCAGCCAAATGTGATCATTGGGGAAGTATGTGCTGTAGAAGGGTCAATTACACCTTGTCTAATTTATGCACATCACCCATAAGGCGTACACTAGTGTCCATTCCTGTACGCTATTCCCTAATACTCGTTTACTGAAAACTGCGTAAGCACCTACTTACCCTGTAAGACGGAGAGAAGGCTGCTGCGCTCAGTGTGTACTGACTCGTCTCACAGGATCTCCCAACATTGAAGAGAGGATTACAGCTTTTACGTTCTGTACCGCCAATGGCTGGACCTTCGGTGACAGTGTATCCGGTTGGCATCTAGATGGGTTACGAACACAACCGGCAAATTGCTACCCAAAGTACGACTTGAAGGCGCAAGTAGCCCAAGATGGGAGTCATTGACTGCGCCATGTGATATACATGGTTTAGTGTGCCATATGGTCCGTTATTTATCGCCCGGTGGCAAGGAAATGTGCAAGACCATCAGAAAAATTGTGACGTAATCTAAATGGTCAGGCAAACTCTCAAATGCCATAGACATACGCAACTTGTCCCCGCTTGCATCCCAATTTCTTCCTCCGGTGAATGGTGTCATCTGAAACAACCCGTGTATCTAAAGTTCGATGTTCGTTAACAAAATTTTGCAGGTCGAGAGCACTTGATCTCATACTTATTTGATATCTGTTTGGATAACCGTCGCCTAGCTTCCTTGATAGATTAAAAGTGAACTAAACGAATAATCGTTTTTTATGACAATAATATTTCCGTTTTTTCTTGCATTTTGTTCAACCACCCATGTCCATTTGCTCCAATTTCAGCTACAGGATCTCGCAGCTCTCATTATGATATACTCAACCTACTGCATCAGAAAAATTCAACTAGATTTCCGGGAGTGAGACGCGATGAACTACAATCCTGTTGTTACCCTACGAGGCGAAACAGCTTTTCAATTTTATACATGGCAGGGGAGAACGACATTCGAATGCATGTTCTACACAACCTAATAGTGCTGGGATGTGGATGTAGTTGAAATGTGGTCATCCCGGTAATAGTTGCATTGGCATTTCCTCATCAAAATCTCATTTCTGTGGGGCGAAAACACCGTGGTTATCATACAGATTCAGGATTTTTCACTATCACACTTTTCGTATTGTGTCTGAAAAACCGTAAAGACATAAACTTCAACTTTGCCATCTGCAACATCAAAATTGTTCCTACCTGCTCTGTTAACCATGTTTCCATTGTGTTCGTGATAACTTTCGGTGCTGTTTGCACTTTGAAAACATTCCTTTCACGTACCAGTAGGTAAATAGCCTAAGTCAGTGTCTCCGGTGTTCTTGCTAAATGTCCATCAATTGTGGAACGAAAACTCATCCAGTGTCGTGTGGAAATCGTTCATGATAATGCTACCTATATTATTCAACGAGAACTATCCTTGAGTGGTGATTTCAGCCGTTGTGTAAATGGCGGAAGCGCTATAAGTTATTTCATCACCAAGTAACTGTGTTTATTTTTTCACTTTCGACGTTGTAATTGGACTTGCGAAAAGTTCGGATTATAAATGTTCATACTTGAATCACATTTGCGTGTTTTTCCTGGTCATTCGTGCGCCAACGACTTGAAAAAAAAAACATGTTTCGGGGCTGTTCAGCCTGTCCGGAAGAGTCACATCCAATGGGTGGGATTGTATTAACTTGATACCACACCGTTCCGAAGTTCGGATATCGCCGGAAAGTTGATCATCCTGGTTTTTCCAACTACTATATTTTTTCAGTAGTGTAAAATACCAGCTAACCGAACCCAGCATGGGAGACGTGTGAATTCGGTTGATTCCTATTTCTGGGCCCCTGTGCTATGGTGCTGTGTGGTACTGACTCAAGGCTGAACAAGGAACAAAATTACTCCAATAGTGAACGGGATTCTCAGTTTTCCATTTTTGCTGTAATAGGGTGTGAGAGCACTTTCAGTCATCGAATGACCTATCTTAAGATGAAACACAAAACGTAGTCTATACTACAAGCTAAAGTGTATAGCATCTAAAAACATATTAGCCAAAGAAGAATGTTCCGGTTTTTGGATACTTTCTGTCCGGGATTGTCGAAAGTGTGAGAGGTCTCCTTCCACCTCCCTTAAAGTGACCTTTGAAGGAGTTCCTCTGGTAAATGCTGAGATGAAAATACATTCATAAGGCAGAAAAACAGTGATCCCACTTGAACGTTTTTGCCTTTCAAGCCAAACATCCGCTTCTACCGCCACAACTTCTGATGGGTTGGTTCAGGTTGGTAAATGATCACAGACAATCCACTTTCTCACACTGTTGGTTACTCATTGGGTAGGCGTAGTCTTCACCACCCATGTGAACTTCTCAGCTGAAATAAACGTATCTGAACACTCAGTTGCCACTTTAGGTTCTGTCAACGTGGGCCACTAATGAATCTTTGGTGATGCCTCTGATGTATATCCTGCGCACTTACCACAGGATCCGCGCAGTTGGGTGCGTACTGCGCAATAATGATGCTTCCTCGTCAAGTCAATTTGCAAGTCAATTGCCAAGCTCGGTGAACAGAGCAACGGCCACCTGAACAACAACCAAAAACTCACCGGAGCTACCAATATTTAGGCACATTACCAACAGCTGAGTGGCTGTTAAACAATCGCAAACTCGTGACCAGGTGGCGACATATAATTCTGTCGTTACATTCAGCTGTCAATTTTCGTACGGATTATCTCAGATAATTTTTGGACTGAATGCACAATAATATTGTTACACGGCCTTGTGAATATTTCCTCGAAATGTCGACTGAATTCCATAGGACCTGTTGAGATCGGCATTAGAAACCTAAAAGAACCTCGACAGGAACGTATAAGATATCAATAGAACTTTAACTAAACGGTCTTTAAGGACACCGTACCCTAATGATTGCGTCAAGTTAGTATAGCACAAGCAGGACTGTGAGGTGAGGACAGTGCACAATAAAAGTGGTGCACTTCACGCGAGAAAATGTTGTAATTCTCACGAGTCCGGCACGACACTCTTGCAATACATGGTTTGTTTTGGAGCTGCTGCAAACTGGCGTGGTACTAATTGCAAGTCCGGCACAAAAGGCATTACCAGCGTCAGATTCGACCATCCATCCGAACAGTGAAGTACTTAAGGTCTTCCAACTAGTTCACAGTCGTTATGTTGTTCAAATCTCGCCCTCCTGCCTGGTGTTCAAGTAATGAATAAGGTTAAGTAGAATTCGAGGAAAAAGCCTACCGGACGAACCCCAAACAAGACAAAACTGGAATCGGGCTACTCTTTTTCAGAAATTCAGATTTATTTCAGAACAGCCACACCTTCCATTTTTCTCAACGCCCATTATCCAGTTAGTATATTAGGAAAAGATCAAATATCAGTATGCATCAGCAAAAAAACTAGTAAATTTGTTGCTTAATCCGCCCGATCTGCTTTCGCATCATGAAATATAGGTTCTGGTTACTCTTTACTAATTCATCAATATTTGGAGCTTTTGCTGCTTTGGCATGTTAAGTGAAAAGACAAAGGTCGGGGTTAGTGTTTAAATGATGGCTTCAAATTCCATACAGACGCAACTCATTTTCAGAAAAGTTTGGGAAGTGATCCGTAGATTTATCGTTTCCAAACTTGTCCCAAAAACGATAGCTTCTTTATCGGCTTCATGCTTTTTCCAGCTGACTGAAAATTCTGTACATCTCCTCCAATACCACCGCGGTGAAACCACGTCGACGAGGAACGAAAAGTCGGAAGCACTACAAGAAACCGTCGCACATTCACTGGCTATGGATTAGACTGAATTAGTATCAACAGAATCCTCCAGATTAATTGCAGAAAGTGACCTTATTCCGAGGTGAAACGACCCGGAACTCTTAACAAATGCAACTCTACTGAATTGTGACTAGGTAATTCACTTGTGCTTGATGATATGCGAAATGACATCCCGGTGAAAGTTTCACGAACAAATTTACAAACTTTCCAAAATTTCTCTTTTACAATCTACATGTGGCTGACGGTTGCAATAAACTTTTTATTTCGCAAATCTGGACCCAGTGAATTCACCAATCAGTTAAAAGGCAGATGGGATGATAAGGCGAGCATTTAGAAAGTTATATCCGTCATTTCCGTCCGAAATATAGGGATAGAAACGCTGGTGGCTCACAATTATTTGCCCTTGATCTTTCATGTACAGAACTACGAACCAATAAATCATGAATAAAACAGGAGAAAGCAGCAACTCACATCTTGGTTCAATCAGTTCCGGTTCTTAACCACAGGGCAAATTCACCTCGTGTTTCAGGGAACCTGTCAAAACGACTCGGGTCGGTATTGCTTAATCATCTTGGACTCAGTACAGTAGGAAATTAAACAGACCATCATCTGTAGTTTTTGAAAAGTTTACGCACTCGAATTCTGGTTCAGTGGCGATCGAGAATTTGACAGCCTGGTTATTTATCGGGAAACAACCAGAGTTCTTATCCAAAGGGTTGAACTTTCATCATCACCCCCAATTCTAATGGCAAACTCCATACGGGAGCTTAGAATGACTTCGTAGTCAATCGCATAGTCATATTGCATCACCTGCTAATGTTTTGTGGTTAAACGCCAAATTCATCTTTGTAGGTGACAGATTTTATCATCGTGTGCCAATTCACCCCGTTGTTTAAAAGAGGAACATCAGGAAGTACACGAAAACGTTTGAGACAGATCTCTTTCTCGGATTGGATTACACCTCAAGTGCTGTAATCAAGGAAAAGACAGTATATGGCCACAGCGAAGACAGTACTATCTGGTGAGAGAAAATTCAAAAAAATTCTGGGCCACCAAACAAAAGAGCAGACGGGACAGAAACTTTACACCAAAGTGTTATACAGTTTTATTTCCACCGTCCGATGAAATTAACTGTAACTATCGGAACCAAAACGCAACTCCTACACAAAGATGAGGTTCCTATGAGACCGATTCTGGCTATCCGTGGCTCCGCCCACAAAAATTTATTCAGATAGTTCGTCAAAATTTTAACTTCTATCCATGCCAGAAATTCTAATTCATTTGACACTGAGCTCATCAAATAAGTTTTCTACAGACACTATTTCACACCAGACTGTAGATTATTTTATCAGTCCACAAGTTGAGGGGCCAACTAACCACAAACCTACTTTAAAAAACTACTTCGTGTAATCGATTTTACGTCACAGCCGCTCAGCTGCTCCTGCTCTAAGCAACTATACAGGTTAAACTCCGACGCATCGCGCCTGGCTCACATGTTGTATACCAATTCACATGCAGCTGAGGTGAAATCTGCGCCTGCACGGCACATAGGAACTTATGCGAACATGTCTCCAAATATATGCGTCGCTATTTATGTCAGGTGACATCAATCGACAGGTGAACTGCAAGCTGAAACCAGGGGATCTGCCGCGAAATATGTTAACTGCTTGTTCCAGTGTCGACCCAAAAAACCCTTTCGGAATTTCACTCCGTAATGTCAACCCGAAACTGTTAACTTTCAGGGTTTCGTTGAACAAAATTCCTTGACACGCTACCGAATTGCCTTGTGAGCAAGAAACGGGCCTGACTAGGCCACGATGTAGCTGGCTCAGTCTAGTGTTTTATTCATATTAATTCCGATGCACTGTTGGTTTCTAGTATTGCAACTGAAAGAATAAGGACGAAATTTTTAATTCCTGCAGTCTGGTTCTTACAACTAAATTGTTCAACCAGAAGTATCAGCGAAGTTAATTACGGTTTACCCCTTTGACCTCCACATTAAAACGCTGGGTAGAGTGACCATTAGAATGCACCTTCACTCCTTTGTGATACTAAAAGGTAGGCTTTATGTTTCACAGGTTTTTTTAATCTCTTCGACTAAACGGATGTCTACTATGGTCTGTCGAACCTATTTTTCAACTTTGGACAGTGTGTTCATACTGTGAATGTAAGTCGGGGTCTCAGTGCTTTGATTTAATTTTCTGGCAGCGAGACGAATCCTGAACTACAGAGTGGCGTGACTAGTGCTGAATCGGCACACAAAATCAGTCTTGTCCAGACTGAGGTATTTTTGTAGAGAATCGTTCAGTTATGAAATACTAATAGGCTTGATTTAAAGTGGATTTCAATAACCACTAGGTAACTGCAACAATTTCCACCGTCTTTTTACAGCGTACCAGACGATAACTAAGTGATGAAAACACGTTGATTTCAACTCTTTACTGGGTTAACCACACTTGGAATATCTGCTATCGGGCCTATACCTGAAATTTGATAACGAATCACAGTTTGTAATAAAAGTACTCGCTGCAGCTTTCCAGCTTCGTTGGCAAGTCTGATGTTCCCCCGGCGTTCGAAGTTACCTCGAAGGAGCTACTTTGTTCACCGCAAGTCGATGTGACGCCGGTTTCACAGTTTGCCAAATGACAGAGAGTTGCAAAGTTCTGTCATGAATCAACCCACCAGCGTTCCTCTGATTTGTATGCATCATATCAGTCCAAAAGAAAGGAAGGTAGTTCGCCGGGTGCCTCCTTCTCTACCTAACATAGGCTGTAATAGTTGCAGGCAAGACGATTCTAAATGAAACAAGGTAGTCCTTCTCATCCAACCGTCACTCCAAATACCGTGTATTCTCTTTTCCCCTTCCACTACGGAAACCTCATAAACGCACATTCTTTCACATTCCATGTTACACCAGTGTCCTCCGAAGTACCCGCTTACCATTTCATATCAGCCAGTGTGTCGATGACGTCGAAGATAACAGACTATTTAAGTATGATCATGATCTCACAGTCATTAGTTGCATGCTCCGTCTCTACAGGAGGTAGCCCAGCTACGGTCCACTGGCTGGATACAACCCATGACGGTTTCATCCGGCCTACTGCTTCTTCGTATCAGAGCTGAAAACTCTTCTTCTTCTTCAGAAACACAGATTTCGTACTCGAAATCGATTTATAGGGAGAGAAGTCAAACTTGGTGAAAGTTTTGTTGTACACATCATATTATTGTTTCGTCAACTTAATGTGATTTGCCGTAGTTTTACTGCCAGTGTGATCAGCTAACTGCGCTCTGCACAACTATTCGATATATTCATTTCTCACGACGCCGACATCCAGACGAGTAGTCACGTGTGACTAACAATTTCATGACATTATGATGGAGTTAGTTTTCCCATTCTCTGCTTTTCATCTGTCCAATGCGATTTCATGCACATTACAGCACATCACATTAGGCCACAGAAATTGACTACCAACGGGCCAATAGACAAGCAGGCGAACTCACGGGACGGAGAACCGTCTTCTTTATCCGTAAATGTGTGTAGGTTAGGTAGCCTTGGTCGCAAGTCGTGGTATTTGAACGTTTTAACAAGCGTAACATTGCCCACATATTGATACACGCAAGCTTTTGTTCTGAGAAAACCAGTTTTCATGAGAATGTCAGTGTTTTAACAAGCAAAAAAGTAAAGATTACGAGGATGTGGCCGTGGCTAAAACATTACGCTGGTACTCGAAGATGACTCCAGTGATGTATCGAGTACTCCAGAGCTTCTCGTACTCATGTAGCGGATTACCAAGCAACCGATTATGGCAACAAATGGTGTTCGAAATAAGTATATTAAATCTTATTAGACTATAAACCTAGTTGGAAGTACCCTTCTTATGTGAGAGGAATGACAAGAGGCAAACCTGATATAAGAATGGGTTTGGTGAGACACTTAGAATGTCATTTGAAAATTACTGGTCCTCTCCACGTTAGTGCACTGTACCAGCATTCTGTGTAAACACTACTAAATCCAGCCTTATGATCCATATGTTTCCGCACTAAACTGCACCAGATCCCATTCATCATCTTCTTAAGCCCTTTCTGAAAAAATTAGTTCCGCTACCCGCTGTATAGCCTTTCACACGCAAGTTGAGAGGTCCTCCTCTGGTATTCGTCCACCCTGAATCTACGGACTTCCGGGTGAAATTGACTTGTATCTCACAGAAAACGCGAAGCCCCCTTTATATTGATATATGTAATACCATGTTAACATTTTAGTCCATCTGATGACATCTGGTGAAATCGGTCAGTTGAAAGTGACGCTCCTCGAAAAAGTGTAGCACGTGATAACACAACGTTACATTTACTTCCATTTCTCGAAGAAAGCCTGGAGAAACCTTTCCAAATAGTTGAATGTACATATTTCTACAGGAATTGCGCTTAGGTTACAGGGATAATTTAAGAAGTGTTCTTCATACCTGCACAAAAAGTGCAAAGAACAGCAGGCTGTTTCAAAATACTTTTGAATAGTTTTCAGGGAACTTTTGCCTAACTGCAGATCTAGAGAGAGGTTATTTCTGTGTTTCATTTGATGGAATGTGAGGAGACTTGGAAATTTCATCTGCGGTTTTGCCCTGTAGGTGAAGCCAATCTACGCAGAAAAGCCAAGAAGCACTGTACAACTGTTTCATCCTTGTTGGGAATGATCACCAGTGCGCATCTCACGAAACTCAAGGGAGTTTTGACCCCATGAACTCCCAACTTGTAGTCTGAACTAAGGCCGTTTGGCCACGATTGGCTGAAAAGTAGTGCGATTAAGTCACACTTAGACAGGATGTAGCGCCACTCAGCTTTTACTCACGAATACCACAACACATGCTCGTGTATTGACCGGAGTGACGACTACTGTCGACTGATGGTAATCTCCAATGAAGACGAAACATCTGAATAAGGTTTTTCAGGGCTGAAGGCGGTAGGGTCTCCTAACCTGATCCACGTAAGTGGTAAACACTGGGAAACAACGTTTGAAAACATAGCCCGGACGTAGTACACTACTCATAACGTTGTTGAAAAAGATTGCTGAAGAACTTAGCAAAATATGCTCACTTATATGCTAAGTTGGTTTTAACAGGAGACCAAACTGAATCCGTCCGGAGACGCGTATTGGTGGTGAAGGTGAGGTGACGAAGTTGACGAGTATGTTGCCGTTCGATAGGCCTATAGAAGCTCTTCAGTCACTTGCGATTCACAGCATGTCCCACTTAGATGTCAAATTCAGCGGGATGCCTTCAAATTGGGCTACCGTAATTCTGGGCGAGAAGGGCACCGACCGCAAGACAGAAGTGATCCCGTTGAGAGAGGACTGGCTGGACCGGTATAGTATAGCCAGAAGTAGGTGTTCATTCCCGGTACAGAGATTCATATGACAGCTAAGTTGGATGATCCGGTCTCAGACAATCAACTGGCCGATAGCTGTAGAGAGCACGTATTGTTATCCTTCAACTTCAGTCACCCATAAAACTATTGATATTCCAGTAGCCGATGTGTCGAGAGTCACAGCTCGCTTAGTGGTCATTCTAGGTTGTGGATTAGCAGAGTTGTCACCCCCGGGAACGTCGTAGCACAGTGTGCGTTTATTGACTTGGACGTTGTGAACTAACGAGCGGGACAACATGCAAGCAACGTCCCCGGCGTCACTCGGTTTTGCTCGGCCGGACACTTCTAGCCTTTGTAGAAACGTGACCTGCAAAGCAGGAGTGAAATCGTTGAGATTAATGAAATAGGAATGCCATCATGTCCGCTCCCTTCCTCAAGTGACCTTATCCTCCCAGTTATCAGCTGTTGGTTAGGAATCATGGTTCAGCCAGCTGGTCTACACGGCCAACCAAAGGACTACCTATCAGACTATAGGGCCCAATACCCACAATCGCCTTTTCACTCTGGTGGAAAAACCTGCCACTAAGTGAAGGCAGCGAACAAGAGCTCAACAGAAGCATTTCGTGGTGTTCACAGGAGGATTTTACACGAGACCTTAATGAGGTGTTTGGAGGCACTTTCACGATACTTACATGTGATCATTGGTACATAGGACAGAACATTCAGGTAACAAACGAATGAGACATGCGAGAGGCTTGTAGTGCACGGCTTCTCGTAGCTGGCTATGATCGCTATGACAAGCGGTTTCTCGATCGCCATTGCTAAGGAACCGTCCAGGTTTTTGTCGATTTCTATACAACTTGCGGCGTACTTGCACAAACCGGCTCCCCAAAGGGCATTGCGTTACATGCTGAAAAACCGAAACCTAACTCAACTTATATTCCCCAGTAGACAGATAAGATTGTCCTCATACCGTTACGCGCTGAATCAGTTCCTCGGGAGAGTGCTGAAATGCAGGAGGTTCTGTGAGACACTAAACATTGTTCAAAATATTTTCAGAGATCGACACCTGGTTTGTTACTTGTTTCTAATCTCGAGGACGTAGAGAGCATGTTTGGTGTCACAGTTCTGTCTACCTTCAGGCGATATCGCCGGCATCCGCTGGCTGCCGAAATTCCATTCGAAGACTGCTTAGCTGTTGTGAAGCATGATATACGTGTGAGCAAACTAAGTGGTGAAAAGAGTGCAGCACCCTGTCAAAATGGCGTTGTGCCGGGTGTACGCCGATGAATCGCTCACACGTCCAAGGAGACTGAATTATATGAGCAAATTACTAATGGTATCACTGAACAGTATTTTAATCTTAATCGGTTCACATGCAATCGTCTAACAATGGGACCTATTTTGTCACCATTGTAGCCTACTCAGAAATGGCATCAAGCCGGATGGTCCCAGGATTTGAGGCGATGCGGCGACCCAAGCGTAACTCTGATAGTATAGATTTACTTTGCCCAATGCAGTGTTGACGGACGTTCTGTATGTGAAGCCTAGAGCCTATTGTCAAATGCATGAGCTCACAGACAGGCCAGAAAAAACTGCCGCGGTCAGTCATTAGAACGAGCTGTTGCACTATCTAAACTCAGCCTGTCAAATAGCCCCTCGTTTCAGTTCACGTATTAAATAGACATGACTGTGATATGAATCAACATTTGCTTCGCTGAGGGTGTATTAATCACCCACGAAATCTCCGAAAAATGTCGTGAAAATTGTACAACAGTCTAAAAAGTATCTCAACTTCTTCCAGTTGGACACATTTCACGTGAACAAGTGCCCAATTGGAACTGTGTGCGTATAGTAATTTGACAATATACAGAGCAGTAATCAGACCACTTTCTAGTTAGGGCTACTACCATGACATGATTTTTGACCTTGGGGCAAAGCCTTCCCATCTTTCTAACCCCACTGAGTTCTGTGATAGTATTGGAGACACTTGCTGAGTTGGATTTTAATAAGCTGACAAAGGAAATTACCAGGTCACATCCCCATCGCCTGAATCAGCATAGAAATTGGGCGTCAGACTCCAACTGTCAAGAATACCAGCATGGTCACACTGCATTGCATACAAACTCACATACACTGTTGGAAACCTCACCGAGCACGCCATACATGAATCTGGACATTACTGTGAGAATGTCTATAGTCCAGCGTCGCAAAACCTCAAAAACAGTCGCTCGCTCGCGTGGCATTAGAATTTCAATTATACTCGATTCAACCCGCTTGCTTGTTTGCTAGTCCGGTTGACGGATATCTACCACTCCAAATCACGTTCCTTTACGTGTTGATGGCTCAGTTCTCTGCCCAATATCATACCACATATCGTTTACTACGTTCTGAAAGTTGTCCTCAAAAAATTCCTCTCGGTGATTAAATAGAAGTGATGCCACCGTAAAAATGATAGAATCTTTGTATAGATAAGCCGACTTTAAGTGGAAAACTATCTAGAGTTGAAAACCTTTCGTGACGCCCTGATCGAAGGGTTCCTATCGAGTCAGTTTGATAATTTCACCGACAGATTGTTTGAAAACCGTCAACATTTCTTAATGAAACGGTCGTAGGATTTAATGACTGATCCTCGTTCACATTATTCAAGGTTACCGAGAAACATGGCGGCCTTCCCAGAATTTTCGGCTATTAGACAAATTGCGTTTGCTCAAATAGACCGACTGTAAAGGGCGTCGTCATTCGCTTTTGCCGTCCTGCTCCGTTTAAGCCAAAACACCTTCGCTGAACCGTGTTATAGGTATTCGTCAACTGCACTCGAGCTCATTTGCATTATCTATGCATTGCATGTTAGTGGTGGAGGCAAAAAAATTGGATAGGTCTACCGACATACCCTGAGTTAGCAACCTAGAAACAAACCATCGAGCCTAAACTACAGTCAAACATCTCAGTTAGGAGCATCCATTACGAGAATCAACATCTCCGGAGACGAAGCGTTCCCTCATCAAGGGGGTGATCATGAGATCACGACTCGACGCAATACTCAGCGGTGATTACTACGATTGTTCTGAGCTTACTTGAAATAATAAAGCACAATTATGCAAGAGGTGAGTTTAGAACTACCAAATATGCCCACGCAGAAACTTTGTTTTATAAAAACCAGCAGTTGATATTCAAAATGCATCAAATCTGCACTGATTTCATATAGGCGCAATTCTTCAGAAAACCCGAAGGAATCCATAGGCGCTGGTAGTGCGGATTTGAGACTTCCCCATCCTTCAGCAGGATACCTGCTCGTGGCTTCGTTCGAAAAATCAAATGGGAGATATTTTTCGCTTTATCAGATGCCTTTAAGGCGGTACTAGTTAAGCCATTCATTTCTTCACTATTTGACAAATACAATGTCGTCTCTATCCACTTGTCCAATTATTTTACTAGCCATTCCAATGAGCGCACGAATAAACGGAATTCTCCTGAAGGGTTTCTTCGTGTGATACTGTGCAACAAACCACCGGCCGAGTACCCCAAAGGTCTAGTTCCAAGCAGCGAAGACAAATATCCAAAACCCATGCGAACCAGTCAAGCAAAGAGCGACTGACTGACTACAGCTGCACCAACGGAATACAGCAAACTCTGTCTACTAAAACCTCGATAAAACCAAACAATTCCGGTCGTGTTGGATAGGTGTTCATAATAAGGAAGCATAACGACCAACAGCCACGTAAACACATTAGGGAGGAATGCAAAACAGGGGATACTGACGCTTCCCTTGCTTACGTTATGGTTCAAGTGAGTTACGATGAGGTCATTTTAATGGAGTTTTAATCTTGCGTTTTGCTGACTTTTATTCCTAACTGGGCCACAATTTCCCACTGGACAACACTACACTCCGTGAAAGTGAAACCAAAGATGTCTTGATAAGTTGTCGGATAATTGTCATCCGCAAGTACTGTACCACAAAGTAGTCATGTGCATAAGTCTGGATGGATACCACAACACTCAGCTAACATCCGTGGGGAAGGTCAAACAAACGATTACGGCAAAGTTAGATAGCCCCTATAATCGAAAGATACGATAAAAAAGACAACCGTTCAGCTGCAACACCCTTTCGGTGCCTAGCTGCCATGCCACCCGAAGGAAGCACGAGAGCTCGGATAGTGCCAGGTTGCCCAAGCCTATACAGGGGAATTCGAGATGCAGAGGTCGGGTTCGAACCTCGGACCTTCCGGTCAGTAAATTCGCGCTCTACCCACTGGGCCATCATGGAAAAGACAGTCTTTAAGAGACTTTAATACAGTTTTTTTTTTTTTGGGGGGGGGAGGTGTCTGTCAACTCGACGTTTTGACGTTCCCTCAAAACTGTCAAAATTCTAAACTACCGATAATGCATGCCCTTTCGTTGGATGAAAAAACTTTCGAAATTTGAATTGCCGATTGTATTCATTAAATGCCGGTTAGGTTGTGAGTTACCGAGGCCTTAATAAGCTACAATTCCGAGTCTTCCTAAATAAGGATCAGTTTCGAAAGCCGGGACCATGAAGGTAAGTTATGATCCCAGCTCAGGTTAGGGAATATAGACCTGAGAATCTGTTCAACAGCACTTGCACAGCGCTATTGCATGCTTCTTATACTGCGCTGCACTGCAAGAACGCACGATGCTGTCCGTCCACCGGTCAGGCTAGTGTTCTCCGAATAATATAATTATCAGAATAACAAACCAATAGCTCAAAAATGACTTCTTGGTGGAGACAGAACACAAGCGTATTGGAGCAAAACAAATCACACTACCATAAATAAGTCCATAAGTGAAAAGAGTGAGAAGAAAGCTTTCCGTCACGAATAAAATAACCGGCAAAATGTAACCAAAGTTAAATTATTTTGATATAAAGACAGTCATAAAGTGAGAATCACACTGCTTGACCGTCCTCGAGTGTAAGATAGTCCAACAAATGCGTAACAATTAAATAATCGATGCTTGTCGACTCGACGTCCACAACACCATTGCTGCCGTTTGATGAAGACACAGGAACAGATTTTCCGGGCCTCGCTCCTAACTTCACGGTTTCCGGATCAGTCGCTTCGTTCATCACAACGGTCAAGCATCCACAAAGATCATAAGTCCGTGCGAGGTCAGCAAGGATCGGAAATCGAACCACAAGGAAGTATATAGAGCGCAGGAGGTAGGTCGCTACGGACGGTGGGAGGGAAAACAGATTGAGGAAAACAAAAAAAATAGTGATCATGGGACAAGCAACAAGAATAATGGACAACTAAGCGAGCGAAACCGCATTGCGGCTGGTACACGTAAATAACAGTAGGGGTTAGGTAATGTGATGATTAGTAAAGTCGCTAAGTTTGCATCAGCAAAGGAAGCAAAAATGAATGTTTCTACACCTTCCCTTAATGAATAATGCATTAGGGAAGAAAGTTATCCACAGGTACCAACTGAGGGCACATACACCGAGGCAACAAAAGCCATTGCTCACATACACGCATGCCACCTTGGGGAATTTAATTTTGGACAGAATCAAACAGTGAGTAAGCATAGCGCCCGTGCCTTTATGAGAACAATAGTTTTTGTGGGCACCTAGACTACAAACTAACAACGTGGAGTAAGGGTTCACACAAAAGTCGACCAAGCAGAGCCGCTTTTTTTGGTACATCTAAAACCGCGGGTATGTTGGCAAAACAATTCAGTAACCTGGCCTACTATGTGTTGTGAACCAAGCAACCTTTAAGATAAGGTCGATCTTATCATTTAATTAATCTGGACAGAAAATGACAACAAGGACGCCTTTGACATCGATTAGTGGCCATATCTTGCAGAGTCTGCAAACATACACAGGGGGTCAAGCGGATTCCATCCTGGAAGGCGACTCGCACCGACAATAAGCAAACTTTTGACGATCGATTTCACTTCCCTCAGCGAAGTCAAAGGGATCATTGTTCGCGCCACTCCGAATAAGCCGTCAGTTTGGATTCCTGCATGAACCACTAACCTATGCCGTTCGCGCGAATACTCGCGGAGTCTATCACACCCTGTTGGTCACTGGTTAGAGTTCCGACCAACATAGTGCCCTGGCCCTCCAAGTTGGGGATTGGAACATGTGTAGCAACGTGTTCTTTGAGAAATCTAATGCATTCACATTTCCCACCAAACACCGTTTACTTGAGGTCAGTCTTTTGAAGCACAGGACCCTAATCGCCCTCTTGTCTAGTTTCGGGCGCCATGGCAGTGTCCCGGCCAGTGTGCAACCATGATTCCTATAATTAGGAATCCTGACAGGCTACATCAGTCGTCGCATGGTGTCATAAAACGGGTGGCTTTAGTTGGCGCATACAGCGGGATGGGTAAGTGAAAACAGGCTTCTGCTACTTTGTTCGGCAAACGATGATTCGGTGCGCGCAGTACATGACCAGACCAACGCAGCTTTTTGTGATGGACACATTCTTCGGCGGAAGTTCCTGAACAACTGAACACTAGCTTTCTAATTGCCTCGTTACAGAATCGCCGACACCAGCCAACACTAGCTATGGTTCTGAGACAACGGTGGTCGAACACCTGAAGACATCTCAGTTCCACTGCTCGAAGAGGCCACGTCTCACAGTCATACAGCCAAATAGCCCGTACCTTAGCCGGATACACACGCCCCTTGAGATTGAGGTATATACCGCTTTGACACCATAAGTGTCCCAAATTGGCAAACGAGCCCCGAGCCTTAGAGATTCGTACATTGACGTCATTCGTCACACTCCAATCAGAACTAATGCAACTAATACAACAACGATACACGTAAAACGCCCCACTACTACCTTTTCCTGGATTGTACGCGGAGTGTTCAGTGACTACATGTGCAGGAGCATAACCTCAATTTTTTTGGGTGCAAGGCCTATGACATAGGACGGGATGAATTTAATCAGTTCATCCAAAAACAGCTACGACTTTTACTCCTCTTTGAACACAAGAACAATGCCGTCTGCAGACGTCAGGTCGACAAGGTTTCCCTAAGCAACCATTTGAACACCAAGGTTTTAAAGACCTTCCAGCGCTCGTCTCTTTATCGCGTCGGTCACAAAGTTAAATAGGAATGAAGACAGCGGGTATTCCGGTCGACATCACTTTGTGTACGAGAGCTTTTTAAGATCTTCCCGTATGGTCTTACGCACTCGGAAATCTGATAATACAAATAACATATTATAGTGACAAACGTCTAGGGCATTCTTTGGTTGTTAGGCACAACAGACCGTCAGCCTAGCCAATTACACCTTGGATATCGAGCGCTGCTCAGACTGTGGGTCGCTTATACATAGGACGTTTTAGCATCTGACGGAATGCTAAAGCTTGCCCAACACAGACCCCGTGAGGACGGAATCCCGCTTGATGCTGCCGAATTAACGCATGACGGGACTCCATAAAATGGCAAATGAGAAGTGACGCTAAGAGTATCGTTACGACTAGCAAACCTAGACGCTCTTATTACTGCACCAACTACATGCCGCCTTTTGGGAAATGGGGAATATTACCAATCTTCCCAGTTGCCTGGGACAGTCCTTCCACCAGATGGAGGTTATCAGATCAGACACGCGCTGACTGAGGACACCACCCCCATCGTTGAATAATGCGAGTGGGAAGTCATCTGGACCGGCAGCTCAGTGGCGCCTGAGGGAACCCATGCAGTCATAAACCTCCGAGCCCGTAAGGTGTTCCAGGTTTCCAGAGTTTTGGAATCCGATGGAGTGGTAGCAGATGGTTGCGGGAACTGTTGTTCAAATTGCTCGACTTATGAAAGGCGAATGGGCTCGTTAGACCTAACGGATGAGCCCACAAGGAGAGCTAAATTAATCGAGTGGGGGAGGAAGGAAAAGTATGTGAAAGAGAAATAAGGGAGGCGTTAAAAGTAGTCTGTTTTCGACTAATCACCTAGTTGCATTCGGCAAGTAAGGCCACCCGTTTTATGACACCATGCGACGACCGATGTAGCCTGTCAGGATTCCTAATTATAGGAATCATGGTTGCACACTGGCCGGGACACTGCCATGGCGCCCGAAACTAGACAAGAGGGCGATTAGGGTCCTGTGCTTCAAAATACTGACCTGAAGTAAACGGTGTTTGGTGGGAAATGTGAATGCATTAGATTTCTCAAAGAACACGTTGCTACACATGTTCCAATCCCCAACTTGGAGGGCCAGGGCACTATGTTGGTCGGAACTCTAACCAGTGACCAACAGGGTGTGATAGACTCCGCGAGTATTCGCACGGACAGTATAGCTAAGTAGTTCATGGAAGCACTCAAACCCTCACACTACAGTAAGGTCGGCCCTTCGTGACGGGTGCTACGAACCGAGTGTTAGCAACAAAACATCAGGAATACATTCAGTTGCTGCAATGATGTAGAATGGTTGACACTATAACGAAAACATATCAGACAAGCTGGTGACTACTGAGTGTTCGCACAAATGCATTGAGGGCTAGAACACAAGCCGCGAATAAGGTAGTCCCTGATTCGATAGCAGTTGAGGCACATATGGAGAGTGTTCTCTGATTATGTCTCAAGAGAACAAACAAAATACCAACCGACCTTATAAGATCAGTGCAAAAATAAAATGACCAAACAGGTCCAAAAAAGTTATTTTTTTACCTTCGACCGGCTGCTTGTAGGACTTGTCCTGAACAACAGCCAGATGAATAAGATACGTCCCGAGCTCCAAAGCCTCTTCGTCTGACAGCTACAACAGAAATATGAATAACAGGAACAAGAGCTGAACAAAATGGAAATAACTAGGCCTCCACAGGAAACACTGGATGAAACACACCGAAGAGATGGCAATGCCATCACCGTACAGAATATTGATTGGTCAGCTACGATAAGGTAGTGCCATGATTCCAAATGTTGTTACGTAGCACTAACCCAAGCCTGGACGCATTTTGTAAGGCCAGGTTAATCAATAAGAATGGACCGGACGTGTGTACGCAGAAGTCCTTTGGAAAGGCGACCCGCTTTCGTTGACGCCGACTAATACGAATGATTTCGTTCTACTCTGGTCTCTGTCTCTATTGATGTCTGCAAAATAGATCATCCTCAGTAATGCGGATGACGAGATCAAGCTGAAATGTTACGATATCGCAACCTGTCTTATTCCTACGGTCGGGAAGTGGGCTAAAGAGGCGCAGTGTTTCACTCCAATCACTCAGGCACAAACCATGCAGCGTCCAGCTGTCGCAGTTTTTATGGTAGTCGACGGCACAGGAGTTTGAAGGGCAGAGTTACACAATAAAGACTATAGTTTGTGCCGTATATATGTAGATAGTGCTAGTGGTAGGACGGCAGCCGGATAACGAAGACTTCTAAGTGTAATCAGAATGGACTTGGAGACAGCCATGCGTTGAGAGTAACGTCACTAGAAATACTACAGAAATGATAAACTGAGATGCGCTAATTGTCCGTCGGTTTGTCTGCCGAGCTTGGCAACTGGAATGCTAATATTCTACTGACAACCGAGGTGACTCTCAATGTGTTGTTGGTTGTAGTGCTTTTTATCGATGACGGGTCCACCGAAAGTTGTAATTGGCGATGGCGCAGGCTAGTGAGTCAGTCCGTCAACGGCTGTGTTTGCTCCGCTGTTAGATAAACGCCGTAGGAGAGTAACTGGTCCACGTTATAACGAGAAAATGCTTAATGAACAGCCATAACAGTGAACAGACACAACAGTGAAATTGGCCAAAAGGTAAATAATTTGAGCTGTCCACGGTAGAGAGGTCAACCGAAAACTCCGGTGGCTGAAGATAACTCACGCCATAAGATGAAAACGGATCCGACTAGTTGATCGCACCACGCTATCAGTATTTCCTGAACGAATACGTAAACCATAACCGTCGGTGTAATCACGATGTCACCGCGAATAGTGATAGAACTTTTGAAATTCAGCTGCTGAGCTTGGTAGTGCTATCTAAAAACCTTTGATCGGGCGGCAGGCGATTGCCGAAGTGACTGATTAGGGACTTCGTGTTCCTTTGCCAGATCATAGCAGGACTGTCTACAGACCAGTTCCATCCAACATAAGGCTGAAACAAAAGCGAAATGCGGAGTAGACTGTCGTACGTTGTGCGACGAATGTGGTCTAACCAGCGACCCGTATACAGCGTGACCGCCTAGTCTATCATAAATGAGGTTTATCGTAAACGACTCAACCTACACTGATGGTTTTTACCAGACCCAGGGCAACTCATTCTGGGCATCGACTGCCAAAAGATCCGTAGTTGTTAGGTCTCATTCAACTGGTTTCGGTAGGCCGCAGTACTACCTGAAACGAACGTTACGGGTTGATACCTGTGAAATTCAAAGTAAAAAAGCATAGAAAAATATGCTAAGCTCGACTTCAGAGGAATGCTCCCAGTGGCGTCTATCTCATCTGCTCCAGTCAGGATACACTTAAAACCCGTTTAAGTGTATGTAGTTTCGACTGAAAATTATTCAGATTGATAAAAAAAACACAGAAGTTGGTGGATCCGCCTAACTGTATCGAAAATATCTTCGAAAACAATCATAAAACACGACAAAGCATCCAACTCTTTTCGCATTTGTCGTATAAGTTTACATTCAGGTAAGGAAAAAAGTCAGCGATATTGCGCTTTATAGCAACGATGTGTTTCGACAAGGAGTGATACTGCATTGGAGACGTTACAGTGGATCTCTATCGTGTCGGTGTCTTGTGGTCATCAGTGCACATACTTGAGGATATTTTTGTGATAACCCATGCATTTGAATAAGCCTTTGAATAGGCCTTTGTGACCTTCACCTGGAGTGATCTCGGCAACTCACCTGCATATTCAGCGCCAAGTTGTGTGCCAAGGCAAGTCCAGTATAACGATGGTCTGGCATTAATGTACGAGAATCATGGCCAGGCAGTTGATGCTCGTCGTGTCCCAGAAGTAGCAGACAAATGTTAAGAATCGGTCGTAACTCGACGACAAATTCCCGATTGCCTTCTAGGGGCCAGTCTTGAGAAAGACCCAAATAGTTGCATAGCTGTCACAGCGGAAAAGAGTGCAGATACTTTGTCAATTCCAATTTAAAAGTAGGACAGAATAGACGCCATCGCAGTAGCAATGGCGGCAGAAACTTCACCAAGGGTCCAAAATCCTTACATGTGAATCGGTGGACAGGCAGTTCAGTACGAATATGATACGAATATGATATAACGGAAAGGATGAAAACCGCGAATCCCAAAGGTCGTGTTCGAAAAGGATTGATGCGCAGTGCGATTAAAATGCCTTTGGTGTGTCTTACAATAGGAGTCTCGAAACCACGGCCCACTTGTGGTTGACGTAAGGCTATCGTCTGAGTCATGTGAGAGGCATGAACCGAAAGTGCCTCAGTTGAACGACTTAATAAGTATTAATAAACTACAACCACTTCTCCTCCCTTTCACGCAACATAAAAGCATGTCAAATAAAAAATATCAATTTTATCACTCAAAAGTCCTAAGAAGCTATCTATCACCTCAAAGGTATTGAAGGCATCGGAGTGCAATGAGCTTTTTTAAAGCGTATATAAAGCCCGATCTCTTGAGAACTGCAAGAACTTCCAACACAACTTCAAGCGGATACAATGCATGCAACACCGACAACTAGTATGCTGAAAAAAATTGGACACCAGTGCGTGGTAAACTGCATTGGACATAATGCACTTCATAAGCGTCAGCTGCAAGCTATTCTTGGAGAAATCGGTTCTACCTTCTACGACTTACTACGTTGCCTCTCAGTTTGGTGGCTGCGCTTTGGTAGCTATTCACGATTTGCTAAGCTATGAATTGAAAATGACGCTTTTGTGGTAGAAAAAGATAAAACGGCGCGGCATTCGGCAAACCGTTTAGTGCTTGTTGACTTGACACCTTAATGAACCTGATGCCCTACCTGGACTAGTTCAACCTGCAGCGCAAGCACAAAACGAAGTTCTTCCAGATTTGCGCAGTATTATAGTGGGATTTTGAGGAAAACCGCGTCTCATCACCATCATCGTCATCATCACGAACAGAAACACCAGATGAGAACACTGGTGCCTAATTGTCGTGAAATTACGTCAATTTATTTGAACGAAGCCTTACAATGGAAAGAAAAATGGGACACGAAGGAGAACCTAGGGCTGGAATACAAAAAACATTCGAGGTACCTACATCTCCAACACTCGGTCAGACAATCTGGATAAAAACTGACAGCATGAACGCTACCGACATCGGTTAGCCGCAATATCGTTGTGTCACGTTCAGGGTCACTTGGACTCCATTCTGAAAGGCGAACAGCACCAAAATCGCCCAAATTTTCGCAATATCCTTCACTTCCTACCATGTCAAATCCTGTCCACCTCTGGGTTTCCGCCACTCCGGATTGGGGCACGGAAAACATTGCTAATCCCGGCAGGCGATAAATTGACATGTGTGACACATGAGCCAGCCACCTCAGCTTGCAGTACTGGATGCATTCACTGAGAGTAGTACTGTCTGCTTCACCAAAAACCATCCTGATCACCTAATTCCGAAGTTACTGGTTTAGGCCGATTCCAAATATGGTTCTGAGAAACCGGTGGTCAAACACCGGGAGATGACTCAGATCCTTCGACCGGAGTGGCTATGTCTTGCAGCCATCCCAGTCGGAGACGGAGTGGTTGGGAGTTCGTTAAGACCAGCAGCTTTGTGACCCTTGAGGGGTTGTGAACGATTTCAGTGAAAAATTTGGTCTATGTCACCCGACTTGAATGTTCAGCGGGGATGGACGACAAGGGTGACGCAAGAGTTACCCTGGGATAAATCACTTTTTTTCCCTCTACTGAAAACATTGTCTCATAGGTCTGAGTACGCAAACGTGAGAGGACAACCGAGACTGCAAAAACACCTCAACAACCGCGACCTCAGATGAAGTTACCCAGAGTGTCAGCGAAATGACAGGGGTCGATGTCACGCTGAAGAATAGTTGTGCAGACCGTAGGGGAATCGTCATTATCGTCACCAGAGACAGCAACATCAGTGTTTACACTGATGCCTTACTGCCATACAACCACTACGCTTATTTAATCACATTTGAAACCCAAGAGTAAAAAAACAGTGAACAAGAGCGGGACCTGGCGCTAGCCTTCTGAGGTGCTTACACCTCTAAACGGGCCTTTGAGATTCGGACACTGACTACATGAAACTGCGGTCATAGCAAATACAATTACCGAGGTATGTAAAATTCCCCATAGTGCTCTCTAGTGCTTCTCCTTAAACTGCAAGGGACATACTCAGAGAATGCACGTTCTGAAGTATGAATTTGCACTCTGCACGTGCAGGGCGCATGCAGAGAGATGATATGACGGTGGTCAGTTTATCCAACAGGGCTTCTGCCTCGTGTCTGTCTTAGAAGATTAGAACGATGGCGTCTGTGAAGTCGTGATCGACATGGTTCACGCCAGTAGCGATTTAAACAATGGGGTTTTGAAGACTCTCCAGCACTTGCACCACTAGTCTACCGAAGACGAAGCTGAGCAGAAATGGAAAGAGGAGACACCCTTGTCAAAAACCACTTTTTGACCACTTTAGAGCCTACCATACACTCTCACACGTCCCGAAGTATGTGAATATAGGGACCTGTTGAGCATGTGTAGTAAGAAGCACTGAGCAATTGACAGAATCGAACAAACCCTCGAAATTAAGGAACATCAAGGTTGTAGTTAGTTTGTAAACATACCGTTGCTTTAACACCGGACGGAATGTGAAGATGTGGTCGACGAAGCTTCTACCTTGGGGACCAAAATGATGGAAACGCAGAATCACTGCACATTGCGCTTACTCGAGCGCGGATATGTCTATACGTAGATTTGTTACATATCAGCTAGTCCAGCATTTGCTCACACGATGTTCGGATAAGTGATAGACGTAATCTAACAAAAGCGCAAATGGACTAACCAATACAAACGATTCTCGGACTCTTCCGGTAGTCTATAAACAGGCAAGTTGTCCTGTGGAGCCGATAACATACGCACATCGGGCATATTTTGCGAAGAGACCCCTGATGCACAGATTATTGGCAAATGAGCAACCAGAGTGGTTTATTTAGGTATGAAGTAAACCGGAGGATTTACCAGTTCCATTTACCACATTGGAAAATAAGGATGTTTTCCTATGCTGCGATTTTCACCTACCATAAGTAGAAACTGACTTACGTCCAGTTAACGATGATGAGTAGTTCTCATTCCGCATCAGAAACTGTTTTTATTTGGTTTGACATGCAGACGTGGTGAACAAGCGGGAGTTCACCACAAAAAACGGCCGAGTACACATCGAGGTGTTTGACAGACATGGCACAAAACGAATCTCCACAACGACAAAGAAACCGTGGACTGGTCTCACTGATAACCAGGCACCTGGTAACTGCAGGTCACTCAGATGATCACATGCGAGCGTTCAAGACTAGCTTATGCATTCAGAACGCAAGCAGCTGGCTAGTACCGAAAGCCCCTGACTCAAACCACGCAGCGCAGAAGTTTCTGATGCACAATGTGTGTCTACACGTTGCTCCTACACTTTCGTGCATTAGTACAAAAAGGATTCTGCTTCAAAGCGTGAAGTCTGTTTAATGAGAAACTAACAATTTGCCACTTACTCGATGCATCTCCGTTGACGGACATCTTTTCTTATTTACGAAGATCTTAGCTATTTTATATGGTCTCCAAAGTTTGCCCGTTGTTGTCCTGGTTGTAACACTGGTTCAGTTAGCAATTTTGAAACCGGATGGAACAGACTTAACCGAAAGTACTAACACCATTTCACAGGGGAAGCACCGGATCGGAAAACACTGAGAATGTGCCTGAATGAAGACGGTTGTTGACAACACACTACTGATGAATTTACCGGAAGCTCCTCGACAGCCAACTACTGCTTACGCCCTTCTTGGGGATCAGCAGCTAGGTGTGGTCTCGCAGCCCCCATCAATCCCATGTCCTACCTAAACACCTTTTACACAACTGACGAAAGGCACTCGTTTGCAAATTACTCTGTTATTAACAGGAGAACCTACTGAATCTCTTCCGTAATTTGCAAATGAATGTATTTCGTCAAAAGATAGTTCATTTACACAAGCGACAATGGTTCATTGGAGTAGTGTTCTGGATGGGTCTCGTGTGGAAAAAAGGGAAAATAGTTCGTTATGATTGCAGTATTAGCCATGTTTTACAGCGAGATGAAGCAGGTCGAAGATTGACGGTCCCCAAGAATCGACAAAGAGCGAACTGACTTCATTCAACAAGACCGAAACTGAAACCTGAACCAACGTCTAGAAGTGGATATTTTTGACTTCGCAAAGTAAAGATCACAAGTATTCAGGGAACAGTGGTTAACGCTATGAACAGGGCAGCACTACGAGACTCACTAAAATTCAGCATAGATAGACCGCACAGAAATGCGGTCAGAACATTGAGAATTTTGAGTAAACACGGAAAACTGCGTCCTCAGAAATGGTGAAATGAAAAGAATTTCATTCGTTTGCTCCTACTCTCACTGATTGTTATTTTGCGGATGATGGCGGATAAGTACGTAAGAAATTCAGTAAAACTAGTTGAGTGGGGAAAATATTTTGTGACAAGTCAACAATATAATTGTCTAAAAGGAAAATAAATATCATTTCATCAGAGGGAGTGGGAGAACGCCAAAAGGTTAGGCTTTTAAAGACGGAGAGATGAAGTGAGGGGAGAACGACGATCAAACAACGGAAGATTGAGCCATAGGAATAACAGAAGAGAGGCTGGAAGTTCAGCGGGATACTCCAGGATAATCCATCTATTTAAGATAGGTATCGCAAAACCTACACCCTGGTTCCTCCCAGGAGCGGTTAACTGGATTGGGGTACCCAGCTGGCTTTCTGAGAGTTACAAACTTGTAATGGACCCTTCCGTAGATATTTCTGTATGGTACACGCATGATAAGTAAATCACAACCGCCTAGCGAAACAATTTCTCCAGATAATCGCGTCATCTTGAACTTTTTTCACGACTGTCATTCAGAAAGCCAACAAGAACGGTAGTGTGATACCTAGGAACCATGTGACATAGAAAAAAAACTCAAGAATCACACCGCCATGCACGTCAGTCAATTGTAATTGCAATCGATTCCGCTATGTCGCGACATGGAACTCGGGATAGTTGAATGTGTGCACCTACGGTAGGATAAGGTAACAATTATGCCGGTCGGAAGGGAGTTAGTAACTTGAATTTCATTAAATATGGGCTGTCTTTTAATGTATTTCTGAAAAGTTCATCATCAAGAATCCGTCATGATGAAACTCACAAATATCGACCGGAATCCAGTGTTCATAGAAATAAATATAGACGGTATGTTCCACCTCAGTGAGGAAAATTCAGCAGAAAGAAACTCTTGTTTGCCGAACCCAAAAGTCCTCACTGGGAGGCCAGAAGACTGACCTGAACTCAGTTGAAATCAACAATCCTTTATACAATACAGAGACCACCCGATGTTTTTCAGAATGAGAAGAGACTTTGTGTCGGAAGCCTCATCCGAGTGCTGTGCAGAAAATAAACCTAAGGGTGAATGACGCTAGGAAATGAGTAGGTTTGTAGCGCGCTGACAAATCGAAGTAAAGACAATAGGCCAACATGATGAGGTGCGCGAAACAAGAACAAGATGACATCACGTGTGCAACGAACACAACGAAACACAAACAAATAACTAAACGATGACTACCCAATCGGTCCCAAACATTTTCCAATTGATTGAAAATAAACTAACCACTTTGGCCTTGGCCACGGTAAGATCTAACACTTCATTCGGATTGGTTACGGGCAACTCAGCCACCGCCAACCGATGCAAATGCCGCTCGGGGTCCGTCAGCATGGCTGTAAGTAAATCCGGATCTCGCCACAAGGCCAACCGAAACAGCTCGCACGCTACTAGACACTGATCCGCAGTTTCCAGTTCACTCAGTTCTGAAAAGCGAAGGGGTGGTGTAAAGCGCATGCCGTTGGCCGAAAGGACAACAAAATCTGATGGGTGAGAGAGTGTACAAGTAAAGGTTTGGAACGAGAAGTCGCCAGCGGGCACGCCACCGGATACTCTACCACTAAAAGGATGGGGTATCTGGATGCAAACTATCATTAGGGCTTGGTATCACAAACCGAACCATACAGCGGAACATACCCAGGTGATCACACAGTGCACAGCAAACTTACTGAATGAAACGTCGAACAGCTTCAGTCAATACATTGGCTGTGCAATTATTTGGATTCCAACCAGGAACAGACAAACCACGGCTCAGAAATGACTTATCGATGCCCAGGAGGCTTTGGTATGAAATAAACACAACTGAATAATGGAAGATCAGATTTCAAAACCACCAGCTGCTCTAAAATCACACTAAAACTAGACAAGACTTTAAATCAATAGAAAGCGCCCATACTACTGAACACATTTAGCCAATAATCAGAAATCTGTAAGCCATATTGCAGTAAAACCGCACACCAGCACTGTAGGCACCATACTGAGCAACACTTCAGGATTCGATTCGCGTCTCGGTACGAGAACAATGTTGCAACGCGGTAAGTTATTTTTGAAACATGGAAGTGTGTGTATAAATTCAGAATAATCATGTTCATCACGCTGTTATTTGGTTACATGAATAGACAAACCTATAAAATATCGGTCTTCGGAAGTATCACTTTTACGTTACCCAAGTGTAGTTGAGACCTGAGGTGGCAACATCGAAACTGTTCGGGAAACTGTTTGCATACGAAGCGTACCTAAAAAGCGCAGCTCGTTCTACTTACTCCCTGGTCACCCTACTATGCTTCAGTACCTTGTACGCATTTCGATAGATCCGGAAGAATATAGAGGCATTTTTAAGCCCAAAATGAGTAACTTCAATGGACTTTTGTTCAGTACCGAAAAGTATCATTCGAGTATTTGTCTCCCCAAAGGTGTGTGGAAAGGACCGTGAAGTTCGTTTTTATCTCCTATCACATTTTCCCCGGTAGACGTACACACTATGCAGTGGGAAAACTGTACTGGACCGAAGTTCGTCAGGCAGACGGCCATCGGAGAAATAACAACTATTAAGGCACACGAACAATGATAACAATTCGAGAAAGAAGTGCGGCAAGGCTGGGAGAAGCAAATTTACCTAGCAAAGAGTAGTGCTCAGGGCTCAGGTTGACAGACGATTGGCTTTCAACAACAATCTTGGTGACAGCCACAGCCAACTCAGCTTTCGCGGAATGGTCGTCACCAGACCAGAGAAGATGAACGCGATGTGGAAGTATGTCCGAGGGGAGGGGTTCCTGGAAGAAAAGTATGCAGAAAAGAGTTTACCTGCAAAGTAAAGGACGCTTCAAAACCGGTTCACTGTGAATCACCTGAGTGACAGTAGCAGTTTTACAGGACTGAAGAAAGCTACTTAAATTACGTCAGGGAATTTGAATGACTTACTGTAGTCAACCGAGTGCCTTGTTGTCAGTATGTTCCTTATGCTCGATGATGCGGTGTATCTAGTGGCTGACTGGCAGTGACTGACCGGTGGTTATCGTATCAGCGCACACACCGAGTGATTTGGAATATGTCAAGCTATTTTTTTGGAAAAGACACCAGCTACGGTTACATCGTTCCGTGTCACCACAATTGTGTGTGTCCTGATAGGGGACATGGCTTAAGCTATCTGTCGATAGCAGAACACATAAGCTAGTAAACATGATTGACAATTCTCTCAAAGATCAGCCGAAATGCACACGACAACAAATATGAAGTTGTCAATCTCCCCCAGTCAGTCGTTCACATCAGTGTTACGTAATAAAATAAATATCATTTCCGTTGAAACAACCCGTCTAGATTGTTTAGGTTCCCTAAAAAATCGTCCTCTTGATTTTAGTGTTTTTTCTTTTTACTCCCAAAAGCTATGTGGGACTCCAACCACCATTTCGTTGAAATCCATACGTATTAAACTACCTAGAAGTGCAAGTCAGCGACCACGGCTCCTGCGGCCAGTTGTATGGGTTTCAGCGCATGCTAATTCTATCAGCCAATGACACACTAAAGCGATTGTGATCACGGGTGACCATGAAAAATGGTTACTTCTGTTTGTGCGTATACGCGAATGTGGTAGCAGTCTTCGAGCTAACCCAAACAGCCATGCATTATCGGTTAATGAGATGAAGCCAAAACACCGATGGTGTTATCAGGAGCCACAGAATACGATGGTTGAATTGCTCGCTGAGTTTGAAGAATTTGTTCCAAATGTTTAGCCTCCAATCGAGGTAATGTTGACCGTGCGTACTAGTGTGCTGGTAGATGTATAGAGACTACTGGGTCGCGTTGAAATGGGTGTCAATAAACCAGGATTGTGCAAGAGTGGAGTACTCCACGGTGACCCATCTAACGATTAAAATCTCGTCACTTGCATTACAAACAAGGTGAATACTACCCAAGGCGCTACCCAAGGGAAAATAGTTACCTGGGTAAAACAGCCTTAGTTCAAACGTGAACTGACCAAAATATCAGCAAGACTGATACTGACGACTGAATAACACAGTAGATACGAAAAAAACGTAAAAATTAGAGGCGAAATGGGGAACGAAACTTGAGTAATGCTTGCTGGAACGCCCTAAAGATCCATTCTGTAAAGCAAACCAAAATAGCTTCCAGCTCAAGCGAGATGCGATGGCAATGTGAGATGAATGGTAAGGTGAATGGTTGGCTCAACAGAATCGTCGAATAAAGAGAATAATGCTGAGGGCCAAAAGACGACAAAATAGTGAAGCTGTAGTTTTTAACCAAAAGGTATACGGTCAACCACAGTCGGTAGTGTTCTGAACATTAACAACATTCTGAAGGATTTCAAAGCCCACATAACGTTGAACCAAAAACTAAGTGACATTCAGGTATATCCTACAACCGACAGCTGAGGAACAAAGACAAGTTAGACAGGTCATATCCACTACGTCTCATGCAACGATAATTGAAGATGGATGCATTCATTTTAATACAGGTAAACCGTACTTCCCGCCATCAAAAACAAAAAGCCAGTCCGATAACCTCCCCAAATTGGAGTAACCAGTGTTCTTGTATTCAGCATTTTTATACCTCGGTTGGCGATGCTGAACACACCCAAATACGTCATTAGCCAATGAGTAAAGTGGTATATTCTAGCTCCCTAAAAGAGAATGCTGTTTCTATTCCTCCATGGCACAAGCTTGTCACCCTAGAACTGTAGCAATTTTTCTAAACAGCTTCAGTGAGCCTTATCATAGCGAAGCTTTCCGTACCAATGACTTTCGATGCATAAAAATGATGAAATGTATGTTGGATTATTAATGTTTCAGGCACAATTGTTGTAGAGTAATGGAGTAAAAATTGCAGAGAGTTTCATCACTGACTATGGTTCGGATTAGTAATTTCAACAGACTTCCCTTCAGTTTTGTTCAATGAGATGTAGGTTCTAGACGGCTGCGACAGCTCACCAAACAGCGATCAGTCACAGGAGAATAGATTGGACGATTTCTGAAAAGCGGCTAATTCCAGCAAACCCATATCCACTGGAAGCAAACAGCGTGGCCCTGTGGTCGATCACCTGAAACTGTTAACCAAAGAGATAGGTGACGCATCCCTTCAACAAACCGATGAATCTCAATGAAGAGCAAAGAATTAGTGGGGATGAACTTTACGGGATTCGACCGCATCCTTAGCACGAGGCACCAACAAGTCACCTACCTCTTTAATTTTACTGGTGCTATGCAACCAGGATTTGCTCATGTCAAAACTGTCATCAACCGGTCGAGGATAAGTGCAAAATGATGCGGTATGATAGTTATCCCCACCTAAGGGACCACATAGAGGGGCGGATCAAAAGTGGGCCTTTGGATGAGACAATCACCCTGGAAGTAGTCTAACCAGGAGGTGTAACCACATTCCAAGTTCCGTGACGGCAGCCATACAGATAGGACCCCTGAAGAAAAACAAGAACTGTACCTAAAGACTCATTCGACAGCCTTATCTGGCGTATATATCCAGCTGAACAAAGGTACGGTATATTTCATATTGGTTGGGATAAGCAAAAGACACTATTTGAATTGTTTTACAAGAGCAACTTTTATCTTCTCCGAAGTAACGTGGATGGCTTTAGGAATAGGAAACTGCACTGTTCTTTTAAAACTGTCATCCCTTCGGGCTCACCTTATTGAAACAGGCAACACTATGTTACTCGGTGAATACGTACACAGCCAGTAGCATTAGGTAATGCGGCTGCCTGTCAACTGTTTACTGGTCCCATAACCTTTCTTAGGCTTTGTGAATTGCTTGTCCGTACCATCTAGCTCACCAACCACTGTCCAGACCAATCGAAACATCAGATGCAACGGATTTACAAGACCATGATGGATGACATTATAATTCATTGTTAGGATATAAATTGAACCGATGGCTGTCGCAGTTGACGTTACAGTTGCTGCCTTGGAAGTGAAGACAACTCCTATTCAAAATCAAACACGGAATTGAGAAAAAAAATGGAATAAGATAAACTCATACTTACGTCAAACAAGATGGGGACAAAAGAACGCTTGATCTCCTCAATACAGTGATTGTTTGTATCTGAAACAGAGGTTGTTACAACGAACTTGGTGGTCACACCTATTTCCTTTGTAGCCTCCAAGCCAAATTGCGGTACATTGTTGAGGCCGACTGATAGAGTGTTTAGATAGGGTTTCAAAACTGCCCCGAGTGGTGTAGAAGCCACATCGGCAGGAAGAGAGACTATGTATTCTGGGATTTCTTTATTGGTCAAGTAACCACATAGGTGGTTACTAAACGTATTACAGTTGTGGTCGAAAAGACGGTAATGTCCGCCCCTAAACGAGTTAATATGGCATTAGTGTGTAAAACATGCTTACCGGAAAGAAGTAACTGCCAGATGTTCTAGGTAGTTGGATAGCTCGGCTTCCGTCACAGACGTCTGGCCCATGTAAACTTTTTGACCAGGTTTACCCAAAACCGTATGTTCCTGTGGAATGATAAACTGGTTTGAGTTGAGGGTGAATACACATGGAGCATGGCAGGGTTTTGAGACAATAACCAGTCTAACCTGAAAAACGTACATGACCTAAACTGTCATCAACCAGTAAGGACATCAGGCTATTGATCGATATCGAAGTAATCTGATAACAGAGTGGACGTAATCTGAAGCCAGCAATGTCCTTTATTGCAGTGTACTCTACAGTCATCATGAGCCATGAATTCTCCTTGGACTAATAGATGTCGGACTCTCCACAACATCCCATTACGTCAGGGAATAATGCTAAAGCCGTCTCAACCAGAAACAAGTGGCAGCAACAACATTTTTCCACAACATCACCATTACGAAATAGAATCGGTCCGTGGAGTTACGTGGTTTTGTCAATATGGGATGACACCATAGTACTATTCCTTCTAGTTTGCGTTGGACACCGTTGGGCAAGTCGGCTTCGAAAACCTATCAGCTGATTACAAAAGGATATTTCTGGTTGTATGGTGTTCTTTTCATGGAGATGGGATATCCGTTCAGTAACCATTAAATAGTAATGAGGTAAGTCACAGAAAACTTGAAATTTGCTTCATAAATCCACTAAGAATGCTTTTTAGAATGAATTTCTTCGGCATAGCACAACGAATGCAGAATCTTTGCCATAGGCTGGCATTCAATGATTGAAACAGGAGTGGAGATGTTGCCCATTATTTTCAAACACCCAAGCATCCTATTATATTATCAATCACTCAATGGCCCGAAAAAGTTTCCCTCTGGTACCTTTCCACTTGAGTCACTTACTTGGTTGTGCTTCAATTAGTATTATTATTATTATTATTATTATTATTATTATTATTATTATTGTTATTATTATTATTATTATTAGTAGTAGTAGTAAAATTATAAACTAGTTTCAGGGAGTGAGATAATGACCTTTTCCCCTTGTTGTTTACTTGAGTATGCCGTTCGCAAAAACGAGGGGTTGAAAAGCAGTATCAAACCTCTTCAATTTACCCAGCTCCCAGTAATTATCGATAGGCTCCAGCCAGCAAAGCAAACAACTAGGCCGCGAAGATTATCTGCTTCCCGGTACGAAGACATTCACACGTTTCACTCACTACCAGTGACAAACTTGGAGTCTATGACATGTGAGCGCTAAGTGAAATCCAGAAACCACCAAATCAACATTCCGTGTCAAGACTTCTATCCAGTTTTTAATCTAAGTGTCGGTAAAATTATTGAAGTGACAGCGCTATGATATAAGTCGAAAGGTGACTGGTACAGAAAAACTAAACCCATCTACTGAATAGAGAGAAAAAAGTGTACGGTTAGCCACTTACTGGTTTGCAAAAAGAAATACCATGGCTTCCGTAAAAATATTCCTTATTATGAAGGACCACGCTTGTATGCCAAATCCCCTCAATTTGTTTTCCTGAACAAAATCATGTAGTCAAAGAATGGACGCTGCATACCCAGTATAATCGGACTCAGGGCTTTTGTGACACCACAGGACAAGTCATATACGTATAAGTATACATCAAACATCACTAAAGAGTAAGTGTATCGCAAAACTGAGTGGCCAGCTCCAATTCCCCAAAGTTCTTCAGTAAGAAAGGTGAAACAAAAGCTGTAAGGAAGAAAAGCGATGTGGTTATCAGATACTATAAAAGTTGACGCGGATCCAATGAATGTGAAAGTTCCGAAAAAGAAGAGGAGGGTGCTGAGAATTTAAAGCAGATCGGTCGCTTTTAAGTAGCATCACAAGGGGATAATTGTGAACCCAGCTCCTTCAGTCTGAGGAGACAGTGGCTGTAAAGCGAGCAAGTTATCGCTAGTGACGGTTGGTGCACTCAAAGGAGAACTCACCAGTAGCGGGAAAATGCACGAGCTCAGTCTTCAGGAGTCTGGATTGATTAACTTGTATGAATTCTGACAAGCCAACAATTCTATAAATGTGACGCGGAGTGATGAGGTTGTAGATGAAAGGTGAACGGATGGGCCATTTCAATAAGGGTGGCTATAGAGGAACATTCTGGAATGTGAGGTCTCAACATATGGGAATCTGTGGTACCGGACGACAGGATCAGTGAGCGACTGAAGAGGTTACGTTAAGCGGGGAATAAAAGGCGGCTCGTTTCTAAGAGTCCTATCACTTTGGCTACTCCTAGATGAGTGTATGGTCAAAGTAGAAAGAAACTTCAATATCGGTTGTCCAAAGCCTTTAAGGATAGGCTTGCCAACCACGTTTGGGCTATGATTTTGTAAATTCTCTGCTTCATATTTTACATGTGGTCCTCTAATAGCAAGGTCCCTCCTGCTTGTGATTTTACGTTTTTTAATAAACCAAGCAGTTGAAAAGAAACTATGTTTAAGAGGCGAGCACTGCGCCAGCTCAGTATACGTTCAACCCCCTCACAAACAGCCTAGACCCCAATGTACTATGATGGTTCGTGCACTTTTGTGACCTGTAAAGCTATATTCGAGATTGTCCGTGTGATATTCACAGCCCGTCAGTGAGCACAGGCCAGACTAGCGCAGCCTCCTGGTGCTCCAGGTTGAGGATTGAAGCCTGTGCGGCGACATGTTCCTTAGAAGTTGAGCTATTCTGGCAGCCTCCCGACAACTCCCGTCGCCTTGGAGTGAGGTATTTGAGCTAAAGGATTTGGTTAAGGACACGAATCGTCAACCTGGTAAGGTAGTATATCAGCCAACACACGACCGTGAACTGAACGTATGGCAATAATTTCATGCAACATCGACCGTCGCATGGTGCCATCATCCGGGTCGCCTTACTTAGTGTATACAGCAAGGCGGGTAAGCGAAACCAGGCTACTGCTGGCAACTCCCATCTCCTTTCCCGTTCCAGTTGACAACTAGCTCTGTGTAGATCCTAGCCACAGGCACTTCAGTCTTGCGCAAAAAAGAAGTGACAAACAGCGTGCCACCACTCGCGTTTCTCTTCGAATTCACTTCCAAGACTTTGTTTCACTGTTTTTATAACCAATTTGGAGTCCGGACTTTGAAGCGAATCGGCCACCAAGCTGCTCTGGCACACTCTTGACACCTTGCCTACAGATAATTGCTGCGTTTCCGAAACTCGAATACAACATCCACGTATGGTAAGCGAATTTGGGCCACACTCATCAACTGGATATTACCGCCTACGAACTTGGGGTGATTCTGCATCTGCTGCAACGGGGTTACACCGGCATTAGTACAGCTCTCAGCTCCCGAGCGAAGTCACCTTTACTCGAATTTTCCCTGTTCATTTGTCAACTTCCACAAGAACCAGCAGTACCCGAAATAATATTTGTTCTGAATTTTCGGTTTCTCCGTATGCACAAACGAACTG
>SJOL01004536.1:256225-276474 GCA_004794785.1 Opisthorchis felineus | reverse complement strand
TACCCCTGAAATAAAAATGAGCGATTGTGAAACCGCTGTACGACACAGGCAATGAAAACGTCCGGATCATCACCGAATAGTTTACTCAGCGTCTGTGATTAGAAGAGCGGTGACGCTAGTTTCTAGATACCATGTTCGACAGCATATGTAGCGAATTCGGGGGGTGAGCACCTAGGCGATTGCTCTTACTGAGGCATTCCACATATCAACAACGGTTTGATAGCTAGAGCACCCTTGGTTAAAAATGCGTACACTGATCATCCCCATTGGGTGTTCAGTAAGGTGCCGCAACAAAAGACTTCATTTAAATTGTCTTTTCATATGATTTAGAGAATATTTTATAACTGGTTGCAGGCACTGTCCAAAAGGCGTACAATGCCTAACATTTTGAGGGTATATGTATCTAAAGTGTCATTCCTCGGAGTTCTGCTATGCGTCTAGAGCTCCTCAAATTCTATGGAAGCAATCACTTTTAACATTTCCCCCCTAGCATTCGTTTGCGTGCATATGAAGTAGAACTGTAGAAGATGATAGTATCTGGAGATGTAGAGCAGGTCCAATACCTTCCGAGCAGGCTGTATTTCTGGTCTGTCTGCTGAAGGCAATTTGTCGATCGTGAATAGCGCGGTGCGTTGCCTATCAGTCGTTTCTACCAACGTAATCCTGTCATTTTTTAGGATGCCCTCTTTCATGTAGTAGTGCTTGTTAAAGCAACCTTAGTAAAAACAGTGGGAGGTTATTGTTACGAAGAAGAATATTTTCGGCTCAGGAAATTTCACCTTTATTGAACTATTTGGGTCATAGCCTTGAGAGGTGTACCATTGAAGGCTATGCAGGATGCATTTATTCCGACTTTTCAGTGGGGAGCCTAAAGTTCACCCAGTCGTCGAGAGGTCTACCTACTGAGTTGCGTCTTCTACAGTAATCCTCAATGAGGCAACCGCCTGGACCGGGTAGTACAGAACATTACCTTCTAAATCAGGATACATCAGAATGAGCAATTTTGGCCCTTCTTATGTATTAAAATAGGCTACTGGATGGCTGCCTTCTAAATGGTTTTTAGACCTTGTTTCTCTTTACGACGGATGAGTTTGTTGTTGTCAAGCACTTTTGTGAACCGTTCTGTTGCTTCCACTGACAGTAGAATGCTACTAGCCACCGCCGTAGTATTTCAACTGCTGCTTGTGACAGTTACGAGCAGTGGAAACTAACCCTCATATTTCAACGCACTGAAGGTCGGGACATCAAGCTGATAAGCATCAGCTAGGTAACCAAAGTCCAAAAATTGCCCCTCTCTGCCGAATCATTTTTTGTAATCCATCAAGGGAGATTGATAACAATGTGATGTGGATGTATTCTTTCATCGAGAAAAGTGGCACATTTTGTGGACAAAGAAAACATATATTGAATACAAATGTAGCTGTAATGCCCGCGCAAAACAGCAAAAAACAGAGGAATCCTCCAAACAAAGAAACGTTCAGAAATAGTTAAGCCCGTTGACAAAACTCAGCTAACTAAAAAATCAAGACAAAAATCTGACAAATTATGCTCCTTTGATGCCGAAAACTCTGGAAAAGATAAAATACTTTTACTGAGAAACAATTCATATTATGTCACGGAAGCAATAAAAAGCGAGAATAGCAAAGTGATCAAGTGCAGTGTTATGTAGACTACGCACCAAAGCCTCTACAACTGCATAAGTGCATTAAAACGGCCAAGGATGATAGGAGTAATTGTGTGATGAGTTAAGTTTCCAGTACAGCGCATCACATGAACGTAATAAGCGTATTTCACCTCGTTGAGTTTTTTCCCCTATTACTACTACACCACCGGTGGAACATTATATCAGTGATACTTTCCGTCTGTTTCAACCAGGTTGTAAAGAGGAATATCCTTTTTCCAGAATGGCAAGGGGGCAACAGCTATGATCCAATAAACTATCAGCCAGACGGTCTGTTTTTAGTGAAGTAGCGAAGAAACTAATAAAGGAACGCCATATAAAACATATCCAAACAGCGGCTTTTCAAACACTCAAATGCCGTTGGTTTGTGTTTAACGGACCTTGTGCGACATACCTGCCACTGATGCAGGATAGTTAGGTCAAAGTAATCAATCGATAAAATCAAATCGAAGCTTCATAAATAGCCTTTAAGTGAGAGTTCTACAGAGTACACCACAACTATCCTTAACCCACCTTGCTGTGGTAACCAGATTATCCTGATTAGCTAAGTTGCTGCGGAACACAATTTATCTGTGATTTCAATGAGTCATCAGATTTGACACTACAACTCTCATCGATCTCTTTGGAGGGGATATTTTTGAGCCGCTATTTTAAAGTACGTTTCCAATTTAACTCCATATTTTACCGACGAACCGGAGGAGTCACCATAAACTCTCCTCTTTGTTGCATGCTTAGTGGCATTTTATGGGTGAAATGGAGCTTGGACGACTGAGTGGGAAGATTAGACATATTTGATGGTAAGTAGATGAGATGTTCCTAATATTCTCAAACAGCTCCCGAATACACACTCTCCTGGACAGCGTTAACCAAAAGCAGACCTCCACTTAGTTTATTATGAAGCAGAAAGTAACAATGCATTCCACTTCTTGAACATTAAGTTTATCAGCCTCTACGGATTCCATTCAGATATCGGTTTAGAGGAAGCCTACGTAGACGGAACAGTACACAACTTTCCATAGTTCTGTGCCACTGAGGCGGAAATAAACCCTGATATACACTTTACCAGACCAACAAAAGCGCACTTACTGTGTGAATACACTGGAGTCTGAACCGAAGCACATTGCCATTATGCATGAACTTACTTTCCATCTATCTGTCATGATCGTTGTAAACACGCCAATCTACTTCAATCTGTCCCATAAAGTCGATTTCTTGGCAGACAGCTAATCGTTGCTCAATTCCGGTTGCGACTTTACGGTCTTGGTTTATATCCAGCCCTTTGCTCAACTTAAACTTCAAGGTCAAGATGCAATTCCTCATCCAGAATATGGTTGTGTCCCCCCGCTGTTGTTCAGCGGAATATGTTGGGCACATGACGGGAGATTTTCCTAAAATGCTTGGGCACCTTTCTCGCCGGAGCATCGATCGATTCAGCCGTTCAGCCAAAAGTTCAATCGCGTCACACATAATTGTCACCGATCACGCGATTTACTCCGAACGAGTCGTTTCACTGCATCTACCGAGTATCCAATAGACTGTTAATGTTGACTCGATGGCGTTTTTAGCTGCCACAAAGGCAGCTGTAATACTTTTGTGAAATCCGGTACTATGATGTCAAAAAGATTCCTACGAGCGCCGAGTTGGTCTTGGTTATATGATACGAATCAACCGATCAAGTCGCTCAACGACCCTCTAGACCGTCTTCACCATCCAATTAGATGCGACGTGAGATGCGCTGACAACTAATTGCTCCTGTTTCTGCGTTTTCTACTTAACCAACCAATCTTAGCCGTGTATACCGTTATTCGCCCCTCTTTTGACCGTTAAACACGTGTTGACCCGAGGAAAAGACCCCGAAAATGGTAATGTTGACCACTGTATTGTTGTTAAGATATGCATTAAATTTTCGTAGTCTTTAATGGGGCTTAGTTCTGTGACGGAGAACTGACTAATGGGCCGCAGGCAACTTTCGCTTATGCTATTTTTGAACATCGTAAACTTTGGCAGAAAATCAAGCCATGGTCTACTGATCTCTGGGTCAAGCCTTATTAAGGCTATACAAACCGTTTTGCTGGATTGAAAGTTATATATCTACATTAAGATAAATCGCACAATTTTCAAGTAGCTATTAGACTAATCAAATTTGTTACATTTGACTGTATTCCAGATTAAAAAATGTGCTTATTGCTGCCAGACTTCCATTAAGCCGACTTAAAACTGCCAATACCCTGAATGCTGTTCTTGCAGAAAGTCTGGTGCATTCTCTGGCCCTCAATTTTGGTCAATGAAGCAGTTAACTCACTACAGGCAACAAACACTTTACCTGAAACGCAAGGTAGATTCACAATGTTTTACAAAACTACCTTTGAAGTATTTTTTTCTGCCCAACAAAAAGAAAGTATCCATCGTTTATTGTATTGTGAATCAACAGACAGATGGGCGATCAAAATGCGAGTATATTAACGACCTCGTTTCCACCCCAACTTTTAACGTTCACCGCTATAGTTTTTACTTCAGAGAAAGAATAATGCTTGTAGAAACTGGGCTGTCGTTTTGCATAGTCCAACGGCCTCCAAACCACGTAAAAGAAACCACTGAGATATGGTTGAAATGCTTTCATCCCAAATGCGGTGCAAATGGAACACTCGCATGACAGTAGTTAAATGAACGGATTGGAAGAAAAAGATATGGCTGCACAATTACACCCGTTAGCCTGAATTGTCTCAACGCAGCTGAGACGTTATGTCTCGTATTCAGAATAAGGTCTCTACATATGAGTGTGCACACAAAACAATAAACTAAATGAGATATCCCACGAAAAAAGAGTATATTTGATGGACTGCGGAATTCTGAGAAAATTCAGGGGCCATGTGTGTCCAAGTAGAGCTTGAATACATCTAAAGGTCTGTGACATTTTAAAGTGTAAAATATGACAGACACAATTACCCATAATATGCTCTGAGCAGATCCATACCTAAACCATTTAGTTAAGACCCGTTTTCTGTCAAAATTTTCACTCTATAAGCCAGCGTAAGATGCTCGACATTTCTATCGCAACACAAACCATGCAAGGTTTTTTGTATTTGCTCCTTATTACAGAATGACGCAGTTGTTGCCGAAACCCCCTTTGGGGGAGAAACCGAAGCCAACGTGGTCGCTTTTAAGAAGACATGCAATGATTGTGCCCAAGGACCGTCGTGAGTTGCGCCGTTTGCAACAGAATCCACAAACCGCGTCCGATGCTTCTAGCATTCCCATCCTTCTTGTCAATAGGTAAGCGCAGGGCAACTATCTTTTAGTTTATCCAGTGCCCTTTGTGAAAAAAAATTATCCAACACGAGTTTTGCATCCCCGAATCATTTTGTTAAACTTGGTGTCCCACTACGGACGTTTAGTGTACTGGCAAGCTATCTAAGTAGCAAGCACCCTTACAACAAGCTCCAAACAGCTATAATCCGACAGAAATGCTTGTTTAGTGTGCCACTGTTGTAGACCCACGTGGGCTGGGTTATGTGTTTCGAGGTTTTGCATGGACTTACAATCTGTCAACCCTGTTGAGTGAACTCGGACAATAGCACGCAAATAACATTTGCTCGCTGGATTGCCGTGATGGCATGAGTATGCATTTTCGGCCAAATGTAGTTATCATATTCGAACGCACTAAACAACCGGGTCTGCTCACTTGTCTTTTAAATTTTCGTTCTCTCTCGGTTTGTAGATGTGCCGTTGGCGGCAAGACAGCTACTGATGTGCAAAAAGTGGAAAAATTGACCTCAAAGTATCTCCTCCTCGACCAAGCACACTTCTCGTAAATTTGCTCAGACCTCTCTGACAGCTAACGCTTGGCTTTGTCTTTCTTAAGGTTTATGAGATAAGCACAGTCTCTAAATTTTCATCAACTCTATGTTACGCTTAAACATCAGATCCTACGCATCTTGCGAAATATGCTTATGTGCAAATTTGGCTGACTTTAAATGGGGACTCAAGTGATCTGAATCTCTTTTTTATGAATTGTTTGCGTTTAAATGAGTGTGCTGCACAAAGACTACCACTTGTTTCAGTTGGTACGATTTTCCAAATAACTCTGTATATTTTCTTGACGGAAATCCGTTCATGAGATTGCTGAGATTTCTCCGATTTCATCCCTCCTGGATCTCTTCAAGTGGACATAGTGCTCGAGCTTCCATCAGTATCTGGTGCTGAGTGTGTTGTGTTACTATAGAAGTATACCGATATATCGGGTGTCTTGCCAAGTGTAACATAAGGTGGCGATTATGCAGGACATTTATTTTGACAATATCATAAACGACATATTCAGATGAAACTCACGTTTGAAGCACTTTAATCTGCTAATGAGTATACTTATCTGTTTTCTTTAGTTTCGGAATTCGCGGAGAATATAACGTTGACGGGAACTCAGAGACTACTCGGAATACTGAGCCTCTAAAAGGACAAATCCGATAATGGGCTGTTAACGAGTTTTCAGCAAACTTATGCGTAGCATATTTTGTCAACACAATAAACCAGCCACCATTATTTCTGCATCAAGCACCTTCACAGTTGTAATGAAACAGCTTAAAAGCTTTGTCCTCTGCTCACATTTGCTACGGTAAAATCTCACTGGAACTCTCAGAGAGAAGCAATTCTTTGGCTTTGATCTCAAGCCAAGATCCGGAGCAAAGTTTTGACGTGCTAAGTATACCATAGAACAGAAGTAATGAAAGGCAAATATATTTTCAACAGTGATTTCGTGCTGTAAGCGAAGTCGGTCTTTGCTGAAAAGCTGAGAAGCACTGTACAGCTCTATTACCCTTGTTGGGAATCATCCGCAGCGAGCATCTCAATAAATCTAGTAGGGTTTCCATTAAAATTCCAAAATATGATCATGCTACCAATAATATATAAGTAGCTCAAAGGAAGAATAAAATTTACCCGACGAATGAAACCAATCTGAGAATTCGTCACTCAAGGGACCAGTCAACACGAGTGACCGCATGATGTGGATCCGGTGACTAAAGTTGGGTGGCATTATATCCTCTCTGAGTCCGATTCGATCACACTACTGATCAGTCCCTCATGGTAGAACGGTTAAGTGTTCAATCACTGGCCGGAAGGATGCCGTTTTGAAACTCAGTTTCGTGAGGTGGACACTGCTGATGATTCCCAATAGGGATGAAGTAGTTGCACAGTGCTTCTTGGCTTTCCAGCATAGATCGGCTTTACTTACAGGACGAAGTCTCTATTATGGTCTAACTCTTTGCTTTTTCCGAATTATTAAACGACTTGCAAGTTCAGTATCTGTACCAGATTAATAAGGCGTTTGTTACTTTCATGGACCTAGTCAGTGGATGTGCAGTCTGCAATATTCACCAATCAGAATCGTTAGCTTCCTCCGTAAATGGGATCGAACATACGAATAACCCAACGTTGACACGAACATTCAGGCTAATATCACCGGCAAACCCAAACAGTAAGCGCAGATTCATTCATGGTGCCTGATTACAGTGACAAATGGGAATTTCAGGTGATTGGTAACTTGGAGGAAGAAGCCTTGCTGCATCGAAGTCGCCATGGTAACAGGCGAAACGAAATTTAACTTTAGGTGACCGCAGGAATTCCGAAATTTACTTATTCTGGGTAGCATGTAAAACGACTACGAAAACGTTGAATTTCGATTAAGTATGTGAGTAATTTCTATGTGGGGACGCAGATCTTGGTAGGCGCGTTCGACGTTGTAAACACCGTATAGGTAGGAACGTTTGGGATTAGGCATGTCTACTGCATGCTTAACGCTGTCTGCTTTGGTTTTTGAAAGCATTTGCGAAGTAAGTTGCTGGTAACGTGGGACTCAAGCACATCTGGCACGATTCTGTTATTTATGGTTCTTGAGTATTTTTTGAACTTCCTATAATCTTGCAGTACAAGCTGTGAACTTCTTCAGTGATATAAGTTTGTTTTGTCCTTTTCAGTCACTCAGTACGATCAGCGAAACCACGCAGACCGTCTTCTCCGAAGCTGCTTAGGATTCCGATGGACACTACGGATCCTTTCCACAAGGTAACAAACAAACGGTTTGTATCTCTTATCTACTATGGCAAAACCATATTCAGCCACTTGGAAGAAACCACTCATAAGGCTGCTTAATACCCTCCTACAGCCTATGACCCACTTTGGTATACTTCGGGCCCATCGGATAGGCGCAAACCCAGAGTTTCCAACAACCCAACTGTGCCTAGTTCACGGAATACACTCACTTTCACACCATTTTTTTCAACGGGACACTTAACTGAATCCCAGATGAATCGCTTATAACAAGAAGGGTTAAATCGGGCATGAGCTGTCGAAGAATTTCCAGCAAACTTATAAGTGGCTTCCCTTAAGTAGGTTTACTGCGATTCTTCGAATATCGTACCAGCTGAAACAGGAGGTGATCTTTTTGCAACACATCAGTTGGAAAATACCGCAAATGAGAAATTCGGCCGCGATTGAGTTGAACCTGTCATTAAAAACAAAGCGATTTGCAAAGGAATGCACTTGATATTCAGCAACATCCACTCAAATTAGATGCCTTAAATTGAACAGAAAAACACTAAAACCAAATGATAGGATAATAAACTTTTCAGCGGTATTAGAAAAAGGTTAAACAAAGCTGCGGAATATCATCCTCCTGCCTATACCATTTACGAAGTAAAGAGGCTATGAAGCTTTTGAAATACATAGGAATTTTAGTCAACCTCATACAGGGTGAGAAACAAGCCGGCTTTGATTCGACGTGAATACTTGGGTTGGATAGTTTGCACACGTTATAGGTATTTGCTGATTCCCGAAGCACGGTGCTTCTTGATTTCGGTAGCTCACGTAAAATAACAAAGTAGGCGGTGATTTTGAACATGGTCAACAAACGCTCACAGATGGTAGAATACAAAAATGTGTTGAGCGCACGCTCAAAGCCAAGACATGGAGACAAGTATGGCTACTACAGTTGCAAATTGGAATTGGACCATGTAATATCATGTTTGGGCCTTCTGGTTGCCTTCCTCTATCTCTGGATAGCTGGCAGTAGATCCACTGATTGTTCAGGCTTTGCTCTAAGCCCGGCTATGTTTCCCAAAATTGTCTGCAGTCATCACAGAATTCATCAAGTGCGTCCACTACAAATCGGCTGGCTCTGCGTCTCATCTTGAAAATAATAGGTGCCACCCTGACAGAACCTCATTGTTGAGTGAGTTTAGAATTCATTCTTAAACAAAGACCGTGTACACTCAGTGCTTTAGTCTGACACACTGAAATGCGTCGCCGAATATACAGGCTCTGCTGACCTCCTCAGGGCTTTGACCATACAACGATAGAATAGAGATATAGCTGAAATCTACCATAAATTAAAATACCACTTGTGTGTTTTATGCTCTCAACAGTTTCATCACTGGTGCTCTCGTATGAATTTAGCTGACTGCGGCTTATTTCCACATAAAAAATATACAGGAGAAACTCAACAGTCATTTGGAATTGCTTGAGCAGGAAATGATCTATATAAATTTTATTCTCTCAAAAAATTCGTTAACAGAATTGGAAACCTATGGCCTACTTGGAATGTAGAAGAGCAATGGGATAGTTCACCGGATCTAATATCGCTAGTAGACTGATGAAACGTTCAGTGGAACTAATCAGGTGACCCAAATGAACTGTATAGATAAAGCTGCCGAATGGTCTTTTGAGTGGCATTTCTGAACAGAACTGTTACGCTTCAGAAGAGGCGTGAACAGTTGGAAAGTCCGATTGTTGTAACTAAGTCAGGCATTGAAGTTCTAACGAGAAACATAATTGTGCGGAATGTGCTACGCCGTGGATCCGTTGGAGGTATCCACATATTTATCTCCATGCTTATTGATGAGTTTAAAAAGTCGCTAGGCCTTTGTAAATGACTCTCGATATTCTCCGAAAATCGCGTCTTTTACGTGCTAGCTGGAACCATGAGTTCCCTGTTCCGACATGGTATAGAAGCAGTCAAAAACACAACTTCCACTTGATGGAATTTTGTAATAGTTTGATTGCGCAAGTTCGTAAGATTTTTACGATAACGATGAAACGCCCCAACCACCGTGAATACGCACATTGTTTCAAGCAGCTCAACTAGTTTTGTAAACACTGCGTGGCTGCCGTATTTTTGGCATTGGTGCTCCCACTGAGATCCACATCAGTGTATGCCTTTGTCATGTCATACACAGATTCGCCCTCTTCAACTGTTCTGAGATTCAACTACACATTTTGGCTTTGATTACGTCAGGCAATTTTATCAAAATGACATTTCGTCTCTTTTGCTCACTATTCCAAATCTGTCGCCAAATTGTCATCAGTTTATCAGTGGAAGTGCTATTTTTTTCGGTGTGCTTTCTTGCTAGCACACCGCAACGGTTATGGCTCTAACTTGTGTAAGTTTCATCAGGTGAAAATTAACGCAAGATATTTAACCCTTGTTATGTGTTTCCAAAGGTGTCAGTAGGGAACAGAATCCTGCGCCTTACACCTCTTGAAGATGGACAAAAACAGTCAAGCAGTTTGAAATTGCATGCGGAGAGAGTGAGGAGTTCACTAAGGTCGGTATGCCATGGATTTCCAACCACCGGACTGATTTAAGGGAAATCCACCAACCACATTATTGGTACCGATGTCATCCATGCAGTCATACTGTTACATAGATACTTTTTGAAGTAAGTACCTCCAGCCCTTCTCTAAATGAGGAGAGGTAGGTAGAAATGTGAATAAGCTGAATGTCTCGCGCTTAAGACCATTAGGGTGCGGCATTTTGAATCTCGGATCTCCTCCATCTGATGACTCATCACTCGCGAAGGATGCTTTGAAAGTCGTTAAAAATTCCCCTCCCCCCTGGGTTATAAAATTCTTTATTTACAGCTTACTTCAGTTCATGGCTAGGTCAAATAAACGCTCCAAAACTGTCTTTATTCCTCCGTTTGCCTACAACAATTCTGGAAATGGAGGCCAATTCAACTAGTGTACACTGGTTTAAACATATTCTGTGCTAATAAAACTTCATAGCGTGAGTGCAAACTGAATTGAAGGGTGGCTGTGGGCTTGACTTTTCAAACGAAGGGATCCAACATCTTGACCCTCAAAATTAATGTCTTACCAAAACCAGTTAAATTCACATCTCGAATGAATATGATTTCCATAATGATCCACTCTGGCCAACATGCGTTATCCATTTTTTGAGGCCAGCCGTGGTTTACTTTTCAAAAGTCAATTACTTTTATTTCGTCGTTTCTGATTAGTTTACTTCAGACGAAGAACAGGCGATCAAACCTCTGTTTCAAGCTCCATCACCTTTGCGGCTACTCCGGCTTGACGATCAAATTCTGTCACTATCCGAGAGAGTTACCACTCTCATAGAGATACAACCAGAAGTCAAGCGACTGCGAAAAGAGCGGAATTCGACAAGTGAAGCATCCTTCCAAAAATTAAGCTGGCCATCAGAGTATTCTGAAACAGTACCGTGGTATGCCCCAACCAAATGTCAGCTTCTTTCCCTCGAATCTCTGTTGTCGATGGTTCCCCAGGTTGGCCCGAGCAAGCCAGTAATGACACCGCCTAGACTATTGCATTCGGACTTAATTCAGGTGACTCATCCGGAGAGCGATCTGACGGGAAAACCCATGGAACCAGCCAAGTTGTTACGTTTACCTCAACCACTGTCACGAGAGCCACGAATGATTACTTATTTGAACGAATTTGGCAGAAATTCAGCTGGGGATATCCCAGGATGGAAACAGGTGTTCGTTAAACAGGACGAAATACTTTTGGCACCAGTATCAAACATGACGCTCACAAATAATAGGATCAATGATCCAGTCTATCCGGAAACTGACGCCAACGAAGGGAAACGTGTTTCTGATTTTGACACCACGACGTCAAATCCCTCAACACTGCACATTCAAAACGATATCGGAGTTCAGTTTTCAACTTTGCCAGCTACAAAGAAAAAATCTGAGATGAAAATGGCAAATAAAGGTAAGTAACCTGACTCTGAAATCCGAAGTGTTTATCTTGGGCCAGAGTATTGTGGATTCTACAAAGGTGGTGAACTAACGATGCATGAGTTCACATCGCTGTATCCATGTCCCTCTTGTCTGAATAATCGATTTTTAAGGCACTGTTTTACTAATTAACCAACACCATTTATAATCACTGAACTGGATTTTCTCTCTCAGCAAGGCCTATCAGCAGCCTATATCGTCGTCATATCGGGGACAGAACTCCGGCCATATAACACACACAAGGCAAGCAATTTACTGCTGCTCTGTCATCACATGCTAGATGTACTTGAAACATCAGGTCTTCGCACTTGGTTGACGACCTAAGTAACAAACTAATAATTGTCTTGGCTATAAGGACCCAAGAATATCTATCAGAGTCCCCACAACCAGCAGCGGCACAGATCGTTTAAGCTCGTATGCAGTTTTGTCTGCCTACCTAGGAATAGTCGAGGAATACTCAGAAATTGCTGACAATTTCAAAGCAAATCAGACAAGAGCAAACCAAACTTAGTGCTTGGTATAGATTGATCAGAGAATGCACTCTTGGACACTAGGAGGGGACGCAACAAACGAACGTGGTATGGAAGAAAACCTTACATATTTTGGAACAATTTAACATCATCAGACGAAAGTTTCCGACAGGTTCGAAGCTTTGGCGACTCCACTGACCGCCAGGTCCCCGCAAGCGGGTTAGTCAATTGATGCAACCTGGACGGGTCGTCAATCTAGGTTTCAGAGCACCCAGTCAGACAGCCCAAAGTACAAAGAGCCTACCTGTTTAGGACTGGAAATTTAGGTGTTTTTAGCCTGTCTTGGTGACTCGCTTGCCTTGTGTGTGTGTGTTATCCATGGTTCAGGGCAGTCAAAAGTATGCAACGCTAAAATGCTCTAATAAAAGTGAAGCTCCCGTGCCCTGCTTTTTCCTTTTGACATGGACCGACTATAGTCATCTTCTCATGTCAGGAGAATAAGTCTTCCAACGAGTGATGTGGGTATAAAGTTTCGATTGGGTCCGCTTCTCATCTAACCTGTTCTTTACCGACTCTCGTTCTCTTAAAAAAATAGATTTTCATAAAGTAGGAGATCATTTGTCTTTTCTACCAACTATTTATTCTGCACATTTGCACTCTAGCCGTTTCCGTAACACTCCCGGATATGAAGCTGTCTCCGGCTGCTATAGATGAAATCCTACAAGTGGTAAGTTTCCGGCACATTTCTTTCTCCTAACATAAATGGATCCCATCCGGGTTTGCGAGTATATTGTTTTGTCTTGGTCCTTTGTGTGATTCAAGCAAGGAGAACAAATTTCGTTTCCTTGAAAGTAAAACATGGTCTGTATATAGTGAAGTAATCATCTTATATTACATATGTTCCCAAGATGACGATTTATTAATAGTGAAAACCACACAATGCATTGAGCTTGAGGCTCGTCATTTATGCCAGTAACAGGGAGAGATAACTGTCATGACCACTAGTCTGAATAAGGACCGTCATGTCATGACATATAAACTGAGGTAAGGTTAATGGAGTCAGGCTACACTAGAACGGGACTTCCATGAACATTTTCACTTACCGCTGAAGTGCCACAAGCCGCCTCTTGGTATAACTGTTTAATTGAGCATAGGAAATGTTGCGAGAACAGATAGGACCTTCTGCGTTTGAAATAACTAAGAGCATGAAAAAATACGTGAACCGCTGCCTCATTGTTCTCAGCTGAGTTAATTGTTCTCAAAGCACGGAAAAACAGTGGGACATTGAGTATCCCCTTTTGTGGATGGAAGATATATACTGAAATATTTTGGTCGAAAAGTGATTAACCTTGTCATATTCTGGATACCATCTGATGTGTTTGCTCAAAGATAACTAGCTATACTGTATATTTTAAAATGTCTCCATCCTAGCCCTTTGCTTCCCTGATTCAATTCAGCCGAGTAAATTCCCTGTGAACCAAACTGATGCACCATCAGAGAATGAATGACACTAACCTGATAAAATTTTCAGTGCTTCCAGCCAGACTAGCCACAGAACGCATGGAAACAAAATAGAGATATTCGGCTCCAGTTGAACGTGGATGAAGAAAATGGACATACTAGGTATTGTGTTTTATGTATGCTGCCTGGTTGGATTCGAATGTCTCAGACAACACTAAGATTCGATTAAAATAAGTCCAATCAAAACGGTAGAGACATTTAAGTATGTAAAACAAACCGGGAAAGTTCAGTCATAGAAATGGAAGGTGATGCTGAAACTGAGCAACCAAACAACTGGTGAATAACACCAAAAGCTCAGTGCACACATTTGTGTACAACACGTGCATCCGGCTTTATATCGCGCAACCGCGTAGTGCAGTGCGCAACAGGGATTGCCGGCACAAGCTTGCGAATTTGCTGACATACGAGCATAGGTAACCCAGAGTACCGTTGAGTGACGCAAGACGAATGAGGCATCCAACGGACATGAGACGCACACCATAACACAAACTCTGGAGGTTTTAAGGTGGGTTTCTGACCCATGCTAAAAGTCCAACTGATGAAAACTCCATTGTGAATTGGATCGAAAGGATGGAGCATGTGTGGAGTGTTTGGGGTCCCCATTTATCAGTGTCAAGAGAGGGGGACTGATTATTGGTAAGATATGCTCACATAGTTTATATGTGGTGCTTTGGCATAACTCAACACGTCGTCCACAACATATTCTGGAATGCAGGTTGCTTACGGCCTATTCGTCAGTTGGTCAAATTGCGCAGTAATTTCTCAAACAAGGTTGTAAGCGTAATCATTTGAATGAAGAAGCTTTTACTACTAGAATTAGTAATAAAATTCACGTTATATCCAGCCTTGATTGGCGGCAATCACTGTAACGCTACTCTGGCAATGCACATGAAATTTCATAAAAGCCTTCTATTGTCGAATACTACGAGATATCAGTTGCATTATTCGTACCAGAGTTTTTACGCAGAGTTGAGTTATTTGCAATAAAAGTATATTCTAATAGTAGTTGTATGATGTCCCGATAAGACTACAGCTAATCTGAAACGGAGATCTAAAGAGTCCGCGTAACTACAAGCATGGTAATTCAGATGCGTTCATTTGGCACCGGTGGTGTGGTACTACCAAGCCCGCGTCACATTTCAGATGTTGAACTATCATAAAACCGAAACTTGAGCCCACCGACTGTCCATGTTTTGGACTAGCCGGAATTATCGCACCAAGACAGGAAAAATGTGATGTGGTGAAAAAAATGACCTGTGCACACTGGATTTTGCTCAACAGGAAGAAATGGCCAGTTGGCAGTTTCTTTTTCCTAGCTGGGCTTTTGGAGGTTCATTCATAATCATCAAGAATGCCGAAAGTACAACAAACTTTATCCTCTTTACTAGCATGGCACTTATGACGTTTTCCAGAAGGTTCTCCTAATCTAGTTTGGACATCAGGCGTTTACTTTATACATCTAATTAACTTCAGTTTGAAATCTGAGAGCGAGGGAGATTCCGTCCCATAAACCCGATGACTGAGATTGTTCGAATACAGTCCAATGAATAAACTTAACCCTACCCATGAATTTGGGGGGAAATATCATTTGATGATTTTCTTACTGTTGAAAAGCAATGTATTATTTCTTTTCATGCATGCAGACCGACGGGCAGTCGTTTTTGAGCGTAGAAAGCGGGGATGTGTCTAGGTGGGGCTGTGTGACACAGCCTGATACATCTAAAGATAACATTGCCGATTCAAACAAACAACCGACCAGTCCTCCAAGCTATTCGCCCGGAGTGAAACGTCCATATTTGGAAGCGATAGAGAAAAAGTCTACTGGAAGTGATGAAGCGAAAGACGAACAGGTTGCCACAAAAACGAACTTGGTCAACCAATTCTCAAGTAGGAGTACAGGTGCCCAATGGGCTACATCGACGTTCGAAACTAAGCGCAATGTGGATGTTCAGACTGACAGTGAAGCTCAGCACATGCATCCAGATGTAGTCGAGGCTTTAAATGAGCTCGACACCCGTCTGTCTGCCGTAGACAGGGTATCTCTTCGCCTGGAAGAAGAATACAGGCGCAATCAGGAGGTGAGTATCAACTTTTGTCCTGTTCCCTTTTACGTGTACATACACATAGGCTCCAATCCAAACCTGTCGGAACTTTTCCATGCATATACCTTCGTCGGTCACTATCCTATGTTCGACTGACTTTAAGGTCAGATTACCTACCTACAACAGTTCTTCCGTTTTATTCGGTTATTTCTGTCTTACAAGGGCATTTTGATAATAATGTTTGTGCATAAAATAATCTCTAAATGCTTTTTGCAACTTCTGCAGATCCTTTTGTCCGGTTTCTCGTTTCTTTTCTAGTTGATGTTCTTTTCTATTAATCGTTCACAAAAAATACGCTGATGAGTTAATCATATAACTTATAAAGAATACTCACATGCCTTAGTTTCGTATTTCGAATGACTGCGGTTGTATCCAATAGTGTACACACCGACTCCACCATATGAACTGCACGTCGGACCGGTTAAATGCCTCTTCTGGGACAAACGCCATAAGTGGGAGCAATAATCGTGTTACTACGTCAATTTGATAACCTAAATGCTCTCCGGAACAACCAGTAACTTTTGAGGTAAATTTTCTCCTGTTAATATATGCCCAAAAGATCCTAAACCGCTTTGTAATAAACGGGAAATGGCTGTTTATTGAGGATGAAACATTTTCCCTAGCGTGCATCAGTCTGAATGGCTAAACAAATGGCGCGCCACTTCCTCTGGGGAGACTGTTTGAAAGATTACAACATTATGAACACCCTTCTCATTCAAATAAACCCGGTTGAGACCACCCATACCAAATTCAATCGGTGATATTCTTTCTGATGCTTGATGAAAAAATTTCTGATTTTAGCTATCGAATTTGGAGGCTGTAGGTCAGATGCACCCTCTGCATCCCCTCTGCAGTTTTCGTCTCATTTGGGGTGAACGTTTTTGAATTTTTAGCTGATGGCAAACATACTGAAGCTCAACACTGATGTGCCTAATCTGATCGTTAGCAAGCCATATGTGGAAGACGATATGCCAAGTGAACCAGATGCAAACCTTCGAAGGTAAGCTTTTATTACGGAAAAGGTTAGGGTTGTGGGTTCATTTCTACCCTTTGAACTATTTTGTACACAAAACCAACACACTTAAGTGTGTGTAAACTTATGTAAACTATGCTGAATCTGACCTGGCGATTATCGTCTCTTGTGGACAGTCGCTGTATTTGGACATGTGGCAATTGTGATGATCCATTACAGCTGCCCCTATCCACCAAGATTTAGGTATGCTCCTGAATTTTCGCTGTACTTTCACAGTTCTACGTTTTGAAGGTTTTCTCCTAGTATCTGATTTTTTATGCCACCAGTGAATGCTTACCTTCATTCGTCCATCTCGTATTTACCAAACCTTGGAGTTTGCCGTTTCTAACAGTTAACAAACCCAGCTGAGTCAGAATCTGTACTCGGCGTTCTGACCATTGAGGACCGTCGGGGCTTATTCCCGGCATTAACTGTTGCTAAAGGATCATTCTGATGTTCTTCTGGTATGCCAACTTACCTACCATAGTTTCACAAATACCTTTTAATAAATTTTGGAATATGCGAAAGCAGTAAGCACTCGGTCTAGCAAACTGTTTCTGCTTAATGCTGAGGAAAGTTTCCGATGCTGCTGTGATCACTCTGTTTGACTAGTTTACTGAATCTAGCTTACCGCTGGGTTGTCGTCCCTCACAGATAACCAGCTTCATGACTTGCTACAAATTGCGCATCCTAGACACTCACCCAAGGTCTATGCATCTTTACCACAGATGCATTAATATCATTGTGGATACATCGTTGGTTTTTGGGCATACGTATTCAGTCTCTTTCAATTGGCCGCTTGAATTATAACTTACGAAAGCAGTGGAATAGATAATGAAACAAATTCAGCGAAGTTTGAACGATCTTTGCATACATTATCATTGTTGTTTGGGTACCATGTCCCGCAGGCTTACTACGATTTGCTCGTCAATAATATGTTGTAAGCTGTTAATAAACAAACTCAAGTGTCTGAGTTCATCTTACTTCGGTTTGTTTTTGATTCTGTCCACGCGATGCACCTTCTAAAAGTCAACCGCTGCCTCAAAAATCAGACGAAAACAAAAACAATGAAGGATCCGTTACTCCGAAACAGAATCCCATCCATCCAACGGGGTCAGTCAGTAATTTAGCGTGAGTAACAACGCGGATATTATTCATTCCGTTCTTACAAACGTGCGTGTTGTTTTGACTGTTTACGTTTATTGGGTTACTGGAATTTGTGCTCCTGAAATTCCACTCATTTGGCCCAAATCCTCACACATTTTAGCGTCCAGCTTGATCCAAGTTCACCACATTTGTGTGAAAGGTTACCTAAAGCAGCACACAAAGCTGCTCAGAATCGTCCAATTTCCAAATGGCCCTGTTTGAGAACACAACCGGATCAATCTAAGTCAACTTCACCTACCATTCAGCGTCCAACCTCAGCAGCACTTAATCGCAAACGTGAGCAAGCGCGTCATGAGCGGAAGAGCGCACTCAGCACCCGTCGCTGTGAAGAAACCATAACATTTGTCGGGGAGGTGAGTTGATTCTTTACCATCTCCAAATTGGTTGCTGCCTGAGATCAGATTTGAAACACATCAATGCAGAACTTTAATGAATCGACGAGGTTTATCTTGGTAACTGAACAGAGAAGTAAAATGGCACATAAAATAATCCGCAATCAGCATTCACTGAGCCTTGAAACCATTCCAAAATCGCTTACTAATAAAGTTGATAATGATAGTCAACCTTTTCGAAGACTGGAACGTTCTGGACGCTGTATGCAGCAGCTACGCCTCGTTCAGTACTCTCCACAAAACGGGGTATTTTTAGAGACACCGATGTTTCCGTTGCAAGAAGTGCTGAATCCCCCACTCATACCAAAGACACTTTCCGATGCTCAGTTAGCTTATGTACAACAGAATTGTATATACTGCATAAAAACGTCCCTTAGCACGCAATAATCGGTCGGCTGTTCATCAAACAGTTTGTGCTCACTAACAGGGCTGCCGCAGTGTCCGAATGCACCAGCTCTAGCCATCAATGCTTGATGCGGTTTGATCAAAGTTTTTCCGTTTTTACATTTTGGAACAAATTAGTTGATTGAAACGTGGATTCGAAGTATTGAATCGGAAAAGTCAGGTAAAGCAATGCACCCTGTGTTACATGCCAATAAGCATCAGGATATTTTGTGACAGACTGCACCCAACTGAGTAGCATACTGACCGAATAAGTCCAATAATGTAATGTATGCCCAATTACATCAGCTTTTCTTGACCTGAGGTGTCCTTTCCGAGGAACAAATGGGTGTCCGAATTTTGGCCAGTCAGTTGTTGAACTACCAAGTGTCGGTCCGGTGAATCTGATAGTTGAGGCACTTGACACCCGCTCTCTCTGCTTGTTTTAAATTTATGATTTTACCCTCCGGGCAGACCTGGGGTAGGGACTCCTATAGTCCCGCTGCAAAGCACCTTCAAACCTGTTTGGCTTAGTGAGCGAGATTCTACTCGAGTAGAAGGGTGGCATCCTACAAAATAACCGGATGCACTGTGTATGCATTTAGCCATATCCCCATTTGTTTTCACTCTACAGAAGTCCCAGGGCTGTACATGCATATGCATGAAGCCCACATGCTTCGAAGGAGCCAACCAGGCCAGCCGAAACGCTTAAAAAGTGGTAACGGTTCTTCATTAATCGTGACATCCGCGCCCGCAGAATTTGATAACAGACACACAAAAAACATTAGATAGTGCGTCAGTGGGACTAGCCAAGTGAGAAAGTGGCAGGGTTTAGAAATATCACATGATACCGCATATTCAGGTTGAGTGAGGGTGTACACCCCAACAAGCTACTTATTCGATTTGTCCTACCACTACTTCAATCTAGGAGCATCGCGAATACGTTCCCCCGACGATAGCCTAGGCGTCACTACTCGAGCCCTTACCAATTCACTGTTGGTTCTTCTATCCAGTGAATCCCGTTTTGTGTGGTGTAATAAGCGGTTTGTTTAAGTCATTCCTGAGGCATACCAGAATACGTTTTCGGGGTCAGTTGCCTTGCAAGTGATGTGTCTGTTATTCACGGACTTCAGCGAATTTTGCACTTCATTCATGGAGATTCACTTGTTTGATGGTGTTTTCGAGGGTGTTCGCAAATTTGGCAAACACTCTAGATATGTGAGCTTTTCACAGATGTGACTAAGACTTGTGGAGTTATCCCGCCTATAAGGAAAGCACGTCCAACCAATCAATTTACATCTTTCAATACTTCGTGCACACAAAATCTTCTGCCCCAGGAATGGCGCCGGAGAATGCTTTCACTTTGTAAAGTTTTGTCGGTGTAAATCTTCAGCGCCATATTGCTCCTACTTGCACCGAGCAAAAGAAACTGTCTCCGCAACGCAACAGACACATAAAAACATAAAAACAGTGT
>SJOL01004536.1:211557-254921 GCA_004794785.1 Opisthorchis felineus | reverse complement strand
TGACGGACACCGCTTTGTTTACGGAAGCTTTTGGAGAGCTCGTCGTATACTCTTACACGTCCGGAAGTCCGGGAATACAAAGAAGAAGAGGACAAGTGGTCATGAATACGTCATTATCCATTTGTTGGTGATTACTGTCTGTGAATCACATATGCAGCCTAATGACAGCTTGAAAACTAGGTTTCAGTACCTTCATTGGACTGTTTTGTGGAACAAACGTGCGCTGAACCAGTACCTTGATGTTGGAAGCAGTTTAGGTACTCGAAGATGGTGTTCCTTTTAAAAAAAACTACTGCGCATAGTGGTGAGGCTGTATAATGAACACTAGTTCTTATTGTCCCGGTCATCACATACGAGGAAAAACGAGGCAGCAGAAGAACGATAAAAAGCCATTTGTAGGGATATAAGTTACCATCAAAAATTCATTATTTGGAACTAGGTGAGGATTGAGATTTTGCCAGTTTTTCACGTCTGTTTGTCAAATCAGTGAATTTAACTCTATTTGCCACTAATAAATTAAATTAGCTCAAGAATATTGTGGGAGCGTTTAGCAGTAATCACAGTTACCTCGAACTAAACTGTAAATCGAGGCTAGCCAAAAAGAGAATTTTCTTTGTCATTTTATGTTTCAGGTGGAGGTAAGTTGGCCTGTTCGATTCCTGTGGTTCTAGTTCTTCCAATGGGAGAGATCACGACAAAGACCCATACGGTGCAAAATCCCTCAGGATGAGTTGTCTCCTCTCAGATACTGGCTATACAACCCCTTATTGCCAGTCTCTCCCCAACTAGTGAGGAGTTCTCAACCGACCAATCCTGAATTTAATTCACTGTAATAATGTAGCCAATAACAGGAGAGCTTCGAGATTCGTGCTTGAAACGATAGAATAATAAGAGTTTTGATAAATTTTCTGTAATGGATCTCGTAGTTTGCGCCTTAAGAAGAAGTACCATTTACCCTCAAAATATTCTCGTGGTGGAATGCTGTATTCTCTTACATCACGGCAAATTTCGAAGTATATATAGTCCTTGCCGAAGAAAGCATCTATTTCCGTCTTCATGCAGTAACATAATAGTTGACACCTATATCGGAAGCATTTATTGCCTGTCTAGAAAAATGTGAGTGGAATTTTCGTTTGTTATAATCCTAGTCACCGAAATTGACTACAAGTAGACGTTCACTTTTTCATAACCAAGACCGAAGTCAAATCCTTCGTATCACTATGAGAAAATACCTTCAAACGTTTTACAAGTTGTTCGTGTATTATGTGTGCGATGTAACTTCATTTTTCATTCCGTTGATTTGGCTTTGTTTTTTTTCATTCCCCACAATCACGCAGATTCTTTCCGATTCTAGCCCTGGTGCCTCGTCAGCTCAGAAAAACCCAAAACCGAAGTCGTCTAAAAGCGTGAGTTTGCGAAGCATTACCCGGTCACTTCTCCGGATTCTTACTTTACGCTATCTTTGACGTTTTCGCGCGCAAACGCATTCATTATGGTTCTTAGGAAGGTCAGTAATCAAAACATTTAGAGTTCCGTTGTGTTATCCTTGGACTTACTCATGGCACTCTGAATGACCTGATCACCACCCAGTTGTCATTGCTGTTTTTCCAAAAAAAACTGATCATATTGTACACTACCAACAGATACTGAAGGCACATCCATACGTCCTAATCTCATGAGTCGGAAATTTACTTTTGTTCACCAACCGTCACCCTCTGAGTGAACAGTGTTGAACCGCTGAGACGCCTTTTAACTCAATATATGATATGCTACAAAAGTTGAAAGGTTTTGTGATGAGGAATCCACGTTTACAAGTTGTTTCAAATTACTACTGGCCACTACTACGCTCATGGGGTGCCCCTTTATCCCATCCACTGTGGTAGCAGCCAGTTCGTTCTTATCCAGTGCTCGTTATGAGTCAATGAATGAAAACGAGTATGACTCTGTTTTTTCTGTACAAAAAGCCTAACGTACAAACCCACCGATGTGAATCCGGGGAATTAGGTAGAACGGGTAGCCTCAAAGTCCACATCATGTCTGCATGACAGTAGATAACTGTCAAACTGTTTTGGAACAACGAAAAAGTATACTCGAAGGGCCTCCTGATGGGCCACACCACTCCTAAGGTGCAACAAAGTTACACATATTGCTAGTTGTTGCTAAGTCGAGGTCAGTTTGGTCTGCACCGCGGTGGTCACAGGAAGTCACGTCTTTCATGCAAATGACACTCCAGAATGTCGGGATTCTTAAGGCAGGTCATTTGCAGGCAGGCAGAATAAATACACATAAAATTTAATAGAATACAATGTAATACGTACAAAATAAAGATGATATGAAAATTAGAAACACAGAGACAACCTGAGGACCCGAACCCAGGGTTTGACTTGGCGAACTACACAAGGCTGTCATTTGTTTAGGTGGTGGTGTCCCCTTTGATGACAGTGGAGGCAGTATACCACCCACATTCTTCACGTCAGCCGAAGTGCGAATGCATGTTTGGTGTTGCTTCATGAAAGCTAGGTGATCAGACGCCCACGCATGCGTCCTTTGTTCGTAATGAAAAAAAACGAATCGGTGTTCCATGCTAAAGTTAGTTGTGAAAGTACGTGAAAGTGCAAAATACTTCAAGGTGATTGCCTACCAAATCAAACTGTCTTTATACTGTCTGCTTCAATAGCTGTGAGCAGACTCACAACAACTCATTGGTTTTGTGTTCGGAAAGTAAAAAAACATGCAGTGTCTCCGCACGAAGTGCTAGTGTTAATTTATTAGTATCATCAGTTGATAAATTTTATAACTAGGAAGTAAGACATGAAGTGATCGGTGGGGTAATACTAGGTCCAGTTCGACAGCTTTGCTAACAAAATCTCTGGAACTTCTGAGGTAATTCCTGCAGCCAACAAAAGCCAGTTCCGATCACGGAATAGTCCGGCATTTAGGATAGTGATACGCCATATAGTTTTCAGCATCTTAGGGAGTATCATGTCCTTCGGGAAGGAAGACTCTAATAGCAGCGACCTTGCTGATAATATCCACACGTCTCCGTGTTTGACCTCCTTTAAAATGATCGAGCACATGATTGACCTGTGAAGTTTCACCCTCAGAAACATCCAGTGTGTAAACTTATTTTGTCCGGATATAACTTTCCTTGTTTTTCTGCGAGTACTTAGTCCTTTTGTGTATCAAATGGAGTTGATCAGTGTTTAATCATCAGCTGTTACACTGAAACTCACCTTCAGAATTATTTCGCTGGCGCGTATCGAGTGATCACTAATCAGGCTAAATTGTTGAACGTCGCTACATTCTTTCTCGTAAAGAAGCCTTCAAAATGTCTTTTCACCCCCTACTAAGAAGACTGCATTGGAGATTTTGTAAACTTGACGTGGTCCATGGTTTACTTTATGTTGATATGACACAGGGTGATGCTTTCACAGTGAACATAGCTTTTCTGCAAGTTCTTTCATCAGTTTAGCTCACCCAGCCAACCACCGGAGTCTGTCGAAGTCTCCCGCGGGCGTTTTCTTCGTTTCCGAAAAGCGATGCTGGTCCATGTTTTTGGTAGTAAATACTGACAAACCAATTCAAGTATTCACTCTGTTTGGATAACGGTTTCCGTGTTTTATTCTGACGGACTATGAAATCTGTTGTTTCGTTGTTAGTTGTCTTGTGACCATCACCTCATTACTGATGTAGCAAACGACAACGTTTTGTAACGTCACTGTATCCGAATATGAGTAGTATGGGAAGACTGCTCAAAATCTGAAGTTAGCCCACTCCCTGTTTAGGGCCTTTCAGGTAGGTGCGCTCCCCAGACGCTGAGAAGAGCTATACTCCACTCATTTGCAATTTGTTTTTGCCTCAAATACTTCAACTGTGGTACCAACCGAAACATGAGGCGGCCTTTAAAAAAAAGACATTTAGTTGAAGAATATCATGGAAGAGAGCCTCAGTCAAATCCTGTTTAAAGCGAAATTGGTTTGCAGATGGGTGTCTTTGTTAACTGTGTCCGACTTGGGTTAACGGAAACTCGGAGACTGCGAACAAGTGATGAGCCTCACTGAGGTCGAAACCGGTCGTGGGCTGTCAAAGTTTATTCAGCAAACTTATGGGTAATGCGTTTCTTCAAGGTGTTTGCTGTTCTGGACAGCCCTAAAAATAAACCTGAATAACATGTCTAATTAAGATGGCATCCGCGGAACCTATCCAGCGTCATTTGCGAACCCTGACCGACATAAACTCATCACACGATAGGTGCATGTTAGCTAGGCAGTCCTGTTAGGAAATTACAGCATGCGCGCCAATGGGGATTGGTTGCGTACCCTCTCCCACCCCGGGTTCCCAGCCACGCGTGGGCCTCAGTCAGAAAGGCGCCAAGATCCCACAGCAATCAATGTGCTTTTAGTCGCTTTTATTTTATTTTGTTATGTTATGGCCAGTCCCTCACAAACTCCCCGCCAACAACTGTCTGAAACAAAAAACAACGCTTTTTTAGCTAGACCGTGATTAAATGTGCACAGCCCACGCCCCAAATACTTTCACTTGTCGAAGTGTACGCGTAATCTGCCACTCCATTGATTCTAATTCGTTACCAAGTACCCATCTAAGCATCACTACTTTTTGCGTTCACTGCAATTTGCTACCCTATGAAGACGCCGGTGAGAAGGCCTTTGAAAACACTTCATTTCCTTGGATCATAGGGGACGCTCTTGAGGTTGACAAATTTACACTGTCTATTAGCCTCGACGAGATTCGTTCATGATGACATAAATGATACAATTTGGCGGTTGCCAAATTGCGTAGTCCAATAATGGCCTATGTTTTCACCAAGCTATGTAGGTCGATTATTTAAGTCGTATCCTTCATTCTGAAGGTTTAGAGCAACACAAGAGAATGAGACGTCATGAAGTAAGTCTTGGCTCTTTGTAAATAAGGGATTACTTCTAACGTCCTTTTCAGAGTAGTTTATGTGGGCATGTAATCGTCGGGCGACAAAATGATGTTTTCCACAAAATCCGAGTCCACTAATTGCTCCCCCCTTCCTTCTAGATGGGACTTATATATCAGCGTTCAAATTCTCTTGGAGTGTATTCTTCGTGATAACGCAGATATGAACAACAAAAAATAGAGGGGAAAACCTCAGCAAACTCCGCTAGTTTTAATGAAGCTTTTGTACAACTCAGTGTACGCTCCAACTAGACTGGATGTAGAAGAAAAAGTCACAAAGAATTTTAACAAACCTTATGGGAATATCTTTTTCGTCCACAAAGTCCACACGTATTCATAGTCGAGAAAATCCAACACTGGTGGTCGGCAGTAGCTGTGGCGCTGCTCAAGCACTTGACTTAACGTAAAGATAGGGTCACTGCACCACCTACAAAGTTGAAACCTTGCTTGCTGCTCTCAGACTTGCGTCCCCCCGAAGTTACACTTTATGATACTTGCTTGAGACTTATACCCCTACGGTTAGAACAGCCTGTTTGCGTCCGGTCTCTGAGAACGAGTACGACCACCGATTGGCTTCCATCCTCTGAAACACATTCTGGCTTCAATACACGCACAAACAATCCAATGGGAGGCAAAAAGACACTCCTCCACCTTTCAGTAATTCTGGAGGACGCTCAGCTGTTCCAGCAGCGCGATGCTACATCAAGGCGGAATGACATTTTAGATTTCAAGAACTAATGTTACGGGGGCAGATGGCTAACTCAACTGTTGTTGTGAATATTGCCATTTGGACGTAGGCCTCCAGCATATATCACGCTCCCAATATTATCTTTGACTAACTCATTCACGAAAGGCTTATTAGGTCATGTTTTGCGAATCACCTGAAACACTTCCAGTACAGCCTCAATCATATTGAATTTTATGTATTAACCAACTAATAATGGGGACCCTGGATGGGCTAGCACTCTCTAGTACAACTCAACGGGTTCTTTAGGTGGATAAATTGTCGCGCCGCGATAAGGTGAAGTCCTTTTGCGACCGAGAACCACACCGATTTCGAGGGATGTAGATCTATAACGAGAAAAAATAGAAGTGTCGTTTTAAGCGGCCAAGTACTGGCTTGTCGCAGATATTCGATGTGCGCGTGCCTTCAGTTACTCGCCCAAAAAGTTTGGATGTAAACTCACAACATGAACAACAGTAAGGTCCGTCTTTTCCGGTATACCTCACAGTTTTCCGCTAGCTCCGTGGACTCCATTTTGAAAGATGGACCACCAGGTAAATACATGCTCGTTCGTAATCTTGTTTATGTCAGTTTATTGTCCTCTGAAATATCCACATTCATCTGTTTACTTAGCGCGATGGCATATAGTGGTTTTTGCTCAGAAATAGCAACTGTGTGTTTCGTGAATTACAATAGATCTGCTGTCCAGTCGAGTAAATCCAGAATCATATCGTGTGCATTGTCAGTCCATTTTGGAAAGTCAGCTCAACCGCATACATCCTATTTGTAGGCCTGGAATTATATAATATCCCTGCTTCAGATATAACACAGAATTATGGAAGAATCTTTACAACACCTAATGGTTCTGTATGTATGCTAACAGATTCACTGGTAGTTCTGCTTGGAGTTGACGACGCATCCGTATCTTGTTTCCAAATCAAGGGACGTCAGAATTCGGTGCCACAAGCTCTTGTTAGATCAATTCCTCCTAGAGGAAAACCGATGCCAGTGTCTACAAGCAACAGACCACTCACCATGCAGTTTCGAGATAGCCCGCGAGGATCTTCACGCCTACCAACTCGCCCCATCACTCGTGGAGGTTCCCTCAATAGAGGTACGCGCCCTGGTCGTGGACGTGTTCAACATCTAACAAGTGGGTAGACGAATAAAATTCGAGTGCCATTAGGACGAATTTGGTCATATTTTTACTCACTATTACTGTGATTGTCAGAGAGTCAGTTGAAGCCTCTCAACAGGTGGAAAGTTAGACACTGGATTCATATGCGTTTAAAGGCAATCACTGTACACGTCCATGTCTGCCTTATGTGTTTAATGTCTGTGACAATCTTTTTTCTTCAGTCACAGCACTGCACGGAGTACCACGCGGCCCGTCACCTCTTGATAAGTATTTAGGCCACTTGACCCACATTGTGCACAAGGACTCGTAAAGTATCATGAGAAACACACTCAAAAGATTCATATGTGTACGACGAAATGCACCCTGCCAATCCAATGTTTGTAGGTAGTACATAATATTGTGTCTCAAAAAGAACCACGTAACGAGAGATGGAGCAATAGACAACGCAATATGTCCAGGAATCAGTTAAGAGGTGGTTTTTTCTCAATCCAAATTGCAGCCTACCTTGATATGGATGCGTACATCAACTCACAACCATGAACGTTCAAATATCAAGCGTTGTCTTCATGTGAAGGAGATCTGCATTTGTCCTCAAAAATATCATCAAATCTCACAAATGTCCAATCTACTTCTGTCTCTTTCAGCATGCTCCACTGGTAATAAAGTCTACTTGAGCCGACTCTCTTCTCCGGATCTTCCGATTGAAGATGAAGAACAAACGACAGTTCCAAGTGATTGGTCTCTTAGTAGTAACGTGAGACGTATTCTTGGACAATCAGATCATCACTTCCCACAGCCAGATCACGCCATTTTCGCATCACGTAATATGACCACAGACTATTTTCGAAGAAAGGTAAGTTAATGGCTTGTTGGAATTCGACTATTATCCCAATATACATTTGATGTCTATGAAGCACTGTACGCCGGTTTGTCACCAAGTTACTTCCGTATCTTTAAAAACGCAGCCAATACCTCTGAAAGTTTCGTTTGTTAGTTTAAAACACGGAAAAGGAAGGTGGGGCAACATCAAACCGAGAGCGCATGATTAGATAGACATTTCGAAAATAAAGATCATAAGATATAATGATATGATGGTGATAATACGATAATGATATTACGTAATACTATCAGACAGCCTCTTTATTTGTAACGCACACAATTGTGTAAAAAAAAACTTTTCCCACACTGAGGAAGCCCATTATTTCTTCAATAAATATCCCGATACTATTCCCATTTCGAATCTAATACTTCCTCGATGGAAACCGTAAAATGACTTGAGGACGTGACTGATGTGCAGTTTTTTGGACTTTATGGTAAGAGTTAGACTCGCTTTGAGTGCATCAGCGGCTTTCGAGTTCCTGGAGAGTTATCCCGCAAGATTTTATCAAGATACCTTACCAGATATAACGGTGTTTCAGAACGAGAAAAAATTTGAGATAATTGATTGAGAAAACAACCTCGCATTCTATATGGTCCAAAAGTTTGCGAGTTACCGTTTGTGCTTTCTGACTATTAAAAACGACTATGTCTTTGCGAATCAGTTAATCCTAGGATAAAAAGCCTGGATACAATGTCTTCAGTCTTTGATCCGTTTAGTCTTACTCAAGTAAGAAGCAGAATAAGTTTCCTATATAGCCAACTGTTCTTACAGTATCTCTGTGGCGAAAGTTATTGATGTTAATGATGTCTGAGATTGATTTGTCCTCGATTTTGTAAGCTTTTCTAATCATCTGGAATCCGCAATGTCTGGTTTACATTTCATAATAACAGTATTTGATTGCGCGCAAATTTCGATCAGAATCCCATAACAATCACAAGCGTTTGTTTGTCCCTTGAGCGAACTTGGACATCAAGCAGCTATGTTCACACCGGGTCTGTCTTGCTTCTTCTAGATAAAAGAGCTGCTTTCAGAAATAGGGTCAACAAACTCCAAATGAAGATACCCAGTGCTTGGGACATGAGGTTTGGGAATCAGTTTTGCCCCAGAAAACATCAGTATGAGTTGCAAGGCAAAGTGTTCTTCATCGATGTGAAATTCCTACAAATCCACGGTGTGTGGTGGTCATATACTCAGACCACACTGCTCGACGAGCCACACTAAGGAATAAGGAATAAGTGAGCTAACCTGATGTCTTGACCAATCCAGGTAAGCTCGGGGTGATAATAGTTTTAAAGTTGTTTTGCTACAAAAGACATGCCTTTAAAGTGGCTTTAGTAAAAAAAGACATAAAGTGTATGCCGCATCGCAGTGCATGGTGAACAGAACACATCAAAAATTGACGATATTAGACTGCTTATTCATTTATCCCCTTCGAGGAGAACAACTGAAACTGGCCTCCTACGGAATAGTTTTAAAAGCTGTTAGGATTTTTAGGGTCTTTTTTGCCCCTAAACCATCCTTAGAGAAAGACTTGATTTTACTTGCGAGATATGAGTTAGATTAAAACGTTGCATTCATCTTGGGGAGAAAACTATTAAAAAGGAAGGACGACTTTTTCATTTTCGCACTAGAAAGGAAACACTTTACACGAAAAAATCTAAACTGACGTCGGAAAGTTTTTCTTAGTGTTCTTAGCCAAGGACCACTACGTCTGCTGGTGAACCTACTAGCTTATGCGATCATGGAGTGTTGTTGGCGGTCATTTGTTGGCTAGGCAAAAGATGCACTGTCTGCCTCCATGAAGCCTGGTGATGGAACCGGCAGAGGTGAAAAAGTGCAGGCTGGTTGACATTTTAGTAGGTCGGATGTGACATTCGTATCTGTGATGTATAAGGTGGTTTTCACACACCTAATAAGCCCTGCCGACGAACTAATTCGCGTCAGCCGCAGGTTAACCTGATACAGTCTTTTGGTCCTCTGGGTCAGTCTATCCGGATTACTCTTGCTTCCTCGTGCTTCAGATTTCCTTCCCCTCGAATGATTGAGCAAAACACAGAGTTATATATTGAAATTGTCCACAGATCTCTATAGCACTGTCTGATGGCTGAGATCCACGGCCCAGGCATTTCGGCGTTGTCTATCATGAAAAGCAATTCACTGATCACTTTGTCCTGACCGCGGCTTATCGTCACAATCTAGTGGGACCAACGTCACTTCATTGCATTTTCAGACTGATCAAACCCACCTTTGTGGTTGCAGCTTAACTTCTTATTGAGGTGGTGTTAATGGATGGCTTAACTAAGTCTTCCCGTTTATGGTACTTCACAAGTGAATGTGACGTGCAATATCACCTCATGCTCCAGCCGGAACAAACTATGAACAAGAGATTCCATTGCTGCTTTCACTAACACCCTTATAACTGTCAAATGACTGTTCACCTGCGCATACGTTCAAATCATATTCCAAACTGCGCGAAAAGTTTGGTGAGGCTTTGCGGACTAAACCTAACTGACGAACCTCAAAAAGGATGAAACAGGGCTTTCAAGAGTTTCAGTCTGCCTCATAAGTAATGTCATACGGGGAAACACTGATTCTAGTCCTCAAAACGTCACCGCTTGTCAGATCCTTGATAGTCGTGGGAAGTTGAGGACGGTCATTCGACACCTTACAGTCAGTCGACATTCCTCTCCCTGAGATGAATAACCACTTCGTTGCCTGACTAGTTCATGATGGCTGATCGGTAAGGTGTTCACTACAAGCACTGTGGAAAAAGTATCTGCTCATCAAAATGGCAGTATAATCAAGTTCACCGTGCGATCCATAGGCGGTTAAATTGCTGTCCAAAACTGAGACGTTTTGTTTGCCTGCACGAAAATCAGGTTCATGCCAGAATAGGCTGAAATGTTTTACCAGATGGCTTACTTGTTTAAAGGTGGTTCGTTTCAGAGGTACCTTCGCTTATAGGTGAAGTTTGTATCTCGGCGAGGCTTCTGTAGAGTTTTAGAAGTGGACTGGCACAGTGATGAACCAACTTGACTGGATTTAACTCGCAGTCATTGACTACTGTTTTCAAATCGTTCGTGACATATAACGGACATAATGTTCAAAGGTATTGAAGTGCCTCTGGTTAAAAGGCACTTGAGTATAGTCCTAATTAACCCAATACTAACAGCTCGTCCTAATCGAATGATGTAGTATTGGCAGGTTGCACCTCCCGTGGGTCATTGGACGAACATTTGTGGTTGAGTTTGGGGTAGTTTCCAAAAACTCCTGCATTTAGCTTAACAGCTAACGCATCCGTACTTACTTGGTCGGTCTCTTGTCAGTTGAATTAAGCTGACATCATCTTGACATGACCGTATTCAGCTCCCAAATGCAAGATAGACTATCATGCTTACCTATTTGCAACAAATGTTCACCTTACACCGAGTTTTCCTGTGCATCCCACCAATGTCTATCTAGTCAGATGTTCGCTGAGGAGGGTAGGACGTCAATAACATCTTGCGTGACAGTGACCAATTACATGGTTTCCGATACACGATGGATACTAAGGTCGGGTATCAAGAAATCCAGAGTAACAACATGGGTGGGCTAAGCCGACTAACGTAGCAGATTACAGCAAACTTCAGCGAAGTTCTTCTTGGGTCCTTTAAGTCCAACGTGTGTCCTCTAGACTCATATTTGCATGCTAACTCTAATAATAATAAAATACGGGACATTTTGACGACACTTGCACAAAATAATTATCTCAATTCTGCTTTAATGGCCCGCACTGTTTGACTTCATGAAATACGAATGTTTTGTGGGACTAAGCACGACTTTTGAAATGGTACCACCAAACTCTGCAATGACTGCTGTTTAACTTTACTTTTTAATGCTGTCGTGACGCTTCGAAGCCGGGCTTTTGCTAAACCTAGTCACGTATGTGGCACGTATGTGGGAAAATCTTCTCTTCTAAGAAGAAACTCGATGGCAGAATACGGTGCTTGATTTAGTCACGTGACGTATCTTTTGGAAAAAGCAGGATGCATGTGAACTCAAATGGCTTGTAACGGAAATTGCTGGATGGTATAACACTAGAACGGCCAAACTGTCGCTCGACTAAGAAAGAAATTTTTTCAAATTAAGTTGATGCAAGGGTGAACCCAATTGAATCGCTCAATTTAATGTCCTGCTCACATCTCAGTTGGCAAGATATTCGAGATATAGAAGTATATTTTATTGAAAACCTGCTACTTAAAAGGCTACTGGAAAATCCTCGACATCTCACAGCCCGTTTCGCCCTTCTCAACAGGCGACTCGTCTGGAAATTCGGCGATTAGCCTGCTCAATGAATCCGAAAATGATTGGATCAGTAGTGGGCTTTCAAGGGCTTTCCAGCAATCTTATAAGTAATGTAATCTCGAGAAAGCAGATACTTCAACATCTCGAATATCGTGTCAACAATATCATGACATTGCCCTTGTGCAACAGATTCAGTGGAAGAACATCATGAAAGATGTATTAGACTGAGTCTGCAGTAGCATAATCCGTCACTATTTTAGGTGGCAGCATAACACATCCTGTTGATATCTATGTAGGGGATGATAACCAGATATAACCAGATGATAACCTCTTTCATAGATTATTTTAAACAAGAGCCGCAGAGCTCACACAATCTCGGAGAATGGTGTGTGTTAGCCTGGATAACCTCGTTTCACAATGTCCTATGCATCAGTAAGAGTGTTCTGAAAAGTTGTTAAACATAACAAAGACAAGAATATGTTTAGTTGGCAAACTAAAAATTGAAGGTAAGCGCATTTGTACCAATGGTGACGTGCGGTTTCTCGAAAGTTTGAAGACCAGTGTATGGGTAGCTAATGACGTTTTTCTATAACCAGACTAAGGCTCTCCATCAGATTTTGAAATCATCGGCACACAGCAGTGCCGAGTATGCAAGTGGCATTAGAGAATGCAAGAAGCAAAACTACACATGGGGAGTCAAGGACAGATCTCTGAGGAACTGTGTCAAAAGCGTTCAAAAGACTGGGAAGAATGCCTCCAGTTTGTACTTTGGATATCAGATTGATGAAGAATGCTTATAACCAACGAAGTAAAGGACAATGGATGCCGGGTATTCTACACAAGTTCATATAAATGCATTGTAGAGAATCTTATTAGGGGCGTTCGAAAATGTCCAGATACGACCGATGATTGCTTTTGAGTGCTGAAAAAGTCAGAGTAGAAAAGAGTCAAATTGGTAGAACAGAAGCAAGACGTGTTGGTTCAGGAGGCTGCTTGAAATGAGGTTTTTAATAACTAGCTCCATCGTGAGAGAGAACTCACGGCATTCAAAGATATGTATTAAATCATGGAGAGCGCATTCTACAACACTTGTTCACAAGAAAGACTCCCACTGTCAAAAATGCCCGAGCACCGAAATCTCCTCTTGACAGTACTACTTGCTTGCTGGTTTTTCATTACATGAAAAACAATGTGGCATATCTGTGGTGACAAAAAATGCAGATATCAAGGCGTGTTGAGCCATAGCATCACACAAAAGCACTGCCGCTTGATAAGAAACAACGTCCTGGAACACATATGAGGTACTGTGCACAAGTGTTTCGCTTAAAAAACATCCGAACGCGCACAAAACTACAAAAACTTACTTTTCGTACCGCTACAACAGAATACCTTGCAACCGTTCCAGTTTTTATTGAATGACACTAGTCCGAGTTACAGATGGTGGTAGTATCCAGCCATCTATCCTACATCCATCGTGCGTTAGGGGGGGGGACGATATTAGGCTTTCTTCAGTCCAGAACAGCTATCGTGATCATACAAGACTGCCCTCCGTGGAACATCGAAGTTCGGGACGAACATACATTCTGGTCTACAGCATTAATAATTGTACAATGCGCATTCATCCTCTGGCCCTGCCATTAATTTTTACCGTCGCATTTGTTACCATGAGTCTTTTGCTAAATCCTCTGCCTTGTCTGAGTTTTCCCAAAACCAAAGTAACTGAGTAGATCGACTGCAGACACACCGCTTGTCATAACATTGCACCTGATTACTCTTATGATTTTGTCCTACCTCCAATGAATACATGTCATAATGTGCTCACCTACCAGACAGTGTCAATAAAAATTTTAAATCTGCGTATTTTCAAGTGACCTAATTCATTCTGACGATGTTTCGCTTTCTGGTTCATCTCCTTAAGCGGAAACTTACAACGAATCGAATTTTTATGGCAGATATTCTGGTGCTGAAAATAGTTTCTGATGCATACCAAGCTAAGGTGATAATGACTTGGTTGGTAACCAGTAAATCTGCTCTTTCTTTCCGTCGGGATGATGTCCACCGTTCTAACCAATAGAGTTTTGCACTTAAAATCCAATTGCAGGTTATTGGCTCCATTTGATTAGAATATGACCTTGGGCTTATGCATAACTAACTCTGGCCTTGATCCATGATTCTACAGTTTTGTTAGCCCCTGGAGAGCTTGTTATCTCAACAGTTTTTTTCTTCTCATGTGCTTGGATTTCTGATTTATCGTTCTGTAACTGGAACTGCAATGTTTCGGTAACGTTGCAGGTTGTACTTTTATGCGTATCATTTGACGCACTAAAAAGTGACTGTCGAATAAATACTTTCTAAACGTATGTTTCCAATACGATGGGGGTCAGTTCTTCGAAACTCTGGTGTTAAGGTTCACCTCTTGCATAACGCCGGTCTCGCTATTGGTGTTTTCACGTGGTAAGCTGTACAAGTATGGAAAAATATTCATCTTTGAGGAATAGTTCATGAAGCACATTTGAAAAAGACAGAATATTGGTGAGATGGCTCAGTGGGGTTCGAACCCGAACTCTGCCTCTCGACTTCCCCCGTCTTGGCTTGGGCAACCTGGCAGTATCCAAACCCTCGTGCTTCCTTCTGGTGGCATGGCAGTTAGACACTGAGAGGGTGGTACAGCTGAATGGTTTCTTTTATTTTTTGGCAACGTCACACCTCTTTGGCGTAAAAGTTACATTTTAAACTATGGCTTATGCTGTGCCTAAAAAAATCCTAGACAAAATTCATAGACCTTACGTGTCATATGACTTCTTTTCATTCTATCGCAAATCATTTGTATAAGCTTTATTTTATTTGCCTTTTTCTGCTCCTGACAGGTTTCTCGGGACACCGAATCCAACTTATCTATTCGACCGACTAGTCCCGATAACGATGCCAAAGGGGAGACCTCCGGAAGTACCAGTTTTATTGATTGGGATGAAATCGAGCAAGTGATACAGCGAGAGTGAACCGCTCCACAGACTGAATTATTCCAGTGCTTTCCATGGTTTGCAGTACTTTTCCGCGGTACTGTTCCGTTAGTGTTATTCAGCCTACACAATCAGCCCTCCGAATAGTCTACTGGGTTCATGCTGCACAATACGGCTTGTGTTGCAACTGTTGCTGTTACGAGATTGTTGCCTTGTGAAAATTTGTAAAATTTCTCTGTAGGGTAGCTGTTGTAACATCCCTGTTTTTAGAACACCGTGAACGTTGGAATTAGCTATGCATGTGAGTCGCTAAAAAAAGACCAGAAGCGCAAAACGACAAACATTTTGTCACTTTCCTGTAGGGGAAATAAGCTTGACGCTTGTTGTAAGCTATAGTGATTGAAACAAGTTATTTGTCTGCAGACTACCTGGTATGGTCTTTGGCTGATTCTCCTCCTCACCGTCGTTTCTAAGACAGCAAGTTGTCTTGCGACTGCCTGTGATGGGACGAATTGAAATCGCCACAACTTTGTTCATGGGACAAATCCACAATGTACCACTGCAATCGTCGGATGGGCGCTGTCTTACTGGCCACCATTTTCAATAAGTAGTGAGCGTATTCCCCTGATTCGTAACTACTTGATGGCACATTCACACAATCAAATTAACGCTGGTTTGTTTCCGGTTACTTTCCCTCTGGATACCCCATGAGGATGTTGCGCCACTCACATAGGCATACACTTTACCGGTGAAAATCCAACAGGCAGCTGTTATCTGGCGACCTGTCTCTGAAGCTCTGTGAACGTATATCCGTTGAAAATGGCTTTGAATGAATCAGCGGCCTCCGAGGTGTGTTAGGGCCTTTTGAGTTTGATTTTGACGCTGAAAATCCGTTACTATGCAAAGACACAATCTGCTGCTTGAAGGTTGGCTCGCATGATGAGCCGCCAGCTGGAAGCAGACTTAAAAATCACACAGTCCACCGACGATCCTGCTTACCAATTCACCAGTTTTCTCCACGACTGTCGCTCGCAATCAATTAAACCAGTAGCTTATCTTTACGGAACCCCCGTGGCATACTTTCTTCCAAGCCCTGTCAATTAGTTTTCTGAGGGGAGCGTCAGTGCATAGACGTGTAAGGCGCTGCTCGTACATAGAATTATGAACTGAAGGACGAAGATCACACGTGGATTTTGTGAAAAAAACTAAAGCGAAGTGATCATTGGTTTTTGGAAGCCATGGGAGGGACTGCCATCGTCACGTGCGTTTTTATTAGTTTCTGGTTCCGCCAAAGCCGTGTCAACCCCGGAGGTTTTCCGCCACCTGTATTTGTTTCGCTGAAAACAACGTCAAGCGGTGTTTTAGGAGTCCGCACTCAGCGAGCCGTTCCAGGCTTGGAAGAGTAGGGTATATGTGTCAAAGATGTAACAATCAATTGTCATTTAAACTCCGCTGAATAGCATGGAGCGATTCGGCTTCCTGATCAGTTTCACTTTGTTACTAGATACATTACAAAATGTCGCTTATGGAACCCAAATGCTCACCTTCCACCCACATTCCTAGTTCTTTTTGAATGCCGGTTTATGTCAAAGACTGCACAAGGTTTGTGAACAGTTACTGTATAGGTGACACACAGCAGCAAATTTGTGTCAACCAGACGAGGTCATCCTTGAGTGGTGCTAACACGGCCCCTAAATGAACTCGTCCGTTGGACCAGTGTTTGCTTCAGTTCCCGGGGGCATTCTCCGCAGTCTCTGTAGCATGCCTCCATGTGATTTTTTCACCACGCTTTTTACACATGCGGTTTCAATGCAGGTGGTGGTACAAAAAGGGCTTTCTTTGCAAAATCCTTGGGGGTAGGCGGTGTTTTCGGAGTCCCTTCTAACTGGGAAGACCAAGAATGATCAATCGTCACTTCCGTTTGAGGGTAAGTTCCTGTAGCGTAAACTCTGGATGGTTTAATTTGGCTCTGCAACCATGTCGGAATGTAGGCATCCTGTGTCAGTGAACGCTAAGCCCAAAAGCTCAGAGACGTGTAACTAGCCTCGATTGCCGAGTAAGGCCTGGGGCATGTGCACTCTCCACCGGTGACATTGGCATGATGAAGGGCTATGTTTGCCCAGTTATCTTGAAACGGTAATAATAAACATGGAAAGGGACTTTGCTCATTCAATATCTGCTCCAAAATTCCTATATTAAACGCGAAGTGAAGATCAAAAAAAGATTTTGAATTATAAAATGTTAACCGCTAATATCCAGCTCACCACACTTCTAGCGTCGGCGGTTGAGTTTTTGGTGTTTCATGAAACTAGGAAGAGTCAATCCAAAACATGTCTTTATATTTATGGGACTCACTTTCGAAAGTTCATCAAGACAGCACCAAAACTGGGCTTTTTAATCAAATTGCGAGAAGCATCACTGGAAGAAGGCGGAGGCTCGCTTTCTTTCGTTGTACACGCGGCACTCGACGTCAGATCCAGCAGGCTATATTTAAGCTTCATCAGATATTTTCCGCCTCGGTTGAATTGCCCGAAGTTGCTTTGCTAGAATCGGTATAGTAGGTGATGTCTACCCAAACGCGTACTAGTTCAAGCTAAGTGTAATGGGGCAAAGTGAGGTTTATAAAATTCCACCCGCACAGCAAATCACTTATCTACACGGTCGTGCTAGTCCCTTTGTGGTAGGGCGATGACCTCCTACCAAATGAAGCCCGAATTTGAGTGAATCTGATTCTGATCAATCTGGTTGTGTTGTTTCTGGTCCGTAGATGGCTTTCCATACAGCTGTCTAGTTGGCTGAGCGAGTGCTTATTCTGGGCGGCTGACCTCAAATGCCATCACCCATATTTCCTAATCCTGTGTGAAAAAGCAAACCTACATGTTTCCTCAATAGGAGAAAAAATATTTCAACGCGACCAACGGTATGTCACATCGGAAAATAAAAACAACATTACTCAAAGCCACTAAACGTTAAATGTTGGTTACACGCCAGCACAAACCTTGATGTCATTAACAGGGTTGTTGGTTGTATTGGGGTTGTGCCCTATACCAGATGTGCATTCATATAAATGTAAGTTGAACAACAATAACACTGGAGCCCTCAAAAAACCTTTTCTGACCATAAACGGCAGTAGAGATGTGGGAAACTTCGCCACCGGCAACAAATGACGTACATGAATACTTCGTCCGACTCGTGAAAATATGAGTCTATCATTTTGGAACTTGCATACTCTAATCTGTTTGGTAGAAGACTGGAGGGAATTTAGGTTACTTCAGGATACCGTGATCGTCTACATTGATGAAAACGACAAACAAGACTGATTTTGCCTAATTTACAGTGTACATCTGGCAGAAAACCTTGGAATATACCCCTTTCTTTATCCATATTTGACACTGAAGGTATGTTGTTGATGCCAGCGAATTCAAGTCCGAACTTGCTCATACTGGTTAATCTCCTAAAGCTTTATCATCAAAAGCAACTGTGATTAATTATTGTATGGTATTGTTAACCAAGGTTTCCGCCATTTCCACACAGGAAGTATCTTATTGGCTGAAATCACTTTCCTAAATAATCCTTTATTTTCCGAGCGCCATCTCAACTACGCATTGAAAAGTTTACTGTGAAATATTGTCCCGTGCCTTTCTTCATCAAAGCTATATTCTTTTCTTATAAATAATTCTTTCTAGACCGATACCGATGCGCTTCCCGAATATTAAATCTAGCTGAAAATATGTTTTCCGCAGGCCATCAAAAGCTGGACAGAATTCCTGAAGGTCTACTGGGCCACCAGAGTACTCTTAATTTACCTCTTCGGAGTCAAGAATAAGATCTTTTCAGGGTCTTGAGAGGCATTAAATATGATCTTCTGATACCACGGTTCCACGTTCGGTCACTTATCTAAATTCACAGAACCGTGACATTCAACAGCGGAATTCTAAGGGGATTAAGCATGTCAACGGTCTATATCGTTATTTCTCCTCGTTCAATAAGCCCGATAATTATACGAATGAATCAGACCTCTCCCAGTGAATTGCTCGATCATGTCCCCAGTCTGAATTTTAACCATGCATTGAACGTAGTTAAAACTGGAATATTAACACAAAATGACGCTTTTTGAGCCGCTTTGCATGACAAGATTATTTGACTGTTAGTGCTGATGTGAAAATACGCCTTGACAACGAAGTACGAACCGCTCCTACTCCGTGTAATACCATGTTCGAATGTCTTCAAACTGGTCATATTGAGGTGAAAAAGTCTAAGCCTCTAGTATGCTTATCTACTGGTAAACATGTAGAGAGCAAAGCAAAGGTACCACTGTAAAAGTGCAGTTCAGCACCTGACTTGTGCAAAGGGTTGTAAGAACGGAGGGAGATGTGTTCCACTAACATGGAGAAAAGTACAAATGCGACTCAATGCAGCTTTGGACACTTGATCGCGCGCACTTGCTCTACACATAAACATGAAAGTGGCCGATACAAAAATTCTTATCCGTAATGAGGGTTAATATTATTGCCACACAGTAGGGCAGTCCTAGGCACGGAATAGGAAAATAACCACATATTAATTCCAACCCATCACTAAGAGCAATAAAAATTACTTTCCTCGAAACTATGACGTCTCCGGCGCCGGAATTCTTACAAATTTTACGTCTATTCCAACCGCGCTTTTTAACGGCCTTTTGCTGACGGTGGTTTGCTTGAATGGACAGATTTTAGGGTAGTTGAACACCTCAAAGACGGAAGTTCTTCGTTCATATTAAGTTCAACATATTTCACCAGGCCAAAACCCGAAAATAAAGCGATGAAATGCTACTGTTTGATGCAGAAGAATAGTGGCCAACATTTCACTGTCCACAGTAAACCTTTACTCAAAGATTAACGAATGCGGTTGAGTGTACAAAAATTTCTCCGTAGGCTCAAGAGTGCCCAGTTATTTGATCCACGAAAACATACCCAGAACCTACTGTTGTCGAAACATTCTTCCGCGCTGAATTTTGCGTACGCTCGTGCAAATATGCCATGGCTGGACTGGCATAAGTTCACATTGCCATGTACGCACTCGGCAATTGTGACCAGGAAGCAGGTTAGTGATGCGTATTAGGCATTCTCTCGCTGGATGTTTATCCTGAAAATATTTTCAGTTCTCCGTAATTAGGAGTAAACGCACTTGTTGCTTCGCGTTGCTAAACCATGATTAAACGAGATTTATTCTTTAATGCACTCGGAATGGTAAACCCGGAAAGTTGTAATAAAATGCTGTCGCAACAGTGCGGCCACGAGACTCCACGTCGTCATCTATTAAGAAAAAGTAATACATCAAGATCTCGCTGAACATGAAAATCAGCAAAAATGATTTGAGTATTCTCTTGTTTACCCACAAATGTGTGAACAGGAAACAACTGTTAGTCTCGTGCAATCGACGAAAAGACCAAATTTGAACGCGGATGTTAAACACTGGAGAGCAAAGGGCTTTCTCAGACCAACAACACCGACAGAAGTTGCAAAAACCTGTAGACTTAGTGAGAAGCAAATGACCTCCCGCTGCATCGCTGTAATATCTGACCTCGTTAAAAAATGCCTGTGTTGATCTGAAAGTATAAAAAATGAGGATAACTGGTTCGCTAGTTTAGTTACCGAAATATCGTAAGCAGTTCATTATCTAAGTTGATATCTAAGTATCAGGGATAGCCCCGGAAAATGTGCCTCAGTGCGCGGATATTTCTTGTTTGAACGGTGATCGTAAACTGCATTAGGACACATTTCACCAAGTCTTTGCTTGAATAAATCTTAGCGCGGTCGATCTCGGAACAGTTAAAATTTGGCGAGAGATTTGCCATAACTTGGTGCATTGTAACTGAGTGAGGCTTACGCTTCGCAATAAAAAGCAAGCGTCAAAAACCAGGGCAAAAATACCGATATACTTTCCAAGCTTCCAAGTATATTCAAAAATAATAACCTCAGGATTCGTGCAGACAATAAAATTTCGTAATTTGGACATGCAATTGGGATTCTCATAAGGGAAACCGCTTACAGCACTGCAAAGATAACACGGAAGTTACACACATGAACATCAGTATGGAACCAACGGTCAGATGTGTGACAGCCACGAATGAACAAATGTAACATGCACGAGGCACAAATGACTGTCGCGGAGAAACAAAATTTATTGGTAAAACGTAATGGTACGCGGTATTCAAAGACAAGTGCTTCGCTTTCGATGTTACCTTGCACAGCTGCCCCTCCCAAATAGCAATGGCCCAGGAGACTACCAAAGCCTCCATCTGATGCTGCATATTGCTTTTGTGCTGCATCGGATACTTTAGTTATCTCCTCACTGTGGGGCTCCAGCAGGTTGAAACGAAGGTCTTGGTCACGCTATTATCCATGCATCCTCTTGCGCAGCTTGTTTCCACCGTATATATTCTCTTTTATGCAAACTTGAGCCTGGCGGGTACTTTTGAGTCGATGATTTTGTTTGGCAACCAAACAGTATTCCCTGTTTTAACTGGGGTAACAAATGCCTTCTTATCATAAGGTTCTTTTAATGCCGTCGTATGGTTTTAGGGAATCTTCGCGCCATTTTATGTGCTTGATGAATTTAATGGACATACTTCGTGGTGGGTGCTCAATCCGGAGATAATGTAGACATGTGTTTATCGCTAGGTAGCCCGGATTGAAAACCTGACCACATACACCATATCATTTGACCGATGGATCTGAGAACCGAAACATAACTCGGCAGGACTTAATTCCAAGTGTTCGGGTTGCCCCCAGCGAATGTCCCCAGAGCGTTCTTAAAGGATCAGTTTGTCCGTTTACTAAGCTCTTTATCTTGCGGGTGACAGCGTGTGGTGTGAGCTTTATCGAGCGCCAGGGTCTTACATACTTTGTGAACCCAAACGTTTTCACAGACCAATCCTTGATCAGAATGCAGATAAACAGGCACATATCAGCAACAGATTTCGCTTTTGATGTTTATATCTGTTACAGTAACTGCGTCACTCTGAAAACTTTATAAACATTACACCAGTTGGTGAATTAAGCCACTAGTAAGAGTATGTTTTTTTGTTTTTCTGAGTATTTAGCCTCTTTTAAATACGGAATCAACTCTAACCATCTCTCTTGGATGGTTTGCTTTCACTGTTTTAAGCAGCGCTCTGTTTTGGCTATTCGGATGCCTAAGTGGCCTACGTGCTCGATATGAGTTGCATAGGTTGACAACGCCTCGGTGTTAGTGAGACAGGAATAAACCTTGTAAATGGTGTGCTCCAGTTTGCTTATACCGGCACGTCCCAAACCGTTGTGCTTTCTGAGCACTTCGGGGCAGTATTATGCATCAAAAGCTGCGCGGTGTAAGTAGGTCTGTACCTACTCTACAATAGTTTGTCTTACTATCAGCTGGAATCTCGGTGACCATAGGCAGCTCGACCTGTTGTCTCTGTTATCCATTTCCTCGTTGTATTATTGGTTGGCTCCACTTTTTCATAGGGTCATGAAAAGATCTAAATTCTGAGTTGTTTTACTGCATACTTTGTCTCCTCTTTTTTCATGGGAATCAATACACATGACTGTGACATGCTGGGTCATACACGTAGAGCAAGCCTCTCGGTTCCCATTCGGCCGTCTGGCAAATGCGTCAGCATTACTGTGCTATATGCCCGGCCGATGTATACAGCGAGAATCGTACTCCTGAAAGACTGCTTGCTACCCGCTTTTCTGTTTTTATGTGTTCTCAAGGTGTTGCAACCAGCAAAGCGATTGATTGCTTGTCTGGACGTTGAAATAACTTCGAGACAGGGACTTGAGGGTATACACAAGTGCAAACATTCCTTTTCTTGTGGTGCTGTAATTACCGTCATTCTCTTTAAAAGCTTAACTCCACTTGACGATTACGTGTCCTTTACCGCAGTGTTGTTCTTGGGACTGAACATCCCCGGTTGTGGTATCGTTGGCGCCGGTATCTAGCCTGAATACATCAGTTTCTCAAAACGTGTGTCAGAACGTCAAAAAAGGCCAAGGATGGAGCCCTTGAATCAGCCAATTAATGATATACTCTCAGTGTCCTTCTCAATGGAACAACTTTTCATACCGCATTATAAAACACGATGGTGCTATTATGCACACAAAATCCTTTATGAACCTCTTTTAGAGCAGTCAATTCCCATAAAGCTGCTGACTTCCATCTTGTACTGCGATCTTGACAACTTAGACACCTGACTTACATTAGCGCGCCTCTTAATGAGACTCTGTCTCAGATACGTGACACCTCGGTAAAAGAACTGACACTTTACGAGCTTTAGTCAAACTGAAATCAGGACCATTAAGCTGCGACGCCTTTTTAGTGCCCAGCTTCTTTGGAGTTTTAGGTTAGTTCTAACTCTGTGAGTTTGTCCAGCGCATCCTTCAGGTTCTTCCGATCATGGGTTTCCCAGGCGCGCGACTGCCCGTTTCAAAGCCGGCTGGGCTGGTTGTAGGACGAACGCAGTTGTGATGGATGATGCTGTGTCCGAAGAGAGGATGCGGATAATTCGGTGAAAGTAACTATGCCAGAACGTTGGTCTAGTAGAACTCCAGGTGATTAGCGCTCACAAAAAGGTGGATATGTTGGGTCTTGGGACGACGCTTCAATTTTCCTACCCATTCTGCCCTGGATAAGGTATTATCCAGCGGTGCTCAGGGGTGGCCGGGTATGAATTAATTCCTATTATTCGTTCAAGAATCCTGCTCCTGATCCCCAACTGTGACTCCATGTCGAGCCCGCGAACTGCAGGGACACGAGGGATCTATGTGTACGTACTTGTGGTTCCTTCCACTTACAGGCGGCGACCACTGAAACGACACCACTACTCCCCAGGTAACTGATTGTGTCGGCAATCAGAAGGGGTATGGGACTGTTCCGGGTCCGCTTTCCCGCACAAAATCCTTCTTTCTGAGGTTTGCCAAGGACTTTCCCGCATAGCAAAATAGTATTCACTTCCTTAGGTAGCCAGAGGAAATTTCTCTCTGTCTGTTTCCACCTGCAGAAAAAATTATCCTGACGTCAGTTCTCAATGGTAAACATGTTATCCGTTTTCAGGAAATGGTTTAGGCAGGATAGATATCACCTTTGACCCGAGTATACTCCGGTTCATGTGTATGCTTCGATATCTCGCCCCGATGCTCTTTAATCGGTTGTTTTGATCTGAATGCATTCCGCGGTTGTCAAAATATGATATGCATGAGATTCAGAAAACTGTTGCGGTTGAACGAGCATTAGTGGCACAACTTAACGGCACTAGTGAGAATAGGAAACTCATGCAACAATGTTGGGAAATCACGTGGGCGTCCGGTAGTGTTGCCCGCTTGTCTGGCTATGCAGTTCTCCCAAAAACTCCGGAACCTTGCTTGGCACCGTTGCTGCAAGTCAATTAGTCACCCTTGGATGCTTTACACAGCAACAAAATGTCCGCAGTCCACAGAAGTGCTCCAAAAATGTCGTCAAAACCGCAGTTCAAACCATGGAAACTTTTACATTAAATTGTGACATATGATGAAGTTTTCCAAAGCGCTAAAACCCTAAACAGCCGTGGTTTTGTTAGAACTTGCTCGAACTTGCTCAAAGTCCATTTCGGCGCAGGATTGGATTTTTGATGGCTTTCATGTCTCCGCGTGGTTGGTGTGTGACTGCGGAGGAAGATTTAGTGCATTTGTAAATGCTCTGAAAGAGGACATGAAGGATAACGACGTCGAAGTTGAGCCATTGACAGCTTATGTACATCTGTATATTTTACCGTTGGAATACGCATCGCCAGACAAAGCCAGGGCCGAGAAGTTTGTCGCAGCTGGGAAGTTTAGCGCATTTTTGGTGACAGACATCACACACTTTATCGGGGATCCGGCGGGGTTTTACTTTTCCCGGTATAATGACTCCTTGTTCGTGAAGCCTTGCAACATATAGCACAAACACCAGCCAACATGCTTCTTCTCGACAGGCGCCTTGTCAGCCAGCGCTTGAATTTTGTCTACAACGACCGCCAACGACTGTTAAGCAGGTGAACTTTCTTTTGTCCAGTGAAACAGAGGACACAGTATCAATTTTCGCAGATCTCCGAGACTGTGGCCACTGACTTGTGATTGAATCCAACGGTAGCCATTTTAGATACCCTTGCTTTGCCTGCAAACAGTAGACAGCTTTGCTTCAGCGTTTCCAAGGTTCCATCAACATTGATGTCTTGCATGACACAATATGTCTTCGGTGGGTATTTTAAAGCATCTGATTTTAGATAGGTAAGCACAAGCAACACGCTTTATCGTGACAGATGGTGATCGGAAGATCGGTCATATACGCCTCGGTTGAAAGTATGTTGCGACTTCATGTAAACCTTTCAACTCGTTCAAGGTGACAATGTAGGAGCAGTGTCACACCAAGACGCTCCGGCTGGATAAAAGGACAACATTTGCGGGCATCAATCTTTGTTTGGCTCATATATGATGTTGTGATACCTTCACGCACACCAAACCGCTATAAAATCCTATGTGTCACAAACATGTTACCATTTTTCTTGCTGATAATCTTCAAATGCAGCAAAACCTTATCCCACCGCCTGGCTCGCTTTGACCATATGTCCAAATAAGCGACTTTTCACTGGATAACGTCCATGTATACTTCCTCGTGATTTGGATGTACTGTGAGAGATCTCCTTATGTCTTGTCTCTAAATACCCACTGTCTGTACGTTGCTCACAAGCGGCAATTGATGCACAGCTCGTAGTGACTCACTTTGAAAACGTTACCAATAACCGCTGGAAAACGGTAACGGGCGTGTGAAAAAGCATATGCGCTATGCCAATAATTTAAAGCATGTCATCCAGGAGTTTCTTTGGAACAGAAAGTAGTGTGGGATACATACCACTTAGCACAATGGCCAGCGAGAAATTAAGGAGGGGCAGCTGATTTCTCTACCTTAAGGTAGAGAACAATTGTTCACCGCATGACAATCTACTCCTCCAAAAAGGTTCCGAGGCACATCAACCCATGCACAGCTAAACCGAAGTGCCAGCAGTTCGGCCGATCCAAGTGGGGAAACGTGTTGCTGACACGAGTTCGTTTGTTGTGCAAATCCCCAAAATGTTTTCAGACGATTATCACCTCGGCCAGTAACTGCGGGCGCACGTTCTACTAATCAATGGGACCGCTTGCGTGCATCCGTTTTCGGCATCCATAGACCGCCCGCCCCCTCGGTATGTAAACGTTTCACCTGTGCATTCACTAGGTCATTTTTCATCCATCAACGGCTGGTGGCCGAATACAGTCTAACAGAGCGACGGATACCTCCACCGTGGTTCAGATGCTACAGCCGTCACAAGTAGAAGGATTGGTCGTTGGCTTGTTCGCTGAGCTGGGCAATTTGACTGCAGTCAAACTGATGCAATCAAATTGCCCAGCTCAGCGCACAAGCCAACGACCACCTGCGCTACCTGAGCTACCAACATTTTCCTCTATAGTGGAAGGATTGCACGAGGCGATGGATCGTTTGGTCGGCAAACTAAAGCTGTTGGAGGAACACAAGCCACAATTTTTATCAAGCACGTAATTGTGCAGGTGCATCTGCAGTCTGAATTTTAAATTACCCTCTCTTTTTAGCCACCTGATAGTGGGTAGGTACATTGCGTTTGTCATCCAAAGAACCGGTAGTTGGTAATGTCCGAGCACACGTAATACCTTGGCCTTTGCCACTGGTAGAGCCTTCATTCAATCGCTCCGTTCGGTTTATATACCTCAGGTCCAGTTGAAATGCTCATCTTTTGCCCAGCCAGTCCGTCAAAAGAGGCAGTATCAAGATGCGGCTATTGCTTATTCGTCATTTTTCATCGGTGACGCCGCCCACATAGGTGCCTGTCTAGATTAAGAGACTTTGTTTATATATATTGACTCGGTTTAATTCACTGCTAGAAGCCTAAGAACATGGTTCAACAGCTGCACTCTCAGGTGCCGCCATGTGTGTCAATGGTCGGAATGGTAGAGAGCAACGTGACTCCACTATTCACAGGAATATTCCGCCTGACCACCGCTATGGTGGACCCAGTACCTATGAAATTATACGTCAATACGTTTTCCACTGGAGATCCATACACACCAGGAATAATTACTAAGCGTGCCAGGAACCAAATACTTCAAGTTAGAACGAGAAACCACCTATCTGAGAGGCTATTCCTGCTTCAATTTTGGGTCCAGTGCACGAATCAGTCATTGGTGCTGTCCTGTATTACGCTGGTACCCACACCGCAATAAAAACATCCAAACCCCAGTGACGTGTGAGTCTTCCAAGCAAACAAAGCGTGAATCACTCTTCCGTACGCACTTTCGTCTAGCAAGAATTTTCATTAATAGGAGACGCCGGCAAATGGAAATCGTGGGTGCAGTGGAATATATTTAATGGGCTCTTGAACCACGATTCGGCTCTAACCTTTGCTTGTTTAGGAAGCTTGTATAGCCATCCCCTCTCAAAGCCTTATTATAAGGAGTCGACGGTTAAAGGGAGCGTCGTGCTCCATTTTTGATCTAAATGCCAAACCCAACTGTTTGCGTGTACACGACCCATACCGTTGTATGAATTCTGGTAATCAGCCAATCCTTGCCATCTCTAGTGTGCTGCACTAACGAATAGAGACACCGCACAAGTTCCTCTCCTGTGGAAGACGTAGTGTATCCATGTTAACGCTATATTACAGATTTTCTTTGTTTTGCCAATTCGACCAGCCACCTAGTTGTCCTTGTGGTTCGTTTAATAAATCGGTGTGGACATTCAATTGAGCAGCAAGAAACAACGTGGGTCCCACCAAAAGGTCGCTACTACTCTCCAGACTTATAGTAGTAGCATAATGTGTTTCTCAAAATGTCTTCGCGTAGCTCTGACAGTGGTGGAAGTAATATAAATCTCCCAGACCGGTATCCTCTGCCTTGCTCTCAGCATATACACCGGACTGGGACCAAAATATTCAGTAACGATAAGAATTAGAATCAAAAAATGTTGATAATATTAGGTTTGTTATTTAAATTTTGGGAAACATACTAATTGATGCATGATCAAGTCGTTACAACCTGAGCGCGACGGGCAACAACACAACGGGGAGAGAGGTACATCCAAAGAGACACGTCTATTTTGTAATAAGCAACCGTAGATTGTGAAAAACTAAAAGCCAGAACAATGGGGCATGAGATACAACTAGTTCAATGATGAAACCAGCTGAATTGAACTAAAGTGAGAAACCGTTGCTGGTCATGAATGACCTTGGGCGGTTGAGTAAATCGCCAGGTTAGGGAAAAGTACAAAGGGAGATGAAGCGGGAGAAGTCCGAAGTGGAGACTACTGGCAAGTTTCGTTTTAAAAATATGGTGTTCGTTGAAACCGAGTAGACTCACTGTTGCCACTATTGAAAGAAAATCAGGTGTAAACGATATTTTCTATCCAGAAGTAGTGCTAGTGCGTGAGGCCAAACGAACGCCGTAAATAATATCGCGAAATTTGTGAAAGGGGCTAACTGAAATTGCAGCCGAAAACTGAGATGGTTGAATCCAAACGAAGGGTTCAGCGGGTTAGAGTGAACTCGTCCCAGAGGCGGTGGGGCTAGGCAAGCAATTTGTTGGTTGTTACTATTGAGGGCCTCAGTGAGCGAGATGGAACAGTCGAGAGCGGGAAGAAAATGGCTGTGGGATTGCCATCAGACTGGGTTTGTCAGTGCGTGCCATCATTGCACTGACATACTTCGGTTTCTGGACAGCCGCGTGACGGACGTCAATGTTGCGGGAGTTAGGCATGCTGAAGCTTGAAGCTTGGAAGGGGGAATGAGTGGGATGAGATCAGTAGAGTCTGGTGAGTGACGGGGGGTATCAGACAAAATGGTCTCCAATGGAAAAAAAGTCTCAAAGATGATGACAGCATGTTAAGTGAACCTACGAAAGGGCGGATATTTGTTGGCTGACATTGGAACCGAGGGATACCTGAGGTTGCTGATGTAGTGTGAGAACGCAACAAATCACTGTTAGTGTGTTTCTGCTCGGCGAGAATGCAGCATATTTAGATAGAGATGCAAGAGATTACCATTGGTGTTGGAAGTTGTGTCCCATGCTATGCACTGAGCGTCGGTCGATGAAAAGGTGTATGACCAGGGAGAGAGTAGTTGCATAATCCTGGGAAGGCGGAAACAGCCGCAGAGGCAGTTAGCAGGGATGTCAGCCGTTGGACTGGTCGGTACGGGCGGTTACAGGGTGACTTAGATAGAGAGCTGTAGTAGTTTCTAGGTCAGCTGCAAAATCCAATCAAAGGGCCTCCGTTGTGCAGAGTCTGGATTAATGTGAATAGGGACGGCAGACAAGTAATAATTGGTTGAGTGAGAGCTTCTGAGATAATGGATAGGGACTGTGGTTTAACTGGAAGCTACCACGTGAACCAAACGCAAACGTAAGCGTATGGTTTGCCAGTCACTGATTCAGTGCTGTCAGCTACAAGCAGCAAATGGCGCATAAAAAATTAGCCGACAGGCACTAGCCGTGATTGCTGATATTCGGGCAGTAATAGGGTCCTTATATTTTATATGTATGTGATCACTTCAGCGGACAAAAGGGACGGCCGTGTGTGTTATTTCTGGCAAATGAAGTCAGCTGAAGTTGCTGTAACTCCAACTAAGTCGAATGTGGCAACAATCTTGCACGTCAATGTTAGCCATGAGTCTTTTCTTTGAACTTGTCGTACCTCATGCCCATTGTCCTCGTTTTTTCGTCACTGCTTGTGACGCTGCCCCTTTTCCACGCAATCCCTTGTACCCACAACCCCCTCAGTCTTGCTTTTATTCTGACTGTAACATTATGATCACGCCTGATGGTATGCCACCCACCAGTTGGGAATAAACATTATTATTATTATCTTCATTTTTCGCAGTTTTCACTTTTCTTGTCGTTTGTCAGGCAGGAAGCCTCTTGTTTTGCCCTCCCTAGTATTATTTTTGCCCGCCACCTTCAAATCCTAATAGTTTGATCTTGCTCGGTATTTTCTCCAAAAGCAGTAGTAACTGTAATTCCTTGCCCGTGCCGGTTTAGGGGTGATCACGTCTACATTGGGTAATGCCCGCTGCTTATGAGGCTGTTCCCTTTCCACGCAATCCCGTTTACCCACAAACCCCGCCAGTCATGCTTTTATTCTGACGGTAACATTATGATCGTGCCTGACGGTATGACACCCACCAGTTAGGAATAAACAATATTATTATTACCCCAAGCATTCTCTTAAAAATCAGGGAAAAGGACAGTTCCCCGTTGATTGTATTCCCTGGCGTTACCGGATAAATGACAATCGGGATAAGTTCAAACTAGCAGCTATAAACAGAAAACAACAGTTGTCTTCCGTGGATTTTCTCAGTTAAGGGCCACGCTCAGAACCGCCGGCGACGGGCCAAACACCTGTGCACCTGGATAGCTGGAGGGTATACAAACGCATAATGGTGCAAATTAACGGGGCGGCCTTCCCTGCAGGGTTTACCCGACTACCGCACGAGGCTTCAATCCCTCGCGCATGATACCAGGTCTGAGGTGTGGCAAGCCCACAGTTAGACATAATTCCGGCTTGTGCAATAATAGGGAACTCCGTCCAGCGGGTATTTTATCAGGTCAGGGGGAAGCTAGGCTAGCAAAACAGCTCGCTCAGTTGGAACAAGCAAACAGCCACTGGAACAGGCAAATCGAGGAGGCAAATGAAATCGTGGCTAAAATTTGGGCCATGGAAGTAGAATGGAGATGTTTAGGGCGAGTGCACCATAGCTTAATGACGACGGAGTGTTGGTATAAACCGCCATGGTAAGCTGAGGCGCTTCACAATATATTATGTTTGTGAATGAATGTGCTGTTGAACCATGCAAGAAGTTCATTCCCTGCGCATCTTCAGATTCATCATTTTTGCGTGCGTGCGCTGCGCGTAACCGGAGGATGCAGAATGGTTTTGAAGAGTGAGAACATAAGTCTTTGGTTCAGTTTACGTTAGTTAGACCTTGACAAAGCAAAGCACCAGACATTAAATAGAGCTGATAGAGCTACCCGGGGATGGGACTGGGCGTCGTCTGGGCACAGAAGCCTGAGGACGAAGGTAAGGAAATATAGCGGGGTCAATGGGGACAAGTATGAAAACAATCACGATGAAAGGCGCCATACACTATCGGCAACAGATTTGCACTTCAGAGAGCAGGTGCAGAGGTAGTCACAGGAAGTTAAACTTCTGCACAAGGGATCGATATGAGGGTAGTTAATGGCCAAGAGCACTTGTGAGGGAAGCTGCCTTGTGCGTCGTTTAACGCTAGAGGGTTCAAGCTAGCAAGTGTTCATGCTAGAACCAAGTTATAGAACAGTTTTGGCGAGAGCGCAATCTGGAAGGACTTAGGGCCTCTTTCAAAAGTTGTGTAGTGTAAGCTTTGGCGCGAAAACACGCTCGGCTCCCTCAAGAGACAGATGGGAATCGATGGTGTTTTTAACGCCTAAATGGGAGAATAAGGTACGGATATGGGGGGCAGCTTGTTCCATAGTCTGTATTGTAGGCAAAGGAAAACGTTTTGACAGAGTACGGTTCAAGAGGTCAACACTTGAAGCAAAAATCTAAAGTTCAGGACAAAACAGGGGGCAGGAGTCAGCTATGTAAGCCCGTCGATAGGTTAGACGATGCAAAGGGCCCAGGTTTAACTTAATGCGCCTCAGTCCAAGTGACAAACAACGAAGAGGATATGGTATTGCGGATGACGCCAGCTGCGCCTTTTCCACGGCAGTCCGGCATGGCTGTGAATGCTGTGAGGCAGATTAACGGCTAGATTCCGGAATGGTTCTTACAGACTGTTTAAAAATGGCAATTAAACACTGCTTGCTTTGGAAAGATAGGTGAATAAGAGCGCAGAACTTGCGGACTTTGGGCACTTTTTATCACGCATTCTGGAAAAATAACCTCGCAGGAATACCTAAAGCCTAGGTCTGTTACTTTGGGAAGGGTAGAAATCGACAGTTCACTAAGAATATACATCTTAGGAGGAATGTGGAGTCAATACGAGAGAGCTCTGCATTTTGGAACGGCAAAAAAGACCAGATTTATAGGACAAGAGGGATAAAGAATCCGGGTCAGAATGAATGTTCGCTGGAGTTAAAACAGGGTCACTGGCCCCGAATTCGTTAGATATCTTATTATCGTGAGCAAAAAGGAAAGTAAATCCCTGGTTGATTGACTCAGTGATATTATTGATGTATGGCAAGCATAGTAATGGGCCAAGCACGCTACCCTGGATAACCCCGCTGGTGATATGAAGGGGTGATGAAGAGTGATCCCTGATTTTGTTGACCTGGGTTCTCCCAGTAAGGCGAGAAATGGACCAACGCAGATGTAGGTCAATAATCCCTGTAGACCGCAATTTACTGAGTAATGCGCCGCGGAGGACTTGGTCAAACGGCTTGCAAATATCAACTTAGATAAGAATGACACGCAACCCGGCCGCGTAAGCAGACGAAAAAAGGAAATCTACCTGGCATTTGTTGGCTGTCCGCCGTGCTATAAACCCATTTGTTGAGTGGTTAGGGTCTATGTAGTAAACGGGTAATCCATGACAGGGAGTTCGATAAGGCGCTTTAGGGTACCCGAGAGAAATCAAGTATGATGGATGCCACGATAGCTAGCTGGAACAGTTCGTAGGTCCGACTTATAGTATAGAACGATAAGGGAGTGCTTCCACTGACATGGGACTGCGCCATTGATGAGGGAGGTATTGATGGGATAAAGGTTCAAGGTGGTGATGTCCGAGCTACCAGCTTTTAGGTTGAGCAAGGAGATACCCTCAGTGCCGGAAAAACTAGAGCCTCTATGGTGCCCGAGTGAGAAATTCAAGTCAGGGGAAGTAACTGAGAGTGTGCTGAGGGTGAGGTTTATTTCATCAACGAATCTTATCTCTATGGAACCAGTCGGCAAGCAGTCAGCGGAAAGTCCCGATGCGGGTCAGAGCGAGGCTCCCCGGCAACGGCCACAATCCTCGGAGTTGAACAGGAATTAAAGAAGCAACTTGTGAAAGACGCGTCCCAGCATCTTAGATTGGAGAGAATGGGCTATGGCGGTAGACTTCTTGAGCCTTTCAAAAGCTAGTCTGCTAGTGGTAATCGCAGTTAGGAGTTTGTTAATTAGAATAAGGGGGAAAAGTCATGCGTTTCACGGAAAAGCCTATGATAAGTCCTAAGTTCATAACCTGGAACGAATAAGCGTCTGGAGGAACGACAACCAGAAACATAGGAAGCTCGTGTGATGGCAACTAGAAATAGGGACGATTGTATGTAGCCGTAAAAATGTTGGCCACGTTTTGGGTGTCACGAGATGGAACGTACTCGTCCCAGGTTTTTTGGCGTAACGGGATGGCAAAGGATTAAAGAATTCCGGGGGAAAGTTTAAAGAGGCTTAAGGGAGAGGGTTAGAAGGCGAGCACTCGTCCAGCTGCAAGTGACAACACGATGATTGCTATCAGGGAACCTCGGGCTACCTGTGTAAGGAGGAAAGCCCTTCGCTGCGGAGTTCCTTATTAGGAAAACGCCAACTAAACAGCTACAGACTACTGAACAGGAAAGTTAAAATCTCATTTGCATGTTGTTTTTAAAAACTGAATATCCGTCTTCTTCTTGAACGCGTCTTACTGGACTCTCCTGGATATTCATTGACCATCGCATAATTGCAAGCAAAGACTGCAAAGTAATTCCACAAATTCCGTAATAAATCCCACATTCCATTAGATCAAGGCGAAGTTACCAGAACACACATACTACTCGCATGCGTCATCAGTAGTACCCACCGTTACACCTGTAGTTGTGAGACACGGATAACTGTTGGAAAGGGCGATGTCCAAGTTGTTGGGACCGCGTGTGGGGAGTCTTAAAATTTGAGACCAGCCTTCGACATCAAGTTGGGCATGCAGAGACGGAAGGTGCATAGGGGATTTGTGTTGAGACCAGGAGATCACAAGGAGGTTGAAATCACCGACAATTGATTCGTTTTGGGTGCGGTAGAGCTTGGAGGTGGGAAAGGTAACTCCACCTTTCATATTTCTGTATTTTCTATGACTTGGTTCACGAAGTCAAGGTTTATGTCACTAGTGTTGACCGCCTAACACCGTTATTATACCGATCCATCGGACAGGATTTTAGGTTTGGAGATTGTTGGCCTTCTGAGGCTACCTGCTGGCATCCGATGAGACTTCGGTTTCAAGATTGATTTTTGCTAGCTTAGCTCATCTGTCACCCCGGGAGAACCAGCCAAAGCTTAATATTTCACTGTACGTAATACTTCTGGACATGGGTACTAAGTAGCACCTTCAAAACTGCGTGGCGTTTGTGGATAGATGCCGACAGGTGCAGAGCCGGGACGTGGTGTTGGTAAAGTAACCTATTTTGCAGTCGTTTGGCCGCGTTGATAGGTGGTATGGTATTGACTACAATGAAAACGTTCCTGGAATCGCAAAAGGCCCGGAAGATGGCACGTTTAACTCACTCAAGACTAGATAAAATGTCTGGCACTGTTACAGTTAAACAGTGTTCGCAGGTTACGTGAATTAACAGAGCCTTCAACCAGGCAAAACAAAATCGGGAGTGGGTTTTTTGCGCCACTATGTAAGCCCATAAAAACATACCACGACGCTAGGCGCACGTCGGCGTCAAGTGCTCGGCCTAGATTACAAAAGATTTGAGTAAAACAGTCTCAAGCACCTCAGTCAGTCTGCAGACAGACTAGTATCGTTATCTAACCCGGCGATCTCTAGTCAAACAGTCAAACGAGTCGAACAGGGAGTTGCCTATTATCGCGTATGCCACAAACATAAAAGCGAGGCAAACACCACAAACAGCGACGGAAGGGCGTCAAAAGTTTGCGCAGTCTGAACAAAGGATGAAAAATGTAGCTTGTGCAATCTTCATATTCGCTAAGCACCTCTTCGTAGTGCGCGCCCACTCATGATGTAAAAACCACTTAGTAAACAAGCCCTCCGCAATTCGACAGCTTCTTCATCACCTGACGGCTTGCGACAACTAGAGCGAATAAGCTCTTTGACACCTTTATACAAATAGTATCAAAAACTATTTATTAAAATACGTACGTACACAAAATGTCCATCCTATACCCATCGTTCCAACGGCTGAATATTGTAATTTGAAGCTATCAATTTTACTTGCGAAACAAATACTCAGATTGTGTATGCAAGTTAAATCACTGAAAAGTTACTTTCCTAATATAAGATTAATTAATTCATTTTGCCGGTGGTTGCGAACGCCAAAATGTGGGTGTAACGAGCCTGTAAAACTCGTCCTTCAACGAATGGATGCGTACGTTCATAACAAAATACTTTGAAATCTAGTGCGTCTGCCTCTAGGCATGGATTTAGACCAACCAGATGGCTGCAAGATATGTTGTGAATCCCAATTGGCACCTTTTTCGTGCCTGCACCCGGTCACCCAGAAGTGCACCATATAGTCCCATTCACCGGGGCCCACATGTGCAGATTTTGCTGATCGAAGTCGCTGACGTAAGTCCACTTACTTTTGTCGGTTCTTGGCAAACATTTGACTTGAATAACCACTAAAAGTGGAATCTGGTATTTTAGGAGTATTTCAAGTCCGCAAACGTTAGATGTCAAAGTAAAATATGGCCACCAGCAAGACAGCATTTCAATATTCTTGTGCGCAAAAAATCATAGACCATGCTAAGCCTTCCAAGACAGTAAGAGAGCTAATTATCCAGATCAAATAGTTTGGCTGAACACTGGAACCCCATCTTAATACGCGCACAAGTCTCTGGGTGCCGTTTGCAGACCAATCGAGTTTCCAAGGGAGGTTTCGCAACCCAAGGACCATTAACACATCCCAGTTACCCACAAAAACATCCTGGATTAAAGGGTAAAGTCCACAAATAAACGCTTTTTGCTCGAGGCACCTCATAGAAAATTCTGTAGACTGTTTGCGGCACAAAGAGGAATATCACGCTCGTCGTATTTGTGACTCGCAAGCACCTGTCCGTTACAGTTTGGAAAAAATAGTACCTATAATAATAGGCGTTTCGTTTTCCGAACCGTCCGACCAAAATGTCAATGGTTTGGTTGATCTAGGTAGGAAGTTTCGTAGGATATCCAGCCTAATTGCTCGCAAAGGGGACAATATTGGGCAATGTCAAGAAAATACTTCATGACATCTAACTCGTACGCAGATTGTCCGTCAAACATTTTCAAGCAACAACAACGTTGACTTTTCACTTCTCATCCAGACTGTGGTACTAACAAGCCTCTAGAGAAGCCGTGTTTGTAATCTAATGCGTGTCGCATGTTCACCGAATTTCTGTGCTGTGAACTTTTGTTTCGTCAGTTCATGGTACACATACGGTTCATTCATCACCAGTTGGATGTGCCTTCAAGCTCTTTCGACGTTTGCATGATTATTACTTGCTGGAGTGAGTGTGCTATGACCAGATTTCCTATCACAACTCCGAGGATTGCTCATGAACATTACCAGTGGTGGTATAAGGCGCAAAATCAGCGGTATCCAGGTAAATGCGATTTCACGTTCACCCGTCTCACTGACGGATGCATAGCGAACCCATCACAAAAATTGAAAGAAGAACGATGTCCATGTTACGCTCATATTTATTCCTCGAGTGAAGCGTAACCCACAGACCACTAATATTCAGGTTTGCTTCTATTTGACCGCTTACTTGATTTCTCTTAGAAAACTAAGTGCGCCAAATTCAACTATTGGAAGTGTATGTCGACAGCACTTCGAATTTCAATAATAGATGGCACCGAATGAAAATAAACTTCCTCAATGACAGCCGCGACCCTAGTGTCACGTTAAGATGTCCCATAACGATGAAGTAACACGTACCTAAGTTACTAGGAGCTATCGAGAAGCTCTGGGCTGGCCCCATAAGTTTGTTGCACGAATTTTAAATTAAAATGTAATTTCACGCCTGCGTTGGGCTGTATGACGAGATCGCCAGATTATTTTCCGTACTTCATGATGTTTGATTATTCTGAAACATGCCAAGTGAAGCCCAGTTTCAACATGTACCGATGTAGATTTCGTAACCTTGCATATTTAGTTGGTGTCCAAAGCACTACATCAAGGATGGGTCTGATAGCGAATAAAGTTCCAACACAATACCAAAGTACATTTTGTCGGTGGTCTTCAAGGTACACCAGCACTGGCTGGCTCCCACTATATTCCTCCGGCAAATTCATGCTATATATTTTCCGTTATTCCAAAAGCTTGTTTCGAATGCTTTTCCTTTAGTATTCCCTAACAGTTAACCCTCACCTATACCATTGAAAAGTAATTTCCTATCCATATCTAAGATCTTTCAAATAGTATCTTAATGTCATCGGCAGAACTGTCGGCACTTTTTTGCTGTTGTCATAATAAGACAACACAAATATGGCTCTTCATGGTACCCCTGCTTTTATTTAAGCGTTTTCTAGCACAGCACCTTAACTGTTGCTTTTGTTAATAGGTACATTCCCCATACCTGCAAAATTAAGCCAACATGCAAAAAATGCTCTTGTTTGATACGTTTTGGCTTTTTCAGAAACAAGTGGAGGTACATACAACCGAATACTGTATTTTCCTGCAGTTTTAAGCTTGTCATCCGGCTTCACAGCCGGATAGCTGTGTTCAACCTCAGTCACTTTGTCGTTGCTATTGTTATTCTGATGTTTGCTAGCTCACTTCTCACTTACTGGCTATTCCGCTAATAATGTCGCAGGTAGATGTTTTAGTATTCAACTGCTTTCTTATTCTGGAAATTTATGTGCCCAATCGTCTATGACTCAAACTACTCTGCCACTTCTTGTTCATGTTGCGGCCTCCGAATAAACGAAGCACGGCCTGGTGAAAAAACATGTAGCAGAGAATTGGTGCCCAAAATCTGAGACACTAATATTTTTGCGAGTGAATGTTGCTTCCTTTCCGCTTGAGGATGGCATCTATCATATGAGTATGTGCAGGATTGGCCAAGACTAGTGAAATTACAATTAATATGAAAACTGCCCACGCAGTTTCTGTTATTTCTGGTGATCGGGCAGTTCTGTTGCTTCAAAAACGGGATGAAATAGGCCGCATCCAGCAACATGTTCGAAAGGTTTTATTATGTAGTTTGGTGCTAATTGGCAGGCAACAAACATTTCATTAGAATGTGTTGCATTCCAGTTACTTTTGTATTCCTCCGCAGATGGCGGGTTCGTTAACCACCATATTTTAAATGAAATCCTTGCGTAATACGCTAGGAGCTGTTTTTAACTTAGCCCCGGCTGGTCGGCCCAAAGCATGCTTGCTTTTGGTGCACACGATTTCCAGTGTGACCGACGTATTTGGGCGCCACAGTCCTTTATGAAGGAGTGAAGAAACCAGGGTGAGGCTATTGCTACGGTCTGTTCGTGTTACTCAGCAGAATAAGCCGACAACTCTTTAGTTTAATATACAAAAGATGTGTGTGAATGCGTAGGTGAAATTTCCGTAAATCCGCGGAATTTTGTGAGTTTGAAGGATGGCCGACAGATTTAATGGCTACAATTGCGGACCATCCACAAAGCAAGCAGTACCCAAATGAGCGAAGAGAGCCACTTGCTTAGTGTTCAAGGTTTTCACGGTATGTAGTGAAGGAGCTGGAGATTTGGGTGTTTTGGTGCGGATTCCAGTGCGGTGTACAGCACTAAGGAGGTCTACATGGTGGCAGGGAGTTTTGGCCAACCATTCACGAGACTAGAAACTTCTGGTTAGCTCAAAACGTTCTCAGTAGGCTCAACCTGTTGCACGTTTATTAGTGATGTGTTTTTAGCCACGAAATCGGTTTGGACAATAAACAGACTGTTGTTAGCCTCGATACTGGTTTGTATAGAATCTAACTGTATCACATACGTAAATCAATGCACGAAGCTCCCCACTACGTCACGGCAGTCCAGCTGATATCATTCAGAGGCCGGCTGATATGCCTCCAAAGCAGGCTCGTGCTTCGTACTGCAGTGTTGGTTCGATAAATATTCCATCCTTTTGCCATGTTCCCTGCCTTTGAATGTGCAGTCGCCAGGTAGGTACATGCCGTTCATCACTTGGAATGGCTATGTGCAAGAAAATGTTATAAAAATCGGATGAACGTTTACATGTCGATGCTCATATTTTATTGTCAAAGTATGTCGTGGTCTTCCACGAAGGGGTTTGATCTTACTTAGTCATGACAAGTTGCGAAACGTACAGACTATTATGCTATAACGTACAGCATAAGTTCTAAACCCTCATGTTTTTTCCACTAGGGTATTCAGCTTAGAGGGGTTGCACAATGTCTTTTGGCTCTCTAAGACAAGGGTTAGAGGAACTGTCACACCGGTCATTTAGAGGTAAGACTACTCTGACAGCAACAGGCTAGCCACCGATGACTTGCGGTCAACCTTGTAAGCCAAAGTTCTTTTCTGATCATTCTTATAGTTCTTTCTAAGCAGCTGGCTAAGTTGGAGAAAATCCTATGTGATAACTACTGACCAACGTCAATTATGTCTGCATATATCCGATTAGGATATCAAGGCCTTACGGTACCGTTAGGCGATAGCGGCTTCCCAACACATCCACAATGGAGAGTGATAGAAACACACATGTACGTGTCGAGGTCATCGTCCAGTCTCCAGTGGCTCACTTAACAATTACTTTCACATTCGATCCTAAACCAGCGATTGCCAGGGCTCAAAACAGTCGAAAGCAAGTGAACCTATGACCGGCAGCTGGCACCACCGTTAAGAAAGAAACACATTTCAGCAAAAAACCCGGATGTTCCGGGCACCGGAAAAAACTTTCACTAATAAGTGGTAAGTCGGCAACAGACGTGCTATCTGCGAAAAAACTATAGCTGCCACCAACGAAACTTGGCAATTTTTATTCATCCACACACAGAATATCTTTCATTCAACTGACTACGACGAACCGACGGCAAGTAAACTGTTGAAATATAAGCGTCATCTCCATTTTCGCGTACTAGTACTACGTTCTACTAAAACCAAACGAGTAAAGCCTCATTTGTTCGTTTCTTTCAGCTTTATCTGACGGAGAAACATTAAGTTAAAAACCGGTCACCCGAGAAGGGACCAATTAACTGCGGCAGACTTTCCGTCAAATGCCTCTGGTGTAAGCTTCCATTCTGTTTAGTCCAAAATAACTTCCCGAAGCCTCTCACTCCAATCTGACGCGTCCACAGTTAATGGCCACCCCTTCACTCGACGGAAAACTCAAAGACCTTTGTCTCAGATACTCTAGTATATTTAGCTTTCCCCACAAATTTCAGTTCCGGGTCACCAAAACACGCAAACTCTGCTTCCTCCTTTCGTCTTCGAGACACAAAGGTCGCAATTTTCATGCAATAATTGCAACCAATCATGGAATTCTGCACTGCATTTTCTTACCTTTATACCTAAAGTTTCAGGCTGGTCACGGAAGACACTCAAAGCTCACTTACCAAAAAGTTGCTCACACAGCCCCCTCTTCACCACTGCCGCTGCATTGGCTTGGGCCTTGAAACACCACACGTCAGATGGTTTAAACTAAATCCAAATGTCCCATACCCTCTTTTGCACAAAACTGACTTAAAAGCAGAGGCTACGCCAAAAATAAAAATTCACGTCCTTCCTCCGAGTGCGCACACTAACCCATACTAAACTACGCCACAGCTTCCTTCTAGTTCACTATGCTCATATCTGGAATCGTCCCTACGAACAGCTTCGAATTAGCGCACACCACCATAATTTCCTGTCATCAGTGGGTAACGATTTTTTTTGAAGCTGCTGCCGCCCTAACAAATATCCAACTATCCCACAATCTTTTGTATGAATTGGGTCCAAGGCACCTTTGGGTTTAACAACGGTAAAGTTAACGGGCCAAAAATAAGCTGATCCGTAATTGCATATTCCTCTGTCCATGATTTGCCTCAAGAAATGCCTGCTGGTTAAACGCCTGCTTGAGCAGAGTTTGCTGTATTACGGGCCTGCCCTTGTTTCCAGACAACTTTTGCCTCGTTCTTTCCAACTAGGCCACTACCTTAAGTTTCCATGTGAGTTCTGTCTAATGATTAGTGTTTCTTTTGCATTGATCTAACTGACATAAACCAAAACGAGTGCAGTTAGTCAGCCGAACATGGTGTACAGGCTCCGCTCTTCTGTTCCTGCGAGCAGTCACTTGCAAATCAGATATAACAACCTTACTGTTCTCTCGATACCGGCTTTCACAGCCCGCACCCATTGGCATTTCTTCGCTGAGCGCCACTTAATGCTTGGAGCTGGTAGTAATGTGGATCGATAATCTTACTTCAACCTTCCCTCCGAAATTGTGGTACTTTTTAGCTCACGCGGCAACTACCAGTTGAACTAAAGTCGTTGTTTAATAACTCGAAAGTTCTCCCTCCGTCATCACTTATCTGCCTGTTGTCCCTTTTTACACGAATCTATCTTTTGGACAACAGGGTCTACATGATGAGACTCTGTAACCAAGCTGTACTCTAAACAATTCGTGATTAAATCACCCTGTAACTGTCCATAGGATCTACCCAACCGCTAGCCTCCTTGCTTGTCACCACATCGACTAACCCCCCACCCTAAAAAATAATTTTTAGGCAAATACTGTCGCCATGGTCTTACGTTTGCTGGTCAACTGACGCTTAGTACCAAAACCTCGAGGCATGCCTCCACCACTAATTCTAGACTCCTTCATTGCACTCTGGGTGAGCTTCGTGGTCACTGAACAGAAGAACACTGACACTAGTTTCCTCTATGCCTCTTGTACTATGTTGGCATTACATTGGCAAGTACGGCCAGCCCTTGCTAGCTAGTATTCACCTATCCTGTCACATTAAGCCACACGCTGTCGCCACCCCAAAAGTAATAAACTTCAAGTTATTCCATGCTATCTGATACCTCCTCACACTCACCAGGCTTTACTGGTCTCATCTTGTTCCCTCCTCTTCCCAAGCTTCGATCTTCTGTAGCAGACGCCTTTGCCTTCCTCCTGTTGCATTTTGGCCTGTCTTTAAATTGTAACTGTTTGATTTTGCTTCAGCTTAACGTTTTTCAACATACAGGGAAAGCCCTAATAACTGAGCTTCCCCGCCCTCAATTCCCACCGCATGTAGGCCGCATCAGTTTAGGCATGACCGCATCTGCGTCGGAAGATGCGCACTATTTGTGTGAGTTCCCCGCTTCCGCGCATGCCTTAGCACCAACAGATGACAGCGTTTGTGCCTTCATTCTCGGTGTACAATTATGAACATGCCAGAGGTTATGCCACCCACCAGTGAGAATGAACATTAGTGATGTTATTATTATTACTTGAAGTGGGTCGCGTAAATCTGGATGGTGGCCAGTATAGGGTATGCACTCCGCGTGAGTTGTCAGACCCCTCCTGGTGTTTTTGTCCTCTGGAATTTTTCGTTACTGATGGCAAACGAGCAGCCTTAAGTTCACTGGAATAAGGGTCAACGCATTTGTTTAAAAAGAATGTGGATGGCTTCATGAGCCGGGAGCCGAAATTTTGAATAGCTTTTAAAATGTCATGACGCACATCGCTTTTTTCTATTTCGGTTGGTAAGAGAAACAATTTGTTAGCAAGCACAATTCCGACAAGGGCCGGCGGCAAAAACCAGGCTTTTCACTTGCAGCCAAACCTTGTGTGATCAGCCTTCCTTTTGGTTTATCGGTGGCAGAAGGGTGCCAGTTTAACGACGCATGCTACGGACGAGCCATGTGAGTAGTCCGTGGTCATGTCGAAGCCCCGCCCCGCATCCAATGGAAGGTGAAGTTTATTACGGAACTTGCGGAACTGACTTTTAGTATTCGCTTACAATTACGTGATAGTTAATGAATATCAATGAAAGTTCAAGAAGGCACGTGGGAATGTTCAGGAACATGCCGACTGAGGCATGTTCGGGTCGGTACAACCTGAAGGCGGCAGGTAACAACACAACGGGCATGCTTATTACGTGAAAAGTCACCACAGCTGTGGGAACCGAAAAGACGAGGACAATGGACATGAGGTACGACTAGTTCAGAGATGAAGCCTGCTGACCTGAACTAAAACTGAAAACCGTTGCAGGTCATGAGTGAAGTCGGGCGGTCGAGTAAGTGGCTAGGGTCACCAAATGCAAAGAGGGAGGTGGAGGTTGAAGAATTCGATCTGGAGACAAATGGCAAGTTTTGTCTCAAAAATATGGTTTAACTTGAAACTGAATAGACTCACTGGTGTCACTGTTGTAGGGAGGTCAGGGGTAAAGGGTATTTTTGATGGGGAGATGGTGCAAATGCATAGGGCCATAGGCGTCATAGGCAGGGGGCGTTATCCGATGCAGACGTGGTCACCACTAAACCGGCACGGGCAGGGAGGCACAGTTACTATG
>SJOL01004536.1:128519-210435 GCA_004794785.1 Opisthorchis felineus | reverse complement strand
CCACCATGCAGTCATAATTGCGGCTTGTGCAACAACATGCATTCCCAACATGCATGGTACAGAGTGGCTAAAGCCCGCAAGCTTTGTGCCTTCATTCGCTGATCCTTCCACAACGAATCATGTTTAATTGGCATCTTTAAGCAGTTCGTAAGACCCAGTCTTGAATCCAGCCCTAAATTCGCCTCACAGTATTCGAAGGCATGCCAGACTGCTGTGGAAATTGTGCAGCGCTCGTTCACTAAGTCTCTCTTTCCGGCGTCATCCACGTTGCCTTATCTTCTTCGCTCTTTGTCACTTGGGCTGGATCCTTTATAGCTGAGGCGCATTAGGTTGAATCTGGACCTTCTGCATCGCCTAATCTACCGACGGGCCTACACATCTGACTGCCGTCCTAAATTTTCTTCCTGTCCTCCCTAAAATATGCGCGACTCTGGATTTCTGTTCCCATCGTTGACCTATCCAACTGTCTTTAGACAAAACTTTTTCCTTTGCCTGTATTCCAAAATATGGAACAAGCTCCCCTCCCATATCCGTACTGTATCATCTCATATAGGCGTTTGAAGGACTCTCGATTCTTACCTTTCTATCGAGGGAGCCGAGCATCTTTTCGCGCCACAGCTTTCACTAAACACTTTCTTTGAAACAGGCCTTATACCCTTCTAATTTGCGCTCTCACCCCAACTGTCCTATTACTTGGTCCTAGCATGTACATTTACCAGGCTGAACCCCCTAGCGTTAACCCTCAGCTGAGACAACTACCCTCCCAATTGTTCTTGTTCATAAATCACCATAATATATATCTCTTATGCAGTCGTTTTCCTCCTGGGACTACATCTGCACCTACTCTCTGAGGCGTTGTTGTTTTGCAGAGAGTGTCTAGCGCCTGCCATCGTAAGTTTTCTTCATACGCCTCTCCACTGACATCGTTGCCTCTCCTTACCTCCAGCCTTAAGCTTCTGCTCCCTGGCCAACTTATTCCTAGTTCTTTCAAGCCTGATCCCATCCCTGACTAACTGTCAGCTCTATTTAATGTCTGGTGCATTGCATTTACTGGACTCAACTAACCTTAGCCAAACCGAAGCCTCATTTCTTCACTGTTCAGAGCCATTCCGCATCCTCTGACCACATGCGGTGCACGCACATCAAATATTGGGTCTGAAGATGCGCAACGAATGAAATACCTTTTTGTTCCCACAACCCACTCATTCACACATACACATAACACTCTGGTGCGCCTCTACTTGACATGGCAGTTCACGCCAATGCTTCGTCGTCGTTTAGCCATAGTACACAGGCTCTGAACATCTCCATTCTACTCCCATGGCCCAAAAAGTAGCTGCCGTTTCATTTGCCTCCGTGACTTGCCCCTTCCGGTGGCTGTTTCCTGGTTGCTTGTTCGAAATGACTGAGCTATTTTAATGGCCTGGCTTTCCCCCGACCGGATAAAATATCTGGTAGCTGGAGTTTTATTATTATTAATGCACAAACCGCAATTATGACTGCTTGGGGGCTTGTCACCCTGCAGATCCGGTAGCATGCACGAGGCATGAAAACCTCGTGTGGTGGACGGGTACGCTTTGCAGGGAGGGTGGCCCTGTTACTTTGCACCAAGCTGCGTTCGCATACTCGGTACCCATCCAGTAGCATGGGTGCATCGCCCATCGCCGGTGGTTCTGAGCCTGCCTTTAATTCGGGAGAACCATAAAAGAGCACCGTTTTTGTTTGTCTGTAGCTAGATTGGACTTGTCCCGGTTGTCACTTGTCTGGGAACACCAAGGAATGCAAACGAATGACGGCAGTCCTTTCGTTTTTTAAATATTCATGGGTAGCCTGGAGGTACCGTGCGAGGCTCACGGCAAACATCGACGTGCAAGGCGTAGCCACCTTCGTCTTAGTTGGGTTGCACCACCCCGATTCCATTTCATCGTCCAAACATAACACACACGTTTTTTGAAGCAATCATATACACATAAAACGTAAATTTCTCATTATTTTCTGCTTACCAGCAGTCACAGCTAGCTCCTAATGACTGTTTTTGCCATGCATCATTCGTTTCTTGGAGCCGACAGCGGTGATTCTGTGACTGGCCACCCATACTCCTACCTCCCTGTTGAGTTGAGGTAGTAGATTCCAGTTAAACTAGGGTTCTTATCCATTATCTCGGAAGCTGTTGCCCAACCGCCTATTATTTGTCTGCTGTCTTTGTTAACATTAACGCCCCCTTTGCACGTCGGACACCTTCTATCGTCCATTACTTTGACATTTGAAATCCCCCACGATTCTTGTACCTATCTGCAACACCCGTTCCAGTTTTGTGTCTAGTGCCTCTATATGAACTGACGTTTGTTTGTCCTTACCACTTCACCCATTTGGCCTTGAGGTCATCCAGCATTTTGTGGCCGACGTTACGCACGTGCGACTGTCTCAAGTGGGAGCCCGTTTGCTCATTTGGTTCGTATATTTGTAGCCCTAGTGGACCATTTGTTGTTGACGAGTATCCACTGTCGAGGGTTGTACATTGTGTGAATTGATGTCTTGTGTTAATAGTACAGTATAGAAACCCAACTCTGACTTTGCTTTGCCTTTCCGGAGGTTCTGGTATTACGCGTCACTCGAAGATACCGTTGCTCGTTACATACCCTTTGGCTGGATTTTTTTGCTGAGCTAAACACTACCGCCATGCGTTATCACCATGTAATCGTCTGTTCCAACTAGCCCAACGGGTAGCCTCCCTGCTAGCTACCTAGGCGGCTATATCCTTACCCTCCCAAAGTTGGGCACCTACTCTGGCCCAGCTTGCACTTGGCTTCTAGGTCAGCCAACAAAATCCACCTCTTCCTGGGTTCATTCAGTTTGCTGTCATCCGCTTTTATATATTTTTTCTATTGAACACTTTTTTATCTGATTCCTCTTGGCACTCACCAGACGCTACTGCTCTCATCCGATTCCTTCCTCATTCCCCCTCTCCCCAACCTTCAAACTTCGGCTGTAGTTGCGCAAACGCCCTGTACAATCATTATTCTTTCAATCTGGCTTGTCCGCGGCCTACACTCATATAGTCCTCCCACTGATTGGATATTTGGCGTGGCTCTACTGGTTACTATTATCATTATTAATGCCCAATGTTTATGAAACTGTCCCCTTTTCGAACAATCCCCTGTACCATTAAACCCCGCCAGTCATTTTTTTATTCTGACTGTAAAATTATGATCATGCCTGCCAGCCACCAGTTGGGATTAAACGTTATTATTATTTTTAAGTGAATAAGCCAAAAGTAAACTTATCGCTGAGGCCTACTGTTGAGAATCCCTGAGGGACGTTCCGGGCGCAGGAGGTGTCTACTCTGCAGTATAGCTGCCACAAGTGTTCCGTAGTTGTCCGTGGAGACTTGTGGAGCTCGACTGACTCTATCCTGTGCGCGTGTGTATGTTTTCGGGCCGAGTTGCATGTGTATTTATTGTGTGCAGTGTGAAGAGAGGGGTGTCCATTCGTGTTTGGTATTTGCACAAACATGAATAAAACTTGACCTGGTGTGGTTGAAGTTCGTAAGCCTGGCGCGTGACGCAGGTGGTGGCCACGTAAACAAATTGGATGGGAAACTGTAATGTACATGTTGTCGGCTAAGGTTGCAAGTGGGACATGAATTGTCACGTGATTTGAGTGTTTGTAAAGTGTGAGCTTGTGTGTGACCGCTACAACCCACTTTCGATTGATGTACATCTAGCGGGCAATCAAATAGTAGAAAAACCCTAAGTCAGTTCTCCGCAGGAGCTGTAAATAGTTTCGATACGTACGTGATTACTGTCTGGTGCGCACTTGCTTGCTCAGCTGCGTTATCAAAGTTGGCCATGCGATGGAATATGTATGGAATGCAGATGGAGATCTTCTGCAAGTGTTACAGCATTACACGAAAACGCACGTGCTTCCGGATGGCTTGCCGTACGTTAAAATAGCACAGCATTATGTCGCAGCCGAACATAGCTTTAGCAGCCCAGCAGCTGCGACGTTATCTTTTCCATGACGATCGCCTTGACCGAGTGCCGCCCACCCATCATGTCCTTGAACAAACAGAACGGCTTGCGCAAGGGCTCAAAATGCTCGCTTTCGACGAAGGCATACATCATGGGTCGTCCGATGCCCATGCCATCCGTCACAAAAAAACGCGTATAGCTTGCGCCTTCACAGTGAGTGGTAGAGTCTCTAAATTTATTTACCCGAGACGATTCGTCCCGCGGGCAGCATCAACGTTCACTACATCCGGGAAGCGTCAAAACGGTGCGATCTGCTGCGTGCGGGAAAAACGCAGATGGCTAAAACTACCACCCTCGGATTCCGCCAACAGTACACGACCACATATTCGAAGCTTTTCTATGATCGACGACATGTGATCTAAGAAACCAAAAAACGTAGCCACTGACCTGCTTAACCATGGGGGTGGGCATTTGACGCGATAGTTGTAAACGTCCTGGATTGTCAGTACCTTCCCAAAATCATCTACGACGTATTGGCGAATCTCCGACGACGAAGCACCATACCTCAAAAGTGAACTACACTCGTTTGACACATCGCTTGTCAGGCGCCGGTAGTAGGAAGTGACCATCAAGGAGTCACTGTACCGGCGAACGTGAAAATGCCCGGGTACCCAGTACAACGTGTGCTATCGGTCGTAAATAACTGAAGTTAAACTTACTAGCTATGACGAATTCCGGGGCCTTGACATCGTCTGCAGGGACGCATGCTGCAACGGTAGAACGCCGTTTCATATTTAAGTAATAAATTACTGCTTTTTTATACGTATGCGTTCGAAAACCATGAAATTATTGATCATGTACTCTCTCGAAGTGATTTGAAATGCATTCAAGGAGAAAAACGTGGATGAGCCAACTTCTCTACAAAATCACCTACTGATTTCACGGGCAAGGCGTGCTCAGCCATGGCAGCCACTGAAAATATGAATTCCGCGCCCATAATGGGCCTTAAGCGCGTTTACACAACTTCCAACAAACTGAGCCTGCGTTAAGAGATCTTAGGCGTTCGAATAAATAACATCAAATGCCGAAATTTATGTTAAACTTTCCCTCCTTCGAACCATGGTTTCAGGGAAATATTGGGTGTGCATCTAAGGCTCTGCGCTATGCTAGCCGCCACGCTGCTCTACAGGAGCAGATTTGACACCAGGTACGCGCCTACCCACTAGGTCTTCGCTACCACTGTATCCATGGGTGCACGTTTGCGGGCGCATGTGGTCCTTGTTCCATAGGAGTCAAGCCTATACCACTTGGTCTTACTACTGACTAGTATACACCCCCTCTTTATCTTTAAATTCGCTGGGTCCGGTAATGCATATGGTTGCCGAATCCTGCCACCATATCATCGATGTACACACGGCTCCCTCATTATCGCTGATGGGAATAATTGACTAATTTACCTTTATAACAGTAAGACTCCAGCTTAAGCGTGGACACCGATCGGAAATTTTGCACAGCGGGATTTATTAAGCACTTGGTGAGTTAGCCACTACAACTTTGTTTAATTATGTCTAGTTTATACAAGTCGTGATTGATTATACATTTTTCCTTTCAGAAACCCTGTCGAGTGAAAGCGGCTTCCTGAAGTCGCGGACTGGATTGACTACCCATTACATTTGTACCGATGCAACCAATAAATGGAAACATGATTCGCTAAGGGTGCTTGTGTATTCTTCAGGCATGGGCTTGGCAGACGGGCGACATGTATGGATATGAAGGACCGCCGTTGGTCGTTGGACTAGTCTATTGTGCAAAGTTGGGGGCTTATAGTCAGCTGCGAGCATGGGTACGGGCCCGGTAGTTACTATAAGTAGCCAAGGTTTGCGATATCGAGTACAGTTATAAGTATGGCGAGCCGTCGCTGGCCATTGGATTAGGTTACCGCGCATAGCTTAGGCCTTATAATCAAAGCTGAACCTAGACACGGGCCTAGCAGTTACGATAAGTAGCCAAGGTAAGTAACAGCGGGTACAGTAATGAGCTTTACGGGCAGTCGTTGGCCGTTAGATTAGGTTATCATGCATAGTTGAGGTCTCATCTTTATCGGCCCGAATACGTACTGGCCCCGTGTTTACCATAAGTGGCGAAGATAAGCGACAACACGTACAGGTGTAAGGAGGAAAGCCCTTCGCTGCAGAGTTCTTTATTAGAAAAACGCCAACTAAACAGTTACAGACTATTGAACAGGAAAGTCAAACTCTCATATGCACCTTGTTTATAAAAAACTGAATATCCGTCTTCTTGAACTCTCCTGGATATTCATTGACTATCATACAATTAAAAACAAAAACTGCAAAGCCGTTCCACAAATTCCATAATAAATCCCACCTTCCATTAGATCAAGGCGGAGTTACGACAGAACACATGCTACTCGCATGCGTCATCAGTAGTATACACCGTTACACAGGTATGTGTATGATGGGCCGTCGTTGGCCAGTAAATCAGGTCATCGCGCATAGCTGACGCTTCACAATCAACTCCGCACATAGACACGGGCCTAGCATTTACGATAAGCATCCAAGTTAATGGCCAGTGCGTGCTGTTATCACGACGACCCGCAATGGTTGGGCTTACTTTCCGCTTGGGTTGATGAAGTGTTATAACTAACAAACGCGATAATTTACAATGGGAAAAACATTATTGTGTTGTTATTTAACATGCGTTATTTATTTATATTATTTAACCGCGTTGTTTCATAGCGCTGCACTATCTCCCGACTAGTTGTGCATACCAGTGAAAGATCATCCACAGAGGTCTATACTATATCAGTACTGCACAGTGCATCAAATTCTCTTTCACCTCTTTACTGAAAGTGAGGCGAGCATCCCGAAAACTGGTGTTGTGCAGAAGTTCACTGAGCAACTTCATCTAATTTGTTACGTTTGGGGTTTTTTACGCATGCCAAAGTTATCCAACCATTTTCCTCGGTGGAATTTGCAATGGGCATTCTGTGGATGATACCCCATTTGTAAAGAATACTGCAGTATGCCACAGTATGCTAAAGTGCGATTTCGTTTTTTTATCCCCTTTATACCGGTGAGAAAATGAGAATCGGTGGTCCATGACCTTGAAATTTCGCTCATCTAGACAAAATGCTATGGGCAACACATGACTGAAGGGTACAAACGGATTAGATTAAATTCCCATATGGTCACAACTTCGAAAACAATTATAATTTGGGACAAAATGATTGGGGTGTGCTTCTAGTGAGCGGCGCCATGCTTCTTGGTATCCCCAGATTTTCAAACCACGCGCTGCAACTTTCACTGGATCTTAAATTCAGATGAGTCAGAATTAACGAAAACCCTGTAGTGACCTTTACCTTGCTCCCACGTACATTCCGGATTGAGCTGTTCAGCTCGATCGTCCTGTTGCATTTGTTTATCTGACTGGCGCCCAAAGCGCGATTCGGCCATTGCGACCATGATGAAAGTCGGTGAGCCGAGGCCGGAGCAGGCTGGTGCCATAGAGGCGATTGTAAGGGAGTTGAAAAATTTGGATGAGAAGGCATTTCCAGCCTTACACGCCCTCGCTGAAAATGGTAACTTTTTTCGCGCTCTTCTCTAAAATGATGCAGAATTGTTCCGCCTCCGTGGTGGCATTGCTGAGTCGATCGACATTGTATCCAATAGACAGGTCAAAATTCGGGCAAAAATAGAAATTCCGAGTTCGCAATACCCGGGAGTCAATTTTGTCGGGAAACTCCTCGGCCCGGGTGGCCAGACGCTGCGGGCCACCCAGGAGAGCACGAAAACCAAGATGGCGATCTTGGGTGCAGGTTCCCTTCGGGATGATTCGAAGGAACGTGAGTTGCTCTCCAGTGGGGATCCCAAGTACCAGCATCTGAAGCAAAAGCTGCATTTACAAGTTGATAGCTTGGCCCCTCCATCGGAAGCATACTACAGATTATCGCACGCCCTTGCCGAACTCCGGAAAGTAATGCTGCCGGTAGGTGTACTTTCACTTATTCGATTACCCTGCTAGGAATCTAACGAGTGTCCACCACCTCCGTGGGTTCCTCAAGGCACGTCACCAATGGTGGGTTCCAGGGGGGGAGGCCAATTTCGAGGTGGCAGGTCTCCCAACCCTCGTGGTGGCTTCCATGTCCCACCACCCAGTTCACCATACCGCGGTCGAGGTAAACCATGGGTCAGCCGGGGAGGGCCTGCCAATGGAAGTCCAATGATTTCCTCTACTCCACCTGTTGCTCCGGACGTATACGGTAATGGAACGACTGCGCCTGTTTACCCTTCAATGAACATGTACGAACAACCTGATTACAGTACGAATGTGTATGAAGAATTTGGAAGCAACTATGGTGAGTTGGATTATCCGTATTTATATGGTTTGCTGTCAAATCCGCTGGATTAATTGAGGTCTGAATTTTCAACCTAGGACAAGACGATTCATGGGGCAAAGTTGGTCTAACAGACGCCCGGGGCAGAGGTCGAGCCCACCCGTACGCCCGTCCAGGAATGAAAACCAATGAGACGCCATAGGAAGCGGTAGTTAACTACCTAAGCTGTTCATCGGTCGCAACTTCAATGTTTATATAATTCAGTAAACAACCAAATCCTGAAGCCAGACCTGCATTTTATGTCCATCCAAATGAATCAGTCACCCAAACCGAAAAATTTGCATAACTTGTCAAACTGCTTCTCTGTAGTATTGTCTCGGTTCAAATTGTTTTGTTGGAGTTAAATACAAACGTATCTAAATAACCCTTACGTATATTTTCACTATTAAATTCCGGCTTGGTAGCGCCGTAGCGACTTGTGGTTCCACCGAATTCATTCAATCACCGCAAATTATCCACTGGTTTATCGCTGTATTTTCGGATATTGTTACCATGTTCATGTGTCCTGGAGACCGATCCTCCCCTAACGGAGGTTTCGGCGTTAGGTCCAATCAGCCCCTCTGATTAAGCTAGTTTATGCTTTGTGAGTAAACTCACTGGCGTTCGGAAGTTGACAGCGTCCATGTTTGGACTGTGGTATCGATTGTTGTTCTCCAACACTCAGCAGAGCTAATCTTAACGTTTCGGACGATGCAAAGTAATGGTGAACTGGCGCCAAAAGTATTTAGCATTAGGGTATGACTTACCAAGAATGACTTGTGTTCGTTTGCTCTAACAGCACAGGTCTGTCTAGATGGTCTTTGTGTGATTACCCGCAACGCTTTTGCAGCTGGTCAAACTCCGCAACCCGATTGCCGAATTCAGACCGGCAGACATGTCCCGGTTGTCAGTGGATCACGAACTCAAGGTATGCACCCTCCGCTTTATCGCCCATTCAGTTGTGGAGGAACGGTTCCAGAGCCGTACAGTTTCTCGAGAGTCCTGTGGTTGGTGCTGACTGGATTAAATGCCCAAGCGCTGAACACCACAAAACTCACTGTAGACAAGGTAAAGCGCTACTCGGCAACACGCTTGTTAGCTGCTATTATTTCAAGAGTCCTGTTCCAAGGAGCTTGAACCCATTTGCATAAAACAAGGGGATAGGCTGGGATATTAAAATTCTGTCTCAACCTCACCTTAATCTCCTGCTGAGTAGCCACCTTCGGGACACCGGGACTCCTATAGAAGACGGTTGTGGTGAGTAGTATATCAGCGCATATTTAGCTAGTTGGGTGTACTGCCCGCCACATTCAACTGAAGTAGCCATGTCCGGTTGAGTAGCGCTTTTCGAATGTCCCGATAGTGGCTACATTACTGGTTTTCGCAACAGGCGGCCGAAAGCCGAGTCGCCCGTGTTATTCTTCGCTCATAAAAGTGGTTTGTCATGGCCTTGCTGAGTGCAAAAACTCCCGGGCTATAATTGCGGAGGAAGATTCCGAATTACGTTTTTGCGTCAAACCAGCTACCTGAGTATGGTTCAGATTCGCCGGCAAATCTTCAGCCAGCGTGAAACAGGCGACTGGAAGCCGTGGGTGTATGCTTTGCTCAACGGGGCGTGCAGCGCCCAGCCGAAAACATTGGTGTGCCTTAATGGAAACGATTTTCTGAGGCCTGTTAGTGGGCTGTGTAGTATGTAGGTTATGGAAGCAATGCGAGACAATGATTCTCCGAGGGTAGGGATTCATGACATGCGTGTATGGAAGACGGGAAACTAGGTTTTACATCACTACTTACATATGAGTCAACCCAAACAGCAGGCGCTGTATACTGAGCTAATAGGTCCCGTTCTTCAGAGTGCGCACACAGTAGGTTCTCTAGGATATCCTCTGACATGGGACAGCAAAAAATAAAGGTAATCTGGTATATCTAATATCAGCAAGCTGGTACGTCGATTTAGACCCTGCTCTGCCGTATACCGCCATTATTTGGTTGCAACGTTTATCGGAGACTCGATTAGTCAGCTTCATAGCGAGACTTTGACCCTGCACTCATTGGTTAGCTATCATGTGGTTCGAAGGAAGGGGTTGACACTACTGGTTGCCTGGGCTTAAGCACCAACACTTGAAAATCCTGATTAATGTTCGAACCGTAGACCCCCATGGTGTGTAGGTCACCTGTTAAGCGCTGAACCATCTCACCAGCGAATCGGTAACATTTATGTGAGAATGGCTCAAGACTTCCAGGCTGACATATGCACCTGTTTTGATAGGGCATTATGTCGGACTGCAATTATTTTGATAAATGAACGACCAGCACTCATTCGCAAGGTAACTTGTTGACGGTAGATGGGTAGTGTTCACTAGAATCTTTTGTTTATGGTATCCCTCAATAGAATGCGACATTTGGAATGATGCTCAATATATCGAAATATTTTCGTGGCTTGTAAGGTAGTTGACTCAGGAATGTCTACCCGTTCCGCCCTCTGTGTCCATCAAGTTGATCTAGTCCTCCAATTTCCATCTGTCCTGAGTTTTCGTCGACCTTACGAATAGCACTGAGAAATGTTAGGCACTTTGTTGTCCTTAGTCTGCTCGCGTTTCTGTAGGACAGCTTACAAACACCAGGGAAACTCGTCACTTACTGATCTCATGTCAGTGAGACTCATCGGGCATTATCGCACACTACACTGCTTTTAACCGAAGTTTGGGGACTGCTAACTTGTGTCGTCTTCGATACCGACCTTGTTAGGGTCTTTCAAATTTTTGCAGTTTCTCAAAGACTATCCCCTATGAAAAACAAAAATACCCGTCATGTGCACCTCTGTGAACGGAGGTGCGTCTTCGATCAATTTGTGTGGAATCGGTATTCTCAATCTAGTGATAATAATAATCGTTCAGTTGTAGCACCCTTTCGGTGCCTACCTGTCATGTCACCCGAAGAATGCACGAGGGCTGGGATACTGCCAGTTTGCCCGAGCCTTAACATGAGAGGTCGGGCTCGAACCACAGGCCTTCCGGTCAGTAAATTCGCGCTCTCACCATTGAGCCATCTCTGGGTTAGCCCGGGTACTTTTGACGCGAGGTCTCCCTCCCCCGACATGAACTTCATGGGTACTCTACACACCCCATAGACGAACTTCATGCCAAAAAACACCCGGTCCTGTTGAGCATACAGCAGAAACAAGGCGGTAAATACAAGCTTCTAATGCACAGCTCCCTTCCCTCAAAGGAAACATTTCTTTACCATCCAGATAGCTAAGTTATTAAAGCGCGGATTTACTGACCGAAAGATCCGCGGTTCGGACCCACCAACAGCTTCCCAATGCTCCTGGCTAGGCTTGGGCAACCTGGCAGTATCTCAGCTCTCGTGTTTCCTTCGGGTCGCATGGCAGCTAGGCACCGGAAGGGTGTTACAGCTGAACGACTTTCATTTTACCGTCGACCGCCGCGATTACCGGCTTCGATACTGGTTGTGCACTTCGCGTACCCAACGAGCTCAGCCCATGGTATATGCGTAGCCACATCACAATTCGAGCTGATCACCTTTACCTGGGTTTCTTAAATGCATAACCACAGTCGTACGTCATCGTTCAGTCTCCAGCCAAGAACAAGGAAGTAGACGCGGACCCCATCCTGGTTGGTGAGCCAACATCCCTCATTCCCGTCTGCCATATCAGATTCTGTCCAGCTCTGGGTTTTCGCCACCTTGGATTGGGCACGGAAGACATCGATGGTCAATGACCTGAAGATGTGTCATCCTCTGCCCGAAGCGATCAAGTCCCGCACCTGAACAAGATTGCCTTTGGCCGAAAGCGTGGGTGTCGAAGACATTGGATGAGGAACACCCTTGCAAGGTGTAATATGAATGCAGGGTGAGAAAGCTCAACAATCAGTAGGAAGCAGAATGTGGATCTCATCAGCTTTACTCTCTGTTGGAATAGCTCCTGCTTTCTTGGAGAGAACCTTAACAGTTGCAATCGATGGGCGAGAATATATTAGGTTATCAGTTACTTATTGCTGAGTGAAATTGGAGATGCTACACGATCCGCTAGGTTTGATCAACTTACATTTGACCCATGTGTGATGTGCACTCCGGGGTTGAAAAGTCACCAAACTCCCAGCTGCCTTAGAACGTGCCAAATAGAGTCAAAAACTGTAGTGCTAAGCCACGGAAAACCGGTCCCTTTAAAAAAGTCTGACATACTGTAGATCTCAACGGTTAGGCACATACAAGAGGTAAACACAGCTTCGGACAGAGAACTTCTTAGTGACCGGAAAGTCCATGTGGTTCAGCATTCGGTTCCTAACTGCCATGCCAACAGAAGGAGGCACGAGAGCTGGGATACTGTCAGGTTACTCAAGAGCAGTCGAGATGCTGAGGTCGGGTTCGAACCACAGACATTCCGGCCCATGAGCTGTCGCCTTAACCACAGCTATCTCGACACCCAAAAGTCCAAATTCCACAAGGGTAGCTGGGCTCTTTTCCTGGTGTCCCACTAGTTGCTCAGTGTACTTTGGTCTTCGGTTTACGTTGGGGCTGGACTTCCTTTGATGCCGTTCGAGGAGCACTGACGACGGGTCTTCCCTAAGCATGCTTAGCAAAAAGAAAGGAACTCAAGGGTGAATCACGGGCTGAATTCCCATAAATTCATGTCATGTCTCCACTTTTGGAAGAAGTTCCGCGGTTTGTTGGGTTATTAGTCCTAACCTCACATCCAAGCTGCAACTGCATCGTTTCCAATCCCTTCGAAGTGCCAAATTACATCCGTAGGTCTTCAAACAAGACCCATGGTGCTGGTGGTTAGCAACTGGGAGCCAATAAATTTTCTGAGCTAGTTATACAAATCTCTTCATAAACCAGTGAGCCTGTTTCTCTTAATGGAGTCGTCTTGCTGTTTGATCAATTTCCGTAGTTTTAATCCGGCTCTGCAGAAACCCCGCAACTAACTGCATGCCAAATTTTACTCCGGGACATTTTTAATACACGTTTTGTCAAAGAAAACCGCCATAGAATAGTGTGATCACCTTTATTTTCGACCAAGGGTGGTATGGGGACCATGTCTGCTCAACTGCGGGGACAACGACGTACATTTTCTGGTCACACGGCAAGTTGCGATAATTCAAACCCAGCGCCATTGTGCACGGGGCCTCTAATAGGTTCTCTTAATACATGCATCATGGAGTACCATCATCACCGGCCCTGTGGCCTTGTTTTCCAACACGAAGTCCGTATCCAGATACTCGCATGGAAGTGACTGTTTTCCTAGTGGTTGCCGTCTTCAAGACTGTTTTACCTTTATAATACACTCTTCGGGTCACCACGGAAGAGACTGGTTATGTTTACTTGTAACTTTGTTCGGCAGTTCGTATCGGGGCGAGATGGCTCAAGTGGTTAGAGAGCGAATTTACTGTCCGGAAGGTCCGTGGTTCGAACCCGACCTCTGCTTCTCGACTTCCCCTGTCTAGGCTTGGGCAACCTGACAGTATCCCAGCCGTCGTGCTTCCTTTGGGTGGCATGGCAGCTAGGCACAGAAAGGATGTTACAGCAGCTTGTATATTAGAAAAGACCACATCTTCCAATTATTTTCGGTTTCCTTCAGGCAGTCTCCGGAACAGTCGACTTGCTGGGGACAAGCCAGCTGAAGCAGCTGACTGATTTTGTGTGTAGTGGTATCCTGAGGGGTTTTTGTGCTAACTGCATTGGCAACGAAGTAAACCGATCGTAGCTTCAGGTCACCGAATGCAGCAGTTCGCATGGGAAATCCTTACCGGCAAACTGCATTTAGTCAAATCCACGTGAGAATACTTCCGTAGGAAAGTGCTTCTCTAGATTCTACTTAAATTCACTCGATACTATTTCGGTAAGTTTGTCCTCCGAAGGAAAAACCGATAAATTGTTTTACCATCAGGCAAGTGTGGTGAACTGAATGGCTGAATATTTCTGGATGATAAGAGTCTCAAGCTCATTTTAGGCGATATCCCGGAACATTGCCGTTACCAGTACTAAGCGCAGCACAACTTTTGATGGCATCAATGATACAGTTCCTCCTCTCCAGAAGGGTCACTTCTCTGGAAAGTCCATATGTGGCCGCCTCGAGATGGCTCAGTGGTCTAAGCGCGAATTTACTGACCGGAAGGTCCGTGGTTCGAACTCAACCTCTGCAACTCGACTGCTCCTGTTTAGGCTTGAGCAACCTAGCAGTATCTCAGCTCTCGTGCTTGCTCCGGCTTGCATGGTAGCTAGGCACCAGAAGGGTGTTACAGCTGAGAGTTTTTATTATATGGTGTCGGTCTCTATATGCGAACTTTTCAGAGTGCCACTGCATGAAAGAGATTAAGATTACTGTGTAGAACGCCAGAGAATATCTAGGATTGGTGTGAAGCGTCAGGATTCCGAGGGATGTGACGGAAGCATCACAATGTAATCAGTGATAAACATCAAAGTGAATGAATTCACATAGTTGAAGTTAGGTCCTGTGACGATTCATTAACTGGAGTCATCTCACTGTTTAATACCTTGGAATTAAGGAGACTAACCGAACAGCTTCCGGGATGTTTGTTGTGAGGATCCCATCTCGTCATGCTTAATTTGCGTAGCTTTGGTACAACTGTTTCAACCTAAAAGCCACGATTGTTTGAAATAGGTTAGGGGTGTCGGATTCTTCATTTTCGAGTACAGTAGTCCATTTTTATGGTAGACTTATACACTGGACCCCTTGTTCGCTTTGTCCGTTTCAGTTTCAGTTTTCATGACTGCTTTATAACCAGGCCACCGCAGTTTCCAGCATCAGTATTCTTGTGCGGTGTTCCTTTTGATGCTGCTGGCTGGTTTTCATAGCTAATAGTGATCCTACTAACGGCATGAGTGGGCTTGTATGCTGTATGCTCCGATGCGACTCCGCAAGAACACCGATGGTCACATGGAAGAGTCTTTATCGTGTTTTTGGTTCGTTTGCATATCTCATTTGTAGTAGTGTCTGCAACTCCACGTAACCAAACTTCGTTGGAGTTATATGCCAAGTCTTTTCGTAGTGAAATTTGTGTATCAGTTAGTTTATAGGATGTCCCTGCTAAGGCTTGTACGTAAATGCTGAGTACTGCAGTTACATTCATATGGAGCATAGTAGCCTTGTCTCGAATTTATTTACACTGACATGAACTCACAAAAGGCGTTTCCGCACAATTGACGAGTAGGTCTAGGTGAAAACCTTGAATAAGCAGGGGAACACTACGCAGTACCAGCTCTGTCATGGCGCGGCGATTCGGACGCCTATTATTGTCATGTGGTCTACTATTTTACTGCTTCATGAGCTTCACTGCAGGGTGCTTCTACACGCGTGGGACTGTGTGGAAGTACTGTCATGTATGTGCTTGTCTCATGGTTTAACTAAATCGTCCTTTCGGCATGCGTCTTGCACCTTCAAAGTTCAAAGTCGTTCTTCATAACATACAGTCTCTGAACATACCCTTTGCAGTTCAAGCAGGTTGTATTAGCTCTGTGGGGAGTGTGTCTGATGAAGTCAATGCACGAATCTCAAAGGCCCAAATCACGTTTGTTAATTTGCCTCACCTGTGGCGTCAAGAAAGGCATATCACTGGGTCGTGTCTAGGAGATTACAGTAAAGGCTGTATTGAATGGTTGCGACAAATGGCCTCTGCGGACCGATGATTTGAGGCTTCTTCAGGTTTTTGACCACTGTTGCATCAGAAGTGTTGCTGGTGTCGGATGGCGTTAACGAATTCGTAATGATGTAATTAGAAAACGGGCATTTGGTTGTGCAGCGGGTACTTCAATCGCGGGAAACACCAACTACGGTACCTCGGCCGCGTGCTACGCATGCCGAAGAACTGTCCAACGAGATGAGTGTTGTTCTCCGTACCTGCTTCTGAATAGCGCAAAACCCCGAGGTGGTCAACATATGACATTTGATCGAAGAGTGTGAAAGAAATTATGAAGAGTTTAGGTGTTGTTGGTGAAGTACGCCTTCCAGGGTGAGATCCCCGTGAACCTTCCCGTGCCTGGCTAGAGAGTTTGAAAGAAATAGCGGCTAATGGATGTCAGTGGCGTTCGTGCTGTCAGTTTCCAGATTGTTTGATTGAACGCATGGAAGTGTAGGCACCTCAGAATGCTTGCAACAGGCAAGTCCAGGTCCCCTCCCTCACTCTTTTTGTGTTGTTTTCACTCTTAGACTTTAAATATAATTCGATGAACGTCATGTTTGTGCGGCAGTGAAGCATCATTGTCAACGCTGATGATGAAGTCCTTAGTTGCCATGCCAGCCCACGCTGCTTGAATTTACTCCGAGAAATGCTTCCTTTTCCGAACAGGATACAAGTAGACGCGACCCAGCTGGAATAAGTGTACGAGTGACGTCAAGCGGCCTCAATGCCAACTATGCTAATGAAATCCTATTCCTTGGAACAGGCACTCTTGGTCCTCTCCAGTCGTAAAATCAGTTTCCTTCTACTTACCTCGGTTCCAGCTGTTTGACTTATCATTGCAGACTTATTACATGGGGAACGTTACGATAAACTATTAAGTGTAGATTTTTCGATAAACCAGTAATCGGTTTAGCTCAGTACTTGTGGCGCGAACTTACTGACCGGAGGGTCCATTCTCGGTGTCCCGAATGCTGCGGTTTAGATTTGGGCAACGTGGAAGTATTACAGCCTTAGTGTTATGCCCCGAAAGGGTGATACAGCTGAACGGATGTTCGTTTTGTTGCTGCATATTACTCAAATTGATCACTCACTCTTATCCGGACGCAGTATAACAACATTCACCTTGTCTTGTTTGCTGATGATATAATTAGTGGGCCAAACGTGATCTAAATTGTCTAAATACTGGTACTATTCCATGCCTGCCTAATCAGAGTAATGGAGAGTTCACTTGCCAGCCGGTTTTAAAGTGGGACCTAGTTTACAATGAAGGTTTGCTTGTAATAAAATTTTCCAGAACAATAAGCCTACTCGGCAGCCGGAAAAATAATAATACTCCATGTCTACGACTGCGATTGTGTGGACGAAGATGCAAATGACCTAAGCAGGTAAAAATATCCCGACTTCTGGTGACGCTAATCTTTACATCAAAAATCGTCAACAGCTTAGGGTTAGTCTAGTTGTGTTGCCTTCTCAATCAACTATTTGGGGCGATCCCCGTTTTACCTAATATTTCTGATAACCTAGTCCTCTAAGGACTGCTTAGCAGGGTTGGGCGGTTGGGCTTACTCTTTACGGTACATCTCACTGTTTATTATGCTTCGGGTAAGCCATGATACTAAACATTTGTGAATAAAGTTCAGTTGTCAGGTTTACTAGGCAGCATGAGAAACGCCCATCGGAAGTAAACAGTGAGGCTGAACTTGACTCCTAAACATCTTGGCTCAACGTGAGTAAGCAGAAATCAGATGCCATGTCAAGCTGTGTTCGCATTTCCCGATTTCTGTCTGGGAGTAGCGGGACCGAATTTACTGGGATCTTCCGTATCTTTTCGGGGAACCAGCGTTTTTAATAACACTAGGAAGCTGGTAGATGTAAGCATTTCGTGTTGGCTGGTCAGCACCATACGGCTAGTAACCAAAAAAACGGAATTCTCTCTACAACAGTCTGGGGACAGTCATGTGTATAGGGTCTGATTGTCTACTTGTAAGATAGCTACAAAACCCTTGCTAAGTCCGGAGTTACGTCGATTCTCTTTCGGACGCACAGGGAGGTCAATTTATCGCCGCAGCCTTGATGGCCTTCGGAACATGCGAGTTCCAGTAACTAAGTTGAACAGTGAATGCCGAAGTCAAACCAACCCAGTGACTTATGGCCAAGAGGTGTCAGTCAATCAGTTACTAATGGTAGACGCTCAGGAAGGCCTGTCGGATTTTCGACTGCCCCCCGATTTCGCGCCCAGAGGGGTACGTACTTCTTCGTTGGAGCACTTGGACACCTATGTAACTTTACGAACTGGTTGGAATCGGTGCCAATAAATTTATTTCTCTTGATTGATGGTAGCGGTAACCGTTGTGCCGGACCGCCGCATCGTTGTGCGTCCTCTTCAGCGCTGAGGCTAGACGTTTGGTTATTCCAGTGATTGTATTGTCCCCTTCTATGAAGACAATCTCTTTGGGTACCGTGCCACTGCTAGGACGTAGTGCTTTCTAATAAACTGTGGAAGATATCCGATTCCCACCATTATATTTGTAATATGTTCTAGAAACGAACAGCGGTAAAGCTCACGGAGCCTAGACGAAGTTGTCCATTTAGAGGAAGGTCCCTATTGATAGGGGACGATTTAGGAGACCATTGTATTTGTTTAGTTGGATGGACGTATCGCAGTGTTTCCTCGAGAGCTGCCGAAAACGTCCGGATATTCATGCTAGGGCGCGTTAAGATGTTTTGATTTTATTGTACGCCCGAGAAATCGGAGGCGAAAATCAAGGTCTGAGAACACGAACCAGGTGGAGAGTTTGTGGCATTTGTACCAGAATCATGTATCTCGACAATCAAGAGTAAGATTTCTACTTGTTTTTATCCGTGCTGGTGTTTTTCACCGTTGTAATATTTTTACGTTTCCGCCCGTTTATAAGTTTTCCGTATGTCCAATAATTATCCATGCTTAGTTAGACCCATATGGAATTTCAGTGTTTTTAGTTGAGAAAGGTCGGACATGACCATAGTGACATTCCATACACTGTGGGTTTGATCAGCTTCATAATATCCTCTAGACATACGAACCCAGGGTTAGACGCATCCCTCAGAAGTGGGAGGCGAGAAGCTGGCTCACAAAAATCGCCAAATCTGCAATACAATTGCTTTCTGTACTTTTCATGTATTGCCGCTATTTTCAAGAACAGGTAGTTGTTTGATGAAGGTTGGCTCCAGAGCGACAGAGTTGTGGAGCTAGTTGTCCCGAACCAATTAAGGATCCGTGTTTTGGAAGTTTCCCAAGCAAAAGGATAGAAAGACAAGAGACAACTTTGAATCACAGGTATGAAACATGGTAGGGGGATATCACCGGCACCAGAAAGTGTAGATATGTTTAGCGGCGGTAATTACTGACATCACGTGCACTAAACACTTCGAAATTATATGCGGATGGTCAAGAAATTTCCTGAAAATTTTCGTGCTATAGTTTTAGCATGATCTTTTCTCCATACGTGCAACTGACTACATCGACGTTTGCGAAAAGGTTATTCACTTTCCACCTTTACAGTGAGCGAATGCCCTGCTTCGTCTGTTTATATCCAAGCAACTTGCGCTACATTGCACGCTGCATTTATCGAGAAAGTTTCCCAGGTGAAACCCACAACTGTACTACAACATGTGAGGCTAACCTGAAACTCGAGTTTTCTGGAGCTTTAGTAAAAACCTGATCACTATAGTCCCCTACTATGTTGCAAGTGTGTCGTGAGCGAAATAGGTCATTTGTTTGTTACAGCCTCTTCGTTTGAGTCGACACATGCAAACCAACAGGCAAAAGGCGGGGTTCAAGGTCAGTAAAAAACGAGACAGTCGTTTGCGGATTTAGTTTTTTGGCGAATAACCAGGTGAGTCTCAGTTGAAGCTTCTGTACGAAAGCCGCCTCAGGCTTCATTTGGGACGACATTAAAAGTATCGAATTTCCTTGCTGTGACACTACCGATATTTCCCTATAAATGTGGTCTATCTATTTTTTAACAAGAGAACGCACCTCTATTGATATTGTCGCAATGCTCTTGACTTTGTGCTTCCCACCCCGGTCCCCCAACAATGTACAATTTGGAGTGTCAGACTGTCCATCACGGTACTAGGACATACTATCAGGGATGGGTTCAATTTGCAGCTTGCAGAAGATGCGGACCAATGACTGAACACGATTCGGTTGAGCTTCATCATTGGTGTGCCTCCAACGACCAGTTGGATGAAGCTGAGTGGGGCAGTCGGTGTTGTCACGATTGAGACTGGGGTGTATGACTCTTCATGTAGTGAGTGATAGTATGCTTGCTCTCGAACATCGAGACACAACTAAGTCAGTGTAATGACTGTTTGAATAAATTAAGATGTCAAAAGTCTTGTTTGTGAGTCCAAAAATTAATAAATACTTTGTTTTGCCTTTACTTCTTTTCATAAAAATTGGACATAGGTTATCGATTAGTGATTTCAGAATAGTGATCGACCCCATGCTAAAGCGACCACTGGCGCTGTCGGTTTAAGTGGGCAAGTACTTACTATAATAACCTTAGAGCCGAAACTGCCCTCACGGTTGCGAACACTGGCGTAGACAGTTCACGCTAAGTCATTTTTGATGTTCCTAATGACCCTGCAGTATCGTGGCGTTATATATGGCATGCGAAACGGACTTTCAGGCTACGTGGTTGATCCATTGCACACCTGCTCACAGCAGGTAAACCGCAAGTGGTTCGCACGGAGTCTAGTGCCGTTCTATACGCAAACCTTTGACGCCGATGTAAATTCGGAGATAACCATCAGTTGCCCGAACTATGATGACATAAGACCGAGCATCACTATAGAGGAAAATTTTAGTAGCTCAGGTAGCCTAGTTGGTCGTTGGTTTGTTCGCTGAGCTGGACAATTTGATTGCAAACGTTTCATCACCAATCGAGGTGACGTCATCAGTGCGTTGTTAGGGAGCGTAGCGATGGGTTGGTGGTTGTGCGTTGAGTAGTGTTGCGTGTGTGTTAATATACGTGCTGCTAGCCGGGGTTGACCTTCGATCACGGTTGGTTGTTCGGTCGGGCGGTTCATTTAGTTGCTCTGCTATCCTGTGTCCTGGTTCGTCGATTCCCACGTGACCTCTGAGCTTGGCATCCCCTGCCCTCGTACTTTGATGCTTTTGTTCGACCATAGATATGCGCTGTGACTCAAAGCTCTTCCGGCCTGCGCAGGCGGCAGTCCCCAAGCCGCAAAAAGTTGAATGAATTAAGAGATGCTGTTAGGAATGAGACCAACTCTTTTGATACTGTAAAATAGAGAGCAAAATAAGACAATGTAATCAGAATGATGAATTATATGCAAATTAGAGTGCATACGTTGAAGAAGCTCAATAATGCGATTTTATCTATCTTGCTGTCATCATAGAGCAATCTTGCGTACGTCACATTTGAATGCTGCTTTAAATTAGTGGCTGTCAGCCGGGGTGAGTGGAACTTCGGCTCCAGATTTCTAAATCACTGACTCATGATGTTAGAGCCAGTTGATTCATCCTCACAAATTTCGTTTTTTCTTGTTCAGTCGTGCAGCTAGAGTGTGTGTTGGTACTATGACACGTTTCAAACAGTTATAGGCATCGGGTGGTTATATACATGTCTTCTGGTCCTATTCCTACGGGTTTAGGTTGGTTGGCAGTGGTTAAGTGATTTCTCATGCTACTTGGCTCACATCCAATGTATATCGGGGTCAGTCACTAACGTCACGTGTTTCAGACAAACCAGAGCTGGGTATCAAAGCAATGTACTACAATCGTGTGGATAAAAGTAAGTTTGCACCTGCAAGGAAGAGCAATCAAGAAAATTCGATAAGTGCAGCTATGTAGGATAAATACCTCAAATTTAGATAATCGTTGAGCTGTAACATCCTTTCGGTGCCTAGCTACCATGCCACCCAAAGGAAGCACGAGGGCTGGGATACTGCCAGGTTGCCAAGCCTAGACAGGGGAAGTCGAGAGGCAGAGGTCGGGTTCGAAGCACGGACCTTCCGATCAGTAAATTCGCACTCTAACCACTGGGCCATCTCGCCCACCTCAAATTTCCCGGAGCGTCATTTTGTTTTGCGATGACTCAGACTTCAGCGGGCAGAGCGAGGTTACATTTGCCGAGGGATATAAGGATGGTTGAAGAATTCAACTAAAGTACCTGATTTTGTACGCAGTCGGCGTCCAAGGTTGCACTGTGTCGCGGTCACTTGTTGAGCGTGTGCTTCACTTTGTCACTGGTGCTTGTCGCTTCATACTTTTACATAGTAAAAAAAGATGTAATCCTAAAAACAATCTGAACACTGCACAATCAAGTGGTCAGTTTGAGGTAGATTTCAACGCAAAAAAGCTAGCTAGCAATCGTATGGAAAGCTCGTCACCGGGTTGGGAATGATACTGTCACCCGTTCCCTTAACAACGTGTGCTCCGAGATCCACTCTCTTCCCGCTCTTGGAAGGGGAATTTGACATAGCTCTGCAGTTTAGCCTAGAGGCTACTGACTGGAAGGTCCATTCCTCAATCCTAGCCCTGGCTTTCAACTCCTCTAGCTTCGGCTTTTGTAACCTTACAGCGTCTCAGCCCACACACTGGCATCTGTGCACCGAAAGGCTGCCGCAGTTGATTCGTCCCTTCTCGGATGACCGGTTTTTAACTTCATGTATATCCGTCAGATGAAGCTGAAAGAAACGAACAAATGAGGCTTTACTCGTTTGGTTTTAGTAGAACGCAGTATTGGTACGCGGAGGTGAAGATGACGCTAATGTTTCAACGGTTAATTTGCGTCGGTTCGTCGTAGTTAGGATGAGTAAAAACGGCCAAGTTTCACCGGTGGCAGCTATCGTTTTGTCGCAGATAGCACTTCTGTTGCCGACTTACCACCTGTTAGTGGAATTTTCTTCCGCTGCCTGGAACTTCCGGGTTTTGTTGTCGAAATGTGTTTCTTTCTTAACAGTGGTGCCAGCTGCTGGTCATAGGTTCATATGCTTTCGGCTGTTTTGAGCCCTGGCAATCTCTGGTTTGGGATCGAATGTGAAAGTAATTGTTAAGTGAGCCACTGGAGACTGGATGATGACCTCGACACGTACTCGTGTGTTTCTATCATTCTTCATTCTGGATGTGTTGGGAAGCAGCTATCGCCTAACGGTACCGTAAGGCTTTGATATCCTAATCGGATATGTGCAGACGCAATTGACGTTGGTCAGTAGTTATCACATAGGATTTTCTCCAACATAGCTAGCATGCTGTGGCTCCGGGAATCAAAAGTGCAGACTAGCGTATACGACAACCGATTGTCATCTAGCTGTTGGGGTAACCAAGTCATACTCTTTTTTGGCTATCCTCATTTACTTCGAGTCCAACGCCTCTAGTTCCCCAAAGTATCATCGTTGTGCGCTCATTTTTCAGTTATCTTTCAAGCTAGTCTCGTTTTCTTGCTTTTATCAAATACTTGTGGGACTATGGTGACTCCAGCTTCAAATTCAGCTACTAGTAAGCTGTCCCGAGTTCAGCTCCACCAACGTTGTTTGTAAAATCGATCCCGGAACCAATTTGATCGCAACATTCCTCGCTTCTGGCCATTATTCGGGACTTTTGTGCGTTGCTAGCACGTGGTACCCATTGCAGAACCACGTGGCCTATGGTGTCTCTGGGGCCTAGCTATTGAGGCCAATGACATTCCTACAGAAAGCCTATTGAATGTGTTCGTTGTGTGTGTGGAGATGAGACTTCATATATTGTTGGTGACATCTTAGCACAGTATTTGCTACTCTAATCTATTGATTAAACCAAGCGCGCTCATATTTAGGCCTCGGAACAACTCTTTTTAGAAATGATTTTACAGGAATTCCTTTCTTTGGAACCATAATTGCTCACCATGCTGATGTATAACCACTTTTCATCTGGCCATAAATACAGTAGATGCGTCCGGGTACTAATTTATTCTGCAACCAAAGTCGCCAAGTGTGTTCTTTTACTCCAGGATTTTCAACTCAGCCACTTCATTGATAACCATGGGCGAATGGCCTATACATCCATGATTTGTTGGTCCAACGGATTCAGGATTTCTGCATGTTCATTCCCACTTTTATTCTTTACTTCCTGACACCCAATACGCTGGTGATATTGTCTTTCCTTGAGGGTCTCTGAAACAGAACCTCCGAAATTTGGGTAAGGTATACTCTGACTGCATGAATTTACATGTGCCTATAGTGTGTGAATTGATACTGCACAAATGGATGAAGTCAAACCCAGTTAACTATGACTCAAATTATCCAGTCAAAGAAATGAACAAACTAATCTGTAATGGAGATTTCGTCCTGTAAATGAAGCCAGTCTATGCTGAAAAGCCGAGAAGCACTGATGGAAAGCATAGATTGACTACAATTACAGGACGAAATCTCCATTAAAATTCTCGGATGTCTTTACGCTACCACCGCTGACCTTTCGTAGCTAACGTCTGAAGTACCTGTCGATCGAGAAGACCAGGGCCCTTGTTGCAGCCTGACACATTTGGTGTCGGCGTGACGTCATTTCGTTTGTCCAAGGCGTGATGCAAGTCGCTCTTTCGTTCAGCTATAGCACCCTTTCGGTGCCTAACTGCCACCAGAAGAAAGCACGGGGGCTGGGATACTGCCAGGTTTCCCAAGCCTAGACAGAGGTCGGATTCGAACCACGGACCTTGCGATCAGTAACTTCGTGCTCTAACCACTGAGCCATCTCTGTGCGGAAAGTGTTCGAAAAGTCAGTAGGTGACCAGAGGTGCCGCCCAGATACGGTGGGACTATCAGAAAACGAAAATCAGTGGTACATTTTAGGTGCTGCATGCAGACGTGACTGATGCATCTGAAATTCAGATAATTTTGGACCTCACGTTTGACAGTTGGGCGACCATCCCCACCTTCCGAATGAAGAGTTCCCTTCGCCTACGAGACCTGGGATATTCTTTGAGTCCTTCAGTTTTCAGCTTTAGGACGCAGGCTAAATTGCAACTGCTGCCAATTTACTCCTCGCTTGCCATAGAAACTTATCCTAGAACCACCAACTTATCCCGGTTCCGGCTGCTCGGTTCCGAGCAGCCGATGATGGGTCCAATAGTTTACATGTGTTTTGAGCTCACTCTCGATGAAGGCTGATTTTTCTCATCGACAATCTAGCCGACTAATCCAGGTTTTGAGACGTCCATGTTGAGAGAAGTGAGATGTTCCTGTACTACAAACGTCACGTGCTGGTTTATCTAAGTCGAAGAGACGTCAAAAGATCCAGCGTAAAGGTTGTAATTAATTAGCTAAGAGTTAAAGAAGCCCTAGAATGCTTCTATGCTGTTTCCCGGAGATACCTTCATGTGGTCGTTGTTGGGAGGACTGTTGTATTTCATTTTGTTTAGAAATTAGGGTCGAATCAAGGCTGATTCACCCACATAGAACTTGATCACATCAAAGCAGTTACACATGAATGAAGCAGGCGACAGTGAGTTGAGAACATGTAATGTTACTGCCACCGCATGTTTGTGTCATCGGTGCACGTATGTCGACTGTCACATGTTCTTTTCAAGGGTTCTTACTTTTTTTCTTGTCGCCTATCTGCTTCTGTGTAGGTTGACCGGTAATTTTGTGCAGGCCTGCGCGCAACTACCGGTTCGCATTTGGCGGCGGTCAGGTTCCGGACCATCACTTGGTGGAAATTCCTTGCACCGCTGACCGTTTCAGAATCGTACAACCGTGAGTGTATTTTTTGCGGATAAATTCGTTTGTCTGTTTTACCAAGGAGTGTCTGAGTCTTACGCGAATCGAACGATCACTTTTTGGATAGGTTTTGTTTTCCGAGCCCGCTAGACGTGAGTAATCTGCGCTAAAGAAAACCACTATTGAGATGTTCCAACTGTTCTCAGGACTCAGCCGGGCAAAATTCACCTGTTAACAAGCCCTTCAGGAATGTGTTTCCCATTGCCCGGGTCGTCCAGAACGGTAATGGGAGTGTTATCAAAGCTCAAGTGTTTCCCTGATCGTTAGCGGTCTAATGAATTCGGCATCGCAAAGAGACTGAGTTGTGTGTTCTTGCGTTGAATGGACTATGCTTCTAGCTCACATCTGACCTCCTGATTCGACTTTTTGTGGTAGCCGTTTCTTGATTTGATTTGTTTATTAATCTCATCATCATCATCGACAACATGACAGTGTTCAACACCGATGCTTCACTGCCGTACAACTATGATTTATTTGAAGGACTTATTGTGAAGAAAAGAATGAAGATGGACGGGGAAGGTACTCAATGCTACCTTACTACAATCATTCCGAGATCCCTACACCTCCAGACACTCATTCAGGCAATCTGAATAGAAACTGACAACAAGAACGCCACTGACATCGGTTGGCAGCCATATCTTGCAATGTCTCCAACCAGGTGCAATGGGGATCACGCGTTTCCCATCCAGGGACGCGAGTAGAACGTTTCGTAATCTCCTTCATACCCCTCTGCAAGGTCAAGGGTTGGCCACCTCTATGCTTCCGCCACTCTGAGTTGGGCATGGAAAACAGCACTTTCTTCGGCAAACGATGTTTAGGCATACGCAACCCATGTCCCAACCAACGCAGCTTCTGATTTATTAGGACGTCTGGAAACTTGTTACTTGTCTCAACATGAAATCCCTGTACCGTGCGGTTATCAGTTAGTGGGACAGCATTTGTGGACGCAGGTACTTGATATAGCTCATTGAAAGAAATCTTGTGTAAATTCAAAATGCGGCCGACAAGTTATCTTCATTTTAGCACTTCCTCACTGCGCCTTGCATTTGCTACGAGCTTCAGAAGATTAAAATTCCGTTTCCTGAAACAACCCGTCAAAAAATGCAGCCAAGTGAATCAGCTCCGTGAACGGTTGAATAAACTCACCGTTCTCTTCAGTAACGTGAAAGTAGTCACTCCGTGCATATACTGCTCTCGTGTTTCTTGCTGGGCAAAGCCACTACAGCCCCGTGGTTCTTGGTTGGTTAGATCTCAGCACGGACTTGCTGTATATTGCGAAAACCGAGCCAAAGACCTCAGTTAACATCCATGCAGCTACCTATTTGAATAGCTTGGTCGCTAGAGGAAGTGGTTTGATGCCTTACTTCGTACTGACATTTAAAGTCTTCTTAGTTTTATCTGTTCAAACTGCAGACCCATTATGGTTGTGGTAATCAACCGACTGGAGTTCGAGGCTTGAATGGGAGGTGAAGGCCATCCGTTCGTAGCTTCGTGCCTCAGTAATTTTGATTATATATTTCCTCCACATGTCGCATCCCTTTTCTCTGTTCTGCACCAAACCTGTGGTGAGACCAGAAAGAACTGCTCCAAGCACAAATCTATAGACTCGTGAATTTTCTGTGTCTGTATCTTCACTTGAGGAAAATCAATCTACCGAAGGCAGTACAGGTTTTGGGAACCCAGTGGCTGATCCATCAAAGCTGAATGCCACTGCGAACGATCGGTTAATAGTCACTGCACGATTACCTACTCGGTCGATCTGCGGTGGTGTGCCCTTGTTTGCACGATGCAGTACTGCCGTGTGCTCCGTTGTGAACTGATGCGCTCTACACCAAGTGTTCCAACAAGTGCGGTGCAAATTTCCGTTAAAGCCAAAGTATTTAAGTTTGGTAGTTTCGTTTACGCTGGTCTTCATGCCTCCGAGTTTCTGTCTAGCCATGTGAATGCATATTAATAAACTAAAGGTAATTTTTTGTTTCTTTTTCTAGCTCGACCACCCATTGTGGAGGTTAACAGATAAGAAATATGTCAGGGCTTTTAACCTGTCCAACGATATATTAGATGTAATAAATACATATAATATTTTGTCTCACAACAGTTCGCAATGCTTTCTCGTTACCTAGGTACTTAGTTTATTAATCACGTTTTGTGCTCTTGGAAGGCCTGTATTATGCAAGTAGGTTAATCCCCTTAGGGAGAGTCGTGGCTTTTCTTATAAATTTTGGCCTTACTCTACTCACGCTTAATACATTCCTTCGTCCCAAGGCCCTTTCTTAATCACGTGTTTTGTAACTACCAGGATCTGAAGTGCCTAGACTCAGAGAGCGAAAACAAGTGCAGTCGTACTCAGGTGTAGTCAAATTTGTCTGTTTGGGAAGCGGATAAAGAAATGACAAAAACAAAACTTTCCCATTTGGTGGTGGTGCCAGGAGCGTTGGACAGAGTACAGAGGATGCAGCGCGAAATTCCTTCTCACAAGTAATACTGCATAGCCGGTGGTCGATATCTCAAAGAGCAAACATCCAAATAAACGATCGACCGAATATTTCATTGATTCACGGGCTCAGATCGCGGAAGGGAAATTCAGTGGTCTATGACAATGCGAGATGAGGTTCATTGTATCATAGCCATGCGCGCAACAAAAGCACATCGATGATCCGCTCGTAAAACAGTACACAAATTCACCCAAGAGCTTCAAATTCGAAAGGGACGTTAGATTCAGATAGGAGAATATTGTACTAGCTGCTTGGCTTTAGACCAAGTTAGTTAACGCTCAGACCCGTCATCACCCTGGAAAATTCGATTCCACGAAACTAGGCAGCGTTAGCTGCACACGGCATTCAGTAGGTTGCACCAACCCGAGTGCGAACCTCTAGCGTACGGTTGACATGACATGAATAAAGGCAGTATGAACTGATTCAATAGCATACGCCTGTGGCTGCGAACTGGCCTTATGTGACCAACCAATCGTGTACTACTTTTTACCTGTCTAACTGCCGTTCGAGTCCTTTACTCTCTTTGGAATCGTGGGTGCATACTACGTAATCTTTGGGGGACGAACAAATTTTCACGCCCAATCCCGGGCGATGCTCTGAAGAAATCAATGGTCACACACTGAACGTTTGTTGCGTACTCAGCAGCCAGGCTTATGACCAATATAACAATTTGGAGCGCATCGGAACATTGTAAACTAGACAGATAACCTGATGTCACGTCTGGATCACAGGTGGTGCAGATTCACGAAAGCTGCTGCCTCCTTGCTAATCTGAATGGAAATATCGACCTTAGTTAGACTACCAGGACTGATACAGCTGCCCAGGTAGACATTTGCCTACTACCTCGATCGGTTCGAGCCCACCCAGTCTTGCAGCAGCACTTTGCAGGTGTGAAGCATATGCCGAACCGTGAGGCAGAATTAATTATTTAGATTATTTAATGTCTGCATTACAGTGGCGTCATATCCAAAATCTATGTCGCCTGCGTACTCGGATATCTGTGAGCGAATGTCCTGGGAGCACTTCGACCACACGTGCTTTAGAGGCTGGGCGTCAGTCTTCCATGAGCATATCATTGACCAAATTGAAGAGGAAAGGTGAAAGAGGACAGCCCAGCCTGACACCGCTTGATATAGTGAACTCAGCTTCCCGTAAACCTTCATGTGTCCGCGGAAGTGGGCGGACAGCGCTCTAAAGAAGATTAGGAGTTTATGAGGTGCACCTTGGCTCCACAGACACTGCCATAGTGCCTGACGGTCCACAGAGTCAAAGGTTTATTAGAAAATAAGTAAGTAAAAAACTAGCAACTTTTCATCCAAAAACCGCACTCGCTGGAACAGGTTTGAACCTAAGTAGGCGTAGGATCGTCCGTCCGGGCACCTTGCCCCTGTGGACAAAAGTTGACGGCACACACCCATGTTCTGTAACTGATCAAGGGCTTTTGCTTTTTTTGTTGGATTGATGAGTGAACACCAAATTACCGTGCCCAAAGCACTCAGGTGACTGAAACGATCGAGAACCACGATAGCCCTTTACTGGAGAGAGGTAGAACACAAAAAGTTTCCGGAATCCGAGCGAAAAATATTTAGCGAGCAGTACGCTCGTTACCACGAGAAAGGCGATCAAATCTATTGGTATTGGTCGATTTTTTGTACGCTGACCACAAACGGGTTTCTGTGTGCATACTACAGTGCTCATCTTTAAGCGACGATCCCTGGCTATGCACGAAAATCGGTCGATCTGAGAAAGATTCTTGTGAAAAGTGAGCGCCAATGGCCGGTCTTTTGATTGCTGCCAAAAGCTGTCGAACTTCCTTGAACTGAGATGATATTGAATCTGAATTTGGCTCTGGAGCCCTCAGGACAACGTGGCCCAGGTAATAAGTGCTTTATATGGGATTGGTTAGCCATACATTGTTAGCTAAAATGCAAAGGAAGCCTGCGAGGACCTCAAGCAATGACTTCCCTCGTTGGAGCGTGCTTGCATGCTACGCACTTATATGCTCAGTGACATCAAATACGCACTTTAACCATGTTGGTAGCATTTGTTATCGACAGTTGCTGTTTAATTCGATAGATCGGTAATCCGTTTTTTGCGAATCAGCCGGAAAAGTGTCAGTTTCGCATATAACCATTTTTCCAGATCTGATTCGTTCAGTTGTATACTTGGCCGCAATTCTCATACAACCAGCTCTTCGCCAGATAAATGGACGCGTAACTAACATCGCCGTCCCGAAAAATTAAATATTTCACATTCGTAGAGTCTGATAGTTCATGCTGAATAATTCGTTTACTTCTACCTTGCTCGCTTCAATGCCTTGAGGCTCGGCTACGCGTGGTGCCCGTACTGTACTAGCTGATAGAATGTTAGCACACCAACTGACGCCGTCGAAATTGGCGACCACCCAGTCAACTGCAAATTGGTGATGAAACTTTTACAATCCGGTTGCCAAGTTCGACGAAGAAGACAACGACCGGGGTGGGTGAGTGAACAACGACGTAATCAGTAAAATGGAAGTTGCGGTGTTTCAACCGTCTCAACGGAACTTAATTTCTGAGGCACCTTGCAGTATGCACTTAGTGTCGAGTGGCTTCCAGTCGCAAAAGGCTGCGACTGAGACGTCAGGTTCATGTGCCCATAGCCGGAGAGTTCGGTCTAAGTTTGACCCGGTAACTTGATCCCTGGATGATGACACTGGCAGAAAGGATCCAATCGCGCAATCAGTGGCGCTCGTGCATCAAAGCTATCACCTTCAAGGTGTAGCTACCAAGTTCCCGAACTAATTGAACGTGTCATCGCTTGCTTGTATCTCCCACACTCACTTTCCGGTGATCGAAACTGTAGCAGCTGGAACCAATGTGTCCATGGTACACAGTTTATAGCTGATGAATTGATTGTAACTGGTGCGAATCCCTAACTATGAGCATTTAGGAAAATTCTCAGCCTGACTGGTGCTGTGTATGTAGCAACATTGATGTGGTTAAACGGACCATCGAATAGAACGAGTTCAAAGTGCGACTGAGGCAAGCTTCACGCCGTTAGATAAGACAACTGTTAACAGAATGACATCCCAAAAGAAAAGGACTTATGCTGTCCCTGTCCGAGTGTAAGCCCTCTCGTTTCTCTGCACTGGTACTACCCAAACTTTGGAACAATCGGTTGCGTTTGTCTTCATTAATGGTCACTTTGTTGTCTTGTGTACCGAAAATCTACTACCAATTACCCTTGCCACACGTTGATCTGTGTGTTAAATTGTCTTGAGCCACCTCGTTTTGCCGACAATTGGTGCAACAAACTAGAGTAGAACCAACAAAATAGATATTGATGCGTTTGTTGCAAGGGAGTTGCGCGCTGGCCTTACGTTAGGACATGGAAACGTTTCCAGATTACGTTCAGTATGATATGAAAATTCCCACTAGTATTCTACTTTTTTTTAAACAGAGTTGTCTTTTTGTCTATTCTACTTGTTTTTCGCGTTCATCTTTTTCGTCCAGCAGTCTGTTGTAAACTCAGCTTACATGATCTAAACGATCAGGTTTATTAATCAGCATACTAGTCTTCATTTTATGCTGCAAGTTGATCGTCTTTAGTAAGCTAAAAACGAAACGTTGGTGTTCTGTGTTTTTTGTTTTCTTGCTGTGATAGTTAAGAGTCGGTAGTGAGTCACATCCAGTCCACATGGTTGTCTTTGCCTGTTCCGTTTGAATAGCAAACATGCGAACAGCATTAATCTTTCGGAGGTCCGTACCTCTTGCTTGCCGGTACGTAGCCACAGATGTTCGGTCGATATGTTCGCTTGAATAGGTATTCCAAACAAAACAGGAGTGCACATGTTCACTTTAAACGCTCAAGCACACCTACAAATGCTAAAAAAATTCACCTGGCACCTTTTTCTTCATGTGGCGATCGAACGACGCTTCGTTTCGTGCATACCATCCGCGTGTGTACTATCCTTTGATTGATAAGCGACCTCGTTACGGTAACCAGTCTTTTATTAATGACTACGGACTGGTTCACACCCGCATAAACATGGTTGCAGTTCAGTTTTTATGCAGTGCAACGGTGGCTGACAGGAATAAAAGTCCTTGTTCAAGCTGTCAACTTATCCAGTGTATTTCGTTTTGTATTCATACCTCTCGTTTGAACAATCCTCCTACTAAACTAGCGCTGTTATTCTGGGTACTCAACGTCCAAGTGGGAAAGCGCCAGTCTCTGGTTTCGTTCAATTCCTAGCGCATCAGTGCGTTTATCTGACCATGCGGGGATTCGGATCATTGATATCTGGCATGCGAGGCGAGCCCGTTACCACTAGTTCTGTCCTCTTTTTGTGAATCCCTCATTTAGGGGTCATCCAGTGGCGAGCCGAACTTTCAATTATGGTGTTTTACCTTATGCGCGTGCAGTAAGTAGAGTTCGCCCCTTTATCTGCCTATTTCCTATTCCGTTTGAACAAGGATGCTGTGTTTTCATAAGATATTTCCAAAGTTAAGCCTCCCAAATTATAGTCACGACTTCCTGAAGTCCCTATGTTTCTACCTTTTTAGAAAAATAATAATCACCATGTAAGGAAGTACTATGAACCGGTCATTTTGAGCTTCTGGACCTGAAAGACGTCGTATGAGTTTTCTATCACTCAGGCAACATCTTCCGGTAGAATGCAATCAACCTTTCCTAGTGATGTCGGTTCGCTGGTTGGAAAAATGAACAACTTGTTTCAACTACTTGGTTGCAAAGGTCATCGGTGCGCTGATGTTGCATCTGTACAGACAAAACCATTCAGTTCGATGGATTCAGTCTCGTTCGGAACGGCCTTCTTGGAAGCCTCCCTAACGGAAGTAGTGGCGTTAACAAGTACGAAAAAATATGGCCGCTGTTGTTCCCCGCATACACTGTGCGACTTCGGAAATATCTAGTTTCGAAGCGCGAAATTCGGTTCCCGAAAAGCTATCAATGGTTCACTTTACGGACCCCTACATTTGCACAGCAAAGCTTCTCTCGATTTATTGTTGATTACTTCTCCACAACATTGAGTCTTTCACTGAACCTTTGCTTGCCGATAATCAGCATAATTTCGCTCACGGCTCGCATCCCTGGAGTTTGTTAATATTGTGCACTTCCCAACACGAATTGATATTCAACGTGATCACCTATTTATTGGCAATACTGATTTGTTTTTCAATGCGCAGGAGTGCTCGCTAGGAGTACTGCAAGTCAGCCGTCTTCCAAAACATATACGGAAAGACGCTCATTAGTCCGGTAAGAATCTGACAGCCGGTGTGTATCAGACACTATCTGACATTGGCCTAAGTTCAAGCCATTCTCCGGCTAATCCAAAGACAGTATTCTCTAGTGCTGTGTCTTCCATGTTTAACCGAGTAACGATTCTGTGCACAAAGGAAGTTGACTGAACAGCAACCCGAGCTAAAACAGAAAAGAATTTGAGATAACAACTATTCAGCCAAGAAATACACTCATTTGCAAATCAATTTGGTTTTGCGAGAGACTCACCTGGAACCCAGCTGAATCTCTCGTTTGTGATGTTTCCATGCAACTGAATGTGCTGCACCAGGGCGCCTCATGTTCCAGCTGCTACGATATTCGAGATATTGCGGTGCATGTAATTTTACGCAATGTACTACTCATAAGGTTGCTGAAAATTCTTCGACAGCCCACGACCGGTTTCGCCCTTTTTGGGGCTCATCAGGCAGGCGCAGTCCCCGAGTTTTCGTCAACCTTATGTTCTACTTGAACTCAAATTGGACTGTTTTCAAGAAATACACTCATTTGCAAATCAATTTGGTTTTGCGAGAGACTCACCTGGAACCCAGCTGAATCTCTCGTTTGTGATGTTTCCATGCAACTGAATGTGCTGCACCAGGCCGCCTCATGTTTCAGGTGCTACGATATTTGATTAAAGGAGGGAAATACGCGTGCGTACAAGTCATAGTCGGTTTTAGATTGCCAGTTACGTCACAATAACAGTGGCTTTGTGTAAGATTCACGGTGTTTTCTATAGAGGAAAATGTTGGTAGCTCAGGTAGCGTAGATGGCCGTTGACTTGTTCGCTGAGCTGGGCAATTTGACTACAATAACGCACTGATGATGTCACCTCCATTGGTGATGAAACGTTTGCAGTCAAATTGCCCAGCTCAGCGAACAAGCCAACGACCATTCACGGTGTTATCGTATACCACCGATAGTCAGGTGTCAACTGCTGCAACGCGGTCGGCTCATGCACCCCACATTAGCCATTCACAGGGCGAATGGTCACGTAAATGAATAATTGTGACAACTTTTGGATGCATTACTGTCGTGCAACCCGCAGAAAGAGTGACACGATCTGGTTACTCAAGCTTAGAAAAATCGGAGGGCATGGGTCCGAACGAATCCCATTGGTAGCTTGGCACTTCAACCAGTCAGGATCTTCATTAAATGAAGGCACAACTGAGAGTCATCTGGTCGCTCATGACGTGGCGATCAACATGGAATATCTTCAAAACTGCCCTGGAAAAAACCCAACATATCTCTGTTATTTCTCTACACATATCAATAATCCCGACCCACTGAAGTGGATGCAGCGGTGAAAAATGGATGGAGGTTGTGTAGAATAATGTATAAATAGATCTTTTAATAAGCCGAACGTTACGGTTTTTTGAAGCCTATGAATCCAGCACTATGGGATATCAGCCTACAGCACCTACAGAAAAGCACCACAAAGTCCAGCGTTTTGTCGAGTTCAAAATTATACAGAGCTACATCTGTTGCTAAAGCAAACTGGATTTGCTTGGAACACTGGGATTATCCTCTCACCCCAAGAGCAGAACAACTGTGCTCTCTAATGTTAAATGCCCGAGCCAGTAAAACTACTTAGATTCGATGACGCCGATGAACGAAGGTCAAAAAGCGACACAAAGTTACACGCATCATTTACGTTTAGCAGTGACTGTGGGATGGTTGCCTGCTACAATTTAACCTGATTGACCGAGATTTTCAGGCCTCATGTCCCTAATGAGTCTCCATGCGTTCGACATCCTGTCACTGATTTGGTTAGGTTTGAAGCAGAACAGTTCCCGGCGCTAATAGTTGACACTAATTTGTATTTGTCTGTAGTCCACAGGATCTTTCTCAAATACAGTAAAACTCTTAAGTACGGGGCACCTGTCTCTTGAACAAAAATACCTCCTAAGGGTTTTGTGGATAATACTTCCAACAGCCCAGCTGCAATGAGTGCATTTATCCGGAGTTTACTTGACCTGACAAATCGGAAAGGTATAGCAATTTTTTCGAGTAATTGAGCAAGTAGTTTTTCTTCCGAGCTGTCTTCAGTGTCAACTAGAGCTATTCCTTCCAAAAACCTAATTATTTGAAAGGCTGATGGTGGTATTCTCACCCTTCAAAATAAGCCTTGTGCCTAGTGTCGTTCAAACGGTTCGGTTGGCTTCGCCCGCACTGTATGTTGTGCATAATTCAGCTAAACGAATTCCAGTCCTTCCGAACAATAATTTCTGTCGGTGTCGCTCGTTTCACTGCGCGGCAGCCTTTGTGACGTGATTTGAATGTTACAAGCTATGAAATTGATATGTACTGTTTTGTTTCTCAGTTCTAATGCCTTCTTAAGAAAGGTGACAAAATTGCCCGTTTCCTGATATGGTCGACTCCTTTGCATTGATGAACGACTCGTTTTCAGCAGTATGGTTTGCCATCCGGTGGAACTACTGACCTAGGCTTCTGACCAACTGATACCAGTAGGGTCGTCTGTCCCTTCATTGGACACCCACCGAATGAGCCACAATAAGGAAGAGAAGCCGCATGTGGTTTGACTTTTCGGGACCCTGCAACATCGGCCTAGAAAGTGTGAATCGTTGTGAAGAGTGGTAAGAGGTTACCCGGTGGTCAGCCTTCACATGTTAAAATACGACATTGCTCCACCGTGTTGAGACTCTAAACTCATTCACCTGCAGGTCGAATTGAATAACGAATAGAAGTGCTTGGTGGAAAATGCACGAGAATATTTCCGGCTTCGTAGGACTGTGTTCATTGTCCTCGGGTTTTCACGGTTATTATGGTAAGTTCAACTGTAAGTCCATGCGGGAATAAAAATGATTTATATGCTACCTTACCATAACTGTTTTCTGAGAGGCATTTTCCGCGTGGGCTTCACACGGAGCCTTTGGGATTGGTCAACCTGACTTCAAGTAGTAGACCGAGAGGCCCCAAACCTACAGAGCCATTTGTCTTACTGTGGTGATCCCAAAATTGGGCTGTGCCGTTGCCACTTGAATTAAGAGAGCGTGCAAACGAGCGAAATGTCTCGTGTGGCTGGGTCTATCGGTATCTCATTGTATCTTTACTATACACATTTATTTAAATCTCGCTCTCGTGTCTTTGCAACTTGTGGACTCGTGAAAGTGTATGGGGAGCTATTCAAAACTTAGTGTGTCTGACAGGGGTGTCCACTTTGTCAGCTTATGTCTAATTTTGCCATGGATGAGATAATGACACGAACTCTGAAGGTTCTCCCAAACCTCGGTGTTCAGATCTCCCTGAGGGAGAAGCTTGTCAACCTGAAATATGCAGACCACATTGTTCTCACTTTTGAAGAGCAGGGAGCTCACATTACTAGAAACACAACAGGATCACTCAAGCGAAAGTGAGCTTTTCGATATCGCTACTACTCGCTCGCACATAAATAGAAGGAACAGAATCTAGTAAGAAACTGTTGTTAAACTTCAACCTGGTTAAAGTCGAAATCAGTAGTTTAGACCGATAAAACTGGTGTGAGTTCGACTAGTCACGTGAGGCTGACAAGTGATTGTCCGGCCACGTGAGACTCGTCTGTCTAAAACGCTTTCGTGCACAAAGTTTAGGCTTAAAAGTGAAGATATCGAATGCTTTTCTGATAGAAAGGACCCCAGTTCTTATAAACTTCGGCATTCAGTTTATCAACTATAAACCATATACCAGATGCTACATTTTCGGTTACCGGAAAACGGGACAGTGTGGGAGGTACAGCGAAGCATTAGAGGCTATTGCATTTTCATTTAGTTCGGGAACTGGGCATCTACGCATCGAAGGCGACAGTTTTGATTCACGAGCTCCGCTGATTGTTTGATTGAGCCATATCTGCCAGTGCAGGCAACGATTGGAGAGTTGTGTCCCGGGGTCCCCATCTGGGGAGGCGGCAATAGTCGACCCGACTCAGTTTACCGGTTAGCGTTTCTGTACTCCGTTACCAGCCCATACACTGTCCACCCCTTGGTCGCTTCCACTCAGCGCAGAGCTGGGTGAAAGAAGCTCTGTGAGACGGACACTCATCTGGCATGCGGAGTACATGTGCTAGCCACAAACTTCGGCACAACTTGTTTTTCATAGACTGACCTTAAAATGGCTAAAATATGAACCACGTCTCGTGTCAAGAAGATGGGATAAAATATAACTCTTTACATTGTTTAGTTGCAGGTGGTTGCAGGATCTGTGCCACCACTCTTTTGAATAGTTCTCCTCCTGTCCTGGCGCAATTATTCTGGTGAGTCCACAGCAAAGGGACTTAGCTCGAGTCTTGCTCCCTTTAGAGCTCATCAGCAGCGCATATCCCTAACCTGCCGAGGTTCGAATTCCGGACATCTGATTTGCGATGCAAGCGTGTTACCACCATTCCACCAGCGCACGCTAGACACGCCTGAATCGTCACATCCGAAAGAAACCTGCTGGACAATTTTGATAAGTTATAAGTGGTTGCGGAATTCGCATTCAAATTGCTCTCGTTCTAAAAACCCCGGAAGCACTTACACCTAATCACAACTCTTCGAAGAGTTTTGAGTATGAGTGGTGTATTACGTCTGTAACCTGCGCTTGTTTACAGTTTTTATATCCGTTACACTATTGGTGAGGTTAAATGTGTCATTTATACTGTGTCGGACTGGTTCTAACACCGCATAAACACTTGACTACAGTGGTGTATGCTGAGTTGTACACGTCAAAAATAGGGCCCAATAAGATATCTGTTTTCTTCATGTACCTTAAGAAGTCCATATATATGGGGAGTATGTGTCCCCGTAGACTTGAACTGTCCATACTGTTAGGGAATGATGAGGCCGTTATTCTTCATTTCTTTCAGACATTTGTCTAGCTCACTTTAAACCGATCCAGCATTATCCTTCGCATTTGCCAAAAGCTGGAATTCCGTTTCACCAATAGGAATTGATTCCACCCTCCTTTCCTATTCTTCTCGTTTCAAAACGATTACGCCGGATCCTTTATCTGGTTTTGTAGTAACAGTTTCAGGGCTAACTCTCAGTTGCTTATAGGTCTCCTTATATCGCCTGGAAAGCAGACTGTTGCTTTTTGTTATATCTGACTGCTGTCCCCGCTCCAGTGCTTTAGTGCCGAAAAAAGACTCGCCGACAAAGAACACAACAGCTTTATTGCAACAAGCGAGTGCAAGAGTTACAACGGCCCCGCGCTATTTAAAGGGCACTTTTTGACATTGATCCAGGTTGTCTGATCGGCGTTTAGTGAACACCGATCAACATCGACCGTGCTTCTATGAAATGCCTAAACACTTATCATAGCCGGTCGTGCTTCTGTGGTGTGTCTGAACACTCATCGGCTTTTGCTGAATTGATTGAGTGACTGATTGGTTTGGATGCTTGCCGGCTGGTGGAGTTTTAAGGCCTCAGTAGGTTCCCGGCATTTTGCGGTCATTTTCAGGAATCTGAGCTTCCTGACACTTCGATTTCCATGATCGGCACTGGTAGCAAGTGTTAACCAGATCAGATTTAGATCAGATCTCATCGGAACTGGCTCTCAAATCAACTGTATTGGAAAACAAATGCTCGGTGGTTAGTCGGCTCCCGCAAATACACGTCACGAAAATTAGCACCAAGAGTAAGCACTTCTAATTCTTTATAAAGGAAACTACTCACGAAGTTACTGAAAACTCATCGACAGCCCACAACTGGTTTCGCCCTTCTTGGGACTCATCAAGTAGGCGCAGTTCCCGAGTTTCCATCATCCTTATGTTCTACTGGAACCCAAATAGGACAGATTTTGACAAATGCACTCAATTGCAAATCAATTTGATTTTCACGGGAGATTCAACTGAATCACTCGTTTATCATATTCAGTTGAGTCTCCCGTGAAAACCAACTTGATATGCAAATTAGTGTATTTGTCGAAATACTTCTAAGTCTGTTTTTTTTAGTCCAACACCACCGTTGAGAAATTGTCCGCATGCCTATCCAAATGGTTCGGTGAATTGCTTGTCCATTGATTTTCGCAGTCATGTAATTCTCTTTTGTAAATGCGAACCACACTCTTTGGTGAATGGTGCGCGCAATTCTAACGAAAAACCATAAGAACCGCGTTGCTCTCGACCAGGTTTTGTTGAAGGATAGATAGTTGAAATTTCCCAAGACTACGGGCGCAAATTCATTCATGTTACGTTACTACAGTTGACATGTTTTGGTCTGGTCACACTGTAAAAGCATCGTAAAATACAGACCCGTAGCCCGTGCAGTATGTCAGACACAAAAGAGCGCTTGTGGGCCAGGCTAGGTGAAATGAAGGTTTGCTTGTGTAGGCAACAAGACTAGACAGTGTTCGGAACTGTAAGGCAAAACTCAATAAGAAGCCAGACAACAGAAAATCGGCCAATGAGATACAAGTAGGTGACGTCCGACGTCATATCCCTGCTAGACAGCATGGTATACTTTCATTCCCATGCGATCAATCGGCCTTGACTGTCCGATTGTGTTTTGTTCAGATGGGAAAACATAAATGGCTTACGGACTGAACATTGATGGATCTTCCAATATCCTCTCATCCGTGCTCGCCGGTTGCCTGTCGCTGTCATTCCCTTGTGAATGGATACACGTGGTCAGTATGTCTACTCGACCATCACTGACGCTGGCTGTGAAACGATTCGTTGGCCGACTGAATCAGTGCAGACCTAACAAGTATTGGTATAGGAACGACGTCCACGTCCAACGATTGTGCACCTTTCTTCTTATTTTTATTCATTTCCGATTCTGGGGAAGAGATGGAGGCGTTTGAGTATAAGTTGTGCTGATGATCTGCCGGTGGACTCTTTCGGAGTCGTGCAATTGGCAAACAAACACCTATCCATTTTAGTCTGTACATTTCCGGTACTCTGTTTGATAAATACATTTTTGACCGTCAGTCTAGTTCGTTCTACACGACTGTTAGGTGCCGCATGACAAGGAGTTGAAGTCGTGTGTTGTGCCTCTTTTTTGTAGAGAGGACTGGAAGCCTCCACAGGTAAATTGGAGGAACAGTCACTGGTACACCAAAAGTTGACAAAATAAATCACATTTTTTATCGCGGAAGTGTGGTGCAACTGGATGTACCTCGATTCGCTTCGACTCAGCATCACTTATATTTGAACACATCATTCGACTTACCGGACCGAAGTAGTCTACGTGAAGTTTTTGCCGCGGTTTATCAAGTCAGCGCCAAGAATTAAGCCTGGTGGATTTCTGAGGCCCCCATTTGGGGCATCCTTTACAGATATTTAATATTCTTTCTACCTCTTGATCAATATTAGAGCATTGCTAGTATTTTCGAACCAAAATCTACATTCTGGTGATACCCAGATGCTCACTATATAGCCCCTCGTGGTAACTGTGATGGTGTTTTTTGCAGGTATGAAAACACAACAACCTCAGAATATACAGCAGTCGTGCTAACCTATTCCATCCTCATTTAGGAACAACGGTCTCAAGTCGTCAGAAATTTCAGCCTCCGAACCAGCTAGCAAGAATCGTTTTGTCGTGAACAACAGATGATCTTTTCAGAAGGGCTTGGTAAACAATCGGTGGTTTGTTTACCAGGCCCTTCTGAAACGATGACTTCTCAGTCGGTTCCAAACTTTTTCCAATTGATTGAATAGATGACCTTGTTGATGGAACACAATTCATAAGGCTGCTGAAAACCTTATGAGTAGTGTTACGTCAAGAAAATATACTGCGATATCTTGAGCATCGTACTAACTGGGACACGAGGCGGCCACTGTGCAGCACATTCAGCTGAAGAATATCATAAACGAGATTCGGCTTGGATTCAGATGAGTCTCACTGGACATCTTCACCTTTAATTGGTATCCAGGTCTTGCATCAAACTGATAACTACCGCTGGTTTTGTGTTGCCTATCTCAGCAGCTAACGGAAAATGAGTCAGCGTATTAGCCATGATCTTACTCGCTTATGGGATGCACCGGGTGGAAGTGCCCATTTCATTATGTTTCAAGTTTCCTTAGCCCATCCTATTAAGGTTAGCAAGGGTTTGTCGTCCGTACATATCCCAGATGTAGCGGTGAAGCGATATAACAGAGAACATCAACATTAAAGCTTTTTAGCTGGTATAGACCAGCTCTTTTCTGCCAGTTTCATGGTTCTTGATGCAAAGGCTTCTGGTTGAACTTAAACACCAGTTTCTGAATGGAGCGCTGTGCTAACCTACCTAACAAAGATTTGGCAGCAGCAAATAAGACAATAATAATGAAGAGTCCTTGGCAGAATCAAAAATTTTGTGCTGGAGACAGCTCCAAATTCATGGAGTGTCATTGCGTAGCAGGGCTACAGTGGTCGAAGCAGCGTAGAAATGTTCAAAAGGCATCCAAATTAATGGAACGATAGTTCAATAAACGACCAAATTACCACTAAATTATGATTACAAGCAGAATCACTTTGGGGTCTCTTCAGTTTGCGTTCATTATTTTCCAGACGTTTGAGAACGGCGAATAATATTTGTAAATATTGATCTTCCGAATGACCGGAGGTGAGGTATGTACAGGCTAACTATGAACAGTGCCTCGTCAACAGATAAAACGAGGCTTTGAGAAGTCACTGTCCACAAGACCGGATAACGATATTTCATTGGATGAGACGGACAGACGATGAATGTGAGCAACCGTTGGATTATCTGGTTAGCACTACCAAAGTTACAGGCCAAGAGTACGGTTAACATAAAATGAGCATGCGCAGTTTGAGGTGAAAAGTACGTGACTTTGAAGTAACTATGCACGTCAGTATGACTGAGTTTGGTTTGGTGAACACCAAACTAACGTGATGTAACGCAAATCCTGAGATAACGAGAGTGAATCTGTTCGTGTTACAACAAAGGACCAAATGAGGTTAGAAGCAGTCATACACAAGACTAAGCAAGTAACTAAATCGACCATGATTACCAGGTCACCAGTGAACGCGGCTTGTGAATCTGCGGGGAAGTGAATTCGGTTCGTTCACTGTGGTAAATAATTCTACATTTCTTCATTCACGATGGTCGAAAGCCACGTTGACTTGCTTTCTTTTGGACATCTGGAATGCACAGGAAAGCTAAGCTGTAGAAAGCGCTCTCAACTGCCGGTTTGTCGGTCACCGAGGTTTTTGGCTTCGTTCATGACTTGTTGACCCGTCACAATTAAGTATGTGATTGCGCTTGCGTCTCCTGAGAGTTCTACGTCATCGCCCCACTCGAAAGTAATTATCACTTTCAGGAATGTGAGACAATTGATTGATTGTGAGTCACACATGTTTCACCCCGTTTCCAAACTCACCTTGATTACACAACCAGAAACAGTGTGGTCTTTTTTAACACCTATATTCTGTTCTAAGCAGTGCTCCCCACTCAAGTGAACTCCGCCAGCACCATGGAAACACCATCCAGAAAACAATTTCGCAGACATTGCGTTTTCTTATTTCAACTCGTCTCAGTGAAACCAGAATGCATGAACCAATTTGGTTCCGACGAGGAAACGTCAGATTGGATACATCTTACGTCATTAGACAGTTCGTACACTAGGTGGGGATGACACTATCTGGCAGCAAAAACGAACGCCTCTTGAACGAACTTGACTGACGTGGCCGGTGAGTTGGCATTCGGTGAAGTATTTTTGCAGTTGCAATGCAGAGAAAAGGTAATCGAGCTGAACAACAGGATGAAGCAAAGCCCGAGAACTCAATAGTTACCGCGTTTCTAGTATCTACCATCTACACGCTTACCACAGTGTCGTAGTAGATATCGTTCACAAATGTCCAGATGTAATAAATGCACTCTCGATGAAACGGAAGGTTCAATTCCACTCTCATGGAAGCTTTTTACAATACTTGGATACAGCTAAAGAGCCCTTGCTGTTTTGCAAACTAATTTGGTTTTCGCGTAAGACTCAACCGAATCCCAGCTGATAATATGGTGTTCTTCGGCTGAATGTGCTACACAAAGGCTGCCTTATTTTCTTGTTTCAGTAGTGTTTTCTGTCTAGGTAGTGTACCGCGATATCTCGAATATCGTCCCAGCTGCAGCAGCAAGCGACCTTTTGCTTGCACATTCAGTTGACGAATATCACAAACGAGAGATTCAGCTGGGATTCAGTTGAGCCTGCCGTTAAAAGCACATTGGCGAATCGCGTCCAATTTGGTTTCAGGTAGAACATAAGATTGACGAAAACTCGGGGACTGTGCCTACCTGAAAAGCCTCATGAAGGGCGAAACCAGTCGTGGACTATCGAGGGCTTTCAGCGACCTTACTAGTATTGTGCTCCGTTAATGCGCAAGGTCTTCATAATAGGTATACGGAATCACTGAAAGCAGGACCACACTTCGTGCCATCAGAGTCATATCTTCTGTTTCCAGTTTTTGAAAATCCTAAAACCACTGACACCTTGCAAGAATCTAGAAAATTCCGCCCATCCTACCCGGTTGCACTCTCGTTCCCTTTAACTTTGGACATGGTAAAAAGTCCCCTTTTCAGGTCCTTCAGGTGCATCAGCTGAAATCATGGCAGAGACATGCTCATTAGCTAAAACAGACATAATGTATCCTTCGCTTACCTTCTCGTTGCTCCTTGTGTCTGCCTTGCATTTCTTACAGCAAATATGGCTTACGCATTCATGAATGTTTGCAATATCTATTGTCTTCGATACTCTTGTACTGTTCTATTTGTGTTATCGACTACACTCTGGCTACGTTATACACAACTGCCTTTTGGCAGCTTTCGTTTGTCAGAGTTGTGCAAATTATAAAGGTAACTCAGAGGCTGTCATATATATATATATANGGTTTGTATGCACTTTAAGCATCTTCCATGGTGCTGTGTTAATGTTCGTCAGTTTTGAATAAAGCATCCTCTCCGTGTTCCGACTTTGTGAACCAGTCTACTAGGTGTCCTCAGCGAAGCGAAAAATGCTCCCTTCTTATAGAATGAGGGTGTCAACTCAGAATCCAATGGGTCCATTCAGGGGGAATACTGAGTACGGTTGACACAGAAATGCTACCAATATACCCCTCACCCTTCTGTCTGCTCTACTTCTTTCCCATCTCTTTTTAGTCTCGTGGGGCAACTAAGAACCTGGAGAGTGTAGTGTAATGATCCATGAATTTTCCCGGAGCATCTTTAGTCATATGGATATTCTCGATCATATTATCTCGAAAGAAGACCGGATGCTGCTGCAGACGATGCCCTTGAAAGGTTATCCCCAGGGGACAGATAATCGATATAGTGGCCTCCGGGAACCCGTTTTATTTACGCATCAACTTCTGCATAAACTTATCGTCCGAGTCCACACCAAAAAATCGCTAATTCTTATCACACTCGGGAAAATCTTCGGTGTGACTTATGGGTATTCAGGTTTCTCATTTCGTGGAGGAACTGGTAGCACTGTGCCTAAAAACAAATGTAAGAAGGACAGGACTGAAAAATTTGCCATCGTTTTTTTGACTGCTATTTAGGTATTTCTGGAGGGAAAACGTCAGAGTACTAGGGTGAATTGCACTCAGAATGGTGCGATCAGTTGTTTGATACTGAAGAGCAAGTCTGTTATCATAGAAATAGAATAAGAAAGGAAGTCCTTGGGGAAAATAGGGGAAATGTGGGTTACTGTTTACCAAGGTCTTCTGAAACCAAAAAGGGGTTAGTTATTTGGCTACCTCATCTAACGTAATCAAACTGAAATATTTTTGCACCGACCTTTCGATTTAATATTGCCCGAATTTACCACGAATGTTACAATGCCAGTTGACGCGACTGAACTATATAAAACTGTGATACGTAGAAAGCCGTTCACTGTCCAGGCTGGAGCCTCCCAGTCATCGTAGGACGAAACAATGTGCGCGCATATTTGGTGTCATCCTAAACAAGTAATTGATTTTGATGGGAGACCCACCTGTAACCCAGATGAATCTCTCGTTTGTGATTTTCTTAATCAACTGACTTCGGGTTTAAGCAGAACATAAGGTTTACGGAAACTAGGAAACTATAACTGCCCGAAGAGTCCCAAGATGGGCGAAACCGGTCGTGGGCCGTCGAAGAGTTTTCAGCAAACTTATGAGTAGCGTATTACATCTATACATGTATTGCAACATCTCGAATATCGTGCCAACTGAAACATGAGGCGACCTGGTGCAGCACATTCAGTTGCTTAAAAACATCACAAATGAGAGATTGAGCTTGTTTCCAGGTGAGTCTCCCGTTGAAACCGACTTGGTATGCAAATGAGTGTACTTCGCTAATTTCGTGCAATTTGGTTGCAAGCAGAATATACGGTTGACAGAAACTCGGGGACCGCGCCTACCTGATCAGCCCCAAGAAGAACGAAACCGATCATGGGCTGTCGAAGAGTTTCCAGCGGCCTTATAAGAGTGCATTACGTCTGTACAATATATTATACTTGTCTCTCTATTGGTCTGTATGTGGTACGAAAACTCTCGGCTGATATTGTTTTTAGCGTAGCTATTTGCACATTAATTTCAAAAGCATGGATCGATAAGGATTTCTGTAATGTGCTGTGACGCTTTCAAAGACAGTCATTTATGTTTTGAACGAGCTTATATGCCGTCAAAGCAGCTATATATTTCCAACCTACAGAATCGCGCTCAGCTCTTTGTGTCGCCAAATATTCTGTGAAAGTAGCCCCACTTAACAACAGTTTTACAGAATGATCGTGAAATAGAACTTATCAGACGGTGAGTAACCTCACTGATCATTCGACTTCATAAACATGGGGAGTTTCATTAAATCGTGGCAGATGGGCCACTTCCGTGCATCAGACACGGATAGAATGCACAAAGTTTATGCGAGTTTGTTTTCGGAGCGATTTTACACCAATTCGCCTAAAGCATAATCACCTGGTTGGAAGTGAGTGAATTGTCACTACCACCACAGTGTGTGTGGTCCGACGGCATTTCCGTCTGCTTCGCTTTCCTGACCAAGGTTCTCGAAGAAACTGTTTGTCCATACTTCCGTTTTCGAACAAACTTGTGCAACGGGCCGAGAAAGCTCTTCCATACTTTTAGCATGCTTCCGACTAACCTTGTTATTGAGGTCGCGCTCAACGACTGCATCGGGCTCGTATTCAAAAAGGTTTCGAATACTGTGGTGACAAACCGCTACATTCGTGGCGGAGCCGTACGTTGTTGCGTCACCATATACTTAATGCATCATATGAAGCGACTGGGTATTACGTCACAGGTGAACAACTAGGCTGATCTGGATGTTACATCTTATGTACGAGCGCATTCTAAGTTGCACATACAATGCGTTTTCCTCAGGACGCTCCGCAATCTCTCTGCCATTGAATGGCAGAGGCTAATAGGCCATCGTTTTGGGAACATTTCGTTTTCGAGCTCTCTCTTTCTGTCGTTAGAGGAATGTTCCAGCCAGAAACCGGTTTGGTTCATTCAGAGCGGTGTATCGTCCTGTAGGTTATTCATGTGTGATCTTCAAATTGGTAACGGGAAATTCGTATATCCCATCCAGTTCTATTGTGTCGCAGTAACTATCTCCACGTTTACAGAATGACTGCCGGATCAAGTAAGTCGCAAATAAGTCCGAGCTACACTCGTTTTACTATATGGAAACTCCTACCCTTCTGATACTCTTTAGACGAACTCTATTACACACACTGCTCCTGCTTCTCTTTAGTCACCAGGAGAGTCATACCTTAGAATTTCTCACCGTTTTCCACGACAATCTTGAAGAGAGGATGGAGAATGCAGAATATCCGTGCCTCTTCCCATACCGTCGCTTGCATATGGTCATTTTCTATTTGGCCGACCAGTATTCAAATCGGTGACATATCACGTGGTTCTTTCCGACGTCACCATGTCTACTGTTGGCTTGGCTGCTCGTGAGCAGATAAAAGCCCACAAAAATGCCTGTGATATCAGAACAACTAATCTGTAAGTTCTTTGGTTTGCAAACTGCACAGTCAATATTAGGCGTCTTTATGACCAGCTGCGTAGTTACCGCAGCTACCTTACCCTGGTTACAGACCTTCGGGGAACTGAGTGTCATAGTGTCTTATCGTCGATCACAGCGTAAGAAAACGGATTTACCCGCAACTACATTGTTATAAATTCAGTAGCCAAGCCAGAAACAGTCGAAATAGAGTTTATGAAAAAATTTCATAAATTTCGATATCTAATCATACATCTAATCATACACATTAACTACCATACAGCCTCATTAGGAGATTGCCCCTCCAATATGAACTACTGCATGTGGCTCTAGAAGATGTGGTAACTCGGTCAGGCGCTACGTGTTGTCTTTCTCACACCAAATTCACAGTGACGTAAGACAAGAGGTGGGCAGAGTCTGACTTGGCAAAAGCGAATGCACATCACTAGATGCGGAGATGTTATTAGTGTTGCTTGCCTCGTGAGATGCTGTTTCCGTGATTCTACTTGAATTAGGCTAGAGACACTGGAAGATGCGAACACCAGCTCTCATGAATGGCCTATTAGTTCATTGTGTCCATCCAGTCTGCCTGAATGAAAGGTTGGAGGGTGGTTACGGCAAAGCCACAATACAGTTCCATCTCCCGTTCCTATTTTGTTCCTTTTTCTTTATGCAGGTTTGTTCAATTAATTAGACCTGAGTATATTGCGGTAAAGCGTACTTAAACTGATGTCGTTGCCAAATGGAGCTGATGGCCATATCGATAAAGCTGACGGTGATAATGATGATGATGAGAGCGGCATCTCAGATTTACTCAAGACAAAAGCTTCCACAATAATAATGAAAGCACACAAAGCATCTGTTAAGTGGTCGTAGCATGGCACCGGCGCACTGGTCAACGTTAAATTGCATGGGAACAATTATCACCTCTTTTCTGAGGTAGTGGTGCGTCGCAAGCTAAAAATGTCCACGCTGATACTGTCCACTGCTCTTCTAAATACTGGACAACGGTCAAAATTTTCGCTTCACTGACCAATACCGGAAGCAGCTATGGGCAACGCCCTACCAGTACTGCCTTCTAGTATCCTCTCCCGTTAGCCATTATGATAAATTAAATTGTGAAAAGACGCTGAGGTTTAATTTGCAGAAGAAACCAAATTTCAAAGAGTGCAAACGAAAACGTGCAAAATGATCAGTCAGCCTTCCCTTAACTGGACTGTTTTCTCGTCAGATAAGCCAAATGGAGTGCTCAATAAACGTCATATTCAGGTAAGTGAAAATCACACCAACATAATGCATCAGCACACAGTGGTTGTCATTACATTTACACTGCAGATACCTCTTGATTCCAGGTTGGCTCTAAGTGAAACCATCTGTATTCCGGGCTGAATTTGTCAGGGCATCCCGCTCTTCCAAGTGCTCAAAAACCCCATAATTAGTTGCAATGGCCCAAGAAATTCAGTAGAGTAAACAATATGCAATGAACGAGTTCTTTCAGTTTGGCTAGGTACTACAAATGATCCTAGTTAATAGCGCTGAGTAGCGCCCCCAAACGCCTCAGCATGATCGGGTATGAGTGACTTATGGAGTGGGTAAAGTCGTCCATTGCATCCCGCGAAGTCTTTCCAAGGGACCCGCTACCATTTGACTTCTGCCAGGAATCGTTTAGTCGCTGCTTTCCCAGGGCGGAGGTGTTTCCATTAAAATAAACGAGCGAAAGCGGGTTTCGTATGCCATAGTTCGGCAGATGGTCAACCGGCTGTCCGTCTAGGGCATTGGCTAAACTCCGATTCCAAATCAAAAACGGCGAAAGCATCGATCAGTTACGGCTAACTGGATAGATGAGGTCACTTCTGGAATCTGGCGGCCACGAAGGCGCTTCTGTTTCAACAATATCGACGATTTCCCTGCTGCATTGTAGGTCGCACTTGGTTGTGCAAACGCTAGAGATGCTCCCTCGAAAAAAGGCAAGTGACACTAGGGATGTTATTGTTATGATATCTCGCCACCACTTCATGAAGATGTTCACACCCATCAACTCAGACGATGCTGCGGCATTCCCGGCAAGCGACGCACCCACTACTAGCCCAGAGGCAGGAGTAACCCATAAGTGGACTGGACACAAGAAAGCTTGCTCACATCGATTGAAATGTCCGCACCCTGTTGGGTTATTGCAGCCACAGGATAACGATTACCGGATTGGTATCACTTGTTTGTTTGAGACCAGACTACCGACCAGAAACATCACACGAATCCCCATAGCCGGAGTGGACACCTACTGCGGCTTCTTTTACGGCGGTTAAGTGAGCAACTCGGGCTTCTACGGGGTCACCCTTGACTTGAGTGGCCGTGTCTACAATAAGATCATCATATTTTGTGGCATGACCACCCAACCCAACAAGTAGTTGAACCATCCCAGCCATCAGCATTCTGTTCTATGTAGTCCTAGAAGTTACGGTGAGCTACTTGCCCTGGTCAGAGTGTTTATTCGCACACCCGATGTCTGGTAGCCAAGCCCCCTCGTTAGAAATAAGAAAGTGGCCATTTTTGCTACTTTTAGAGCCATACAGATTAGACTGCACTTTAGGGTCACACAGGATACTTGTCAAAGTAAAAAAACTCACTCTTCGACGAATACCGAGTGGAAATTTATTTCATACTGTCTAATTATGAAAGTTCTATAACACAATGCGAAAGACACGAAGTAAAATCAAACTACTCTAAGTCCTCAGCCAAACTTTCTCGTTACACACAGATTATAATCCGGCTAACAATAGGCTCCCGCGAATAGAAATCAAGAGAATGACTTCAAAGGTAGGTAGAAGTATTGCATAGAGACAAAGTGATCGCACCGCATAGGTTTATTCTTTGATTTAGTGTAAAATGAGCCAGGAATGTCTAAGTCAAACGGTTGGTAGTTCATTTCGCCCGCTGTAAGATCAAAGGGTTACAAACAATCCGTATCAGCAAGATTATTATTATTATTATTATTACTATGGAGCCCTACAATGGTAGCTGATAGGCTAGGTTTTGGTTCTGATGGGAATTTCTCGCGAGTAACAATGCAGAATAAACACGAGCTTCTTGATCACTCCACAACCGGAATAACATAATCTGTACGATTTCAATTGGGATTTCTTCCTACAGGTAAAGTCAATCGACAGTCAATGTACATCGTTCTTATTCTTGTTTGGGATTATCAGCAGTACGCATCCCGACCGTCTCTAGTGAGATTCGAACCTGCAACCTTCTGGATAATGGTTGAACACTATATCGTTCGGCCACGAGTGTCTGACGTACAATGTAACGGTTCATGTCTAGACAAGGTGTCAAAGTAGCAAAGTGGTGTGGAAGTCATCCCGGTCATCGTGCTTTCCAGTTTCATCGGCGTTCCATGTATGTGGCCAACTGCCCGAAGACTACACCATGCAGCCTTCGAACAAGGTAAAACGAACACTCATGAAGCTGTCACAAATCAGTAGGAAACAGATGTTGGGACCTGATGGGGATTTTCCTCCCACGCTGTGGAGGTTGTTACTAGGTCCATGGGAGCCCGTCAACATCATCAACATGACCATGTATAGCCTAAAAGGCAAAATCTAATTCCCCTGATCAACCATCTCTTTTTTGGCCGCTTCTATCAACCTCTACTCTTCGTCCGCTGACAAAAGCCCGGAAATCCTTCTCTGATGACGTAAAGGCAGCTGTTAGTTGCAACCATCCTAACTGATTGTTCGATCGTCCCTACCGAACCTATTGGATTATGTACCTATCTAGAGGGTCGAAAGTTTTCTGGCAGAAGGTATCACATATATTTAAACCACCAACAATCCAAAGAATCTGACGTTCAGCGCTAATTTGGCAGAAACTCTCCGCCCATTACACAAAACTAATGTCATTCTTCCCCAAACACTAGAGTGGCCCATTTTTATATAGTTTACTCAAGATGGAAGGTTAACAGAAAACCTACAAGGACGCATATCGCAATAAAAACAACAGATTAGCTTATCCACACAGTAGCAAACTAGTTCCAGTAATAGGAGACCGGATGGCAAACGAACTCGTTTGTTTGGCTTAGCTTAGTTGACAAAATACAGCGCAAACGAATAATACGAATGAACAAAATAGTGAGAGGACATAGACATGGGGACACGAATGACAATGCCGTACTATTTCTCGCACTTATATTGTTCTTCTGTGCTGTACGCGTCAGCTAGAGATGCGCTGGAGACCAATTTCAGTCTTTTTTCAGTAGCTCTCGGGACTGATTAACAGTTGTAATTTTAATCTTAAGGATAAAATGCGAACAGGAAAGTACATGCTTGAAAGGTGCCACAGTAATTTCCCCTGAGTATTGATACCATGGTGAGGGAAGAGCTTAGAATTAGTGTCCAGTCGCCTTTTCAAAAAGATTATTGAGGAGACCACAGGAGGAGAACCACAGAGAGAAAAAGGACGTAATAAGGTTGGCGTGACCAGATCAAGAAATGAGCTCTTTCGGCAGTCTGAATTGGTTGGCTTCCTTCAGGTAGTTACCTCGGGGGTCGGTATCGTGCGAAACCACCAGGAGCGGCGGTACGAATTTTTTTCCTGATTTAATATTTCTCGGACGAGAATACGACCACTTCAGAATCGCCGATATTGTTCAAAGGACATATCGGAGGTTTTTGATATCCCTCAGCAGCTTGGGGTTCTCGGCTGCTTATTTTTTGGGCAGGTCAAGTGTCGCTTGATCTTCGTCAAACCTAGATGGTCTTCTAACTGTGAAGACTGTTTACAGTCACAAACTTGTGGAAACTTTCGGTCCCAAATCTCTCAAATCCATAACAAAGTAGCTCAAGGTGGCGTTTCTGTATCACAAAGACATTTTTACATTGGACTAAACGGCTGAGGATTTGCTGTGAGTGAACAATGATACAAAATTTGCAAACCTTAATTCACCAGGGGGCAAACACAAGTTCTGTAGTGACGAAACGATAGCAGTTTGAACCTGGACACATGGAGGAGGTTTTTCGTCATTGGTAAAGCAGACTGATCATGACTGCCTTCTGGCTACACCAGTGCTCCCCACACTTCTGCTTTGCCCCGATAGAGTTTGCTGAATTCGTACCTTCTGAGTTCTTCCACCAAAAAAAATTTTCTGATCCGTGGCCGGTAACATGTTTCCGAAGTTCCAACAGTAGATTGGGGTGATTCATATGATCTGCATGATGAAACGATTACTTTGACTCCTGTTCCAGAACCTCGGTTTCTGTCCAGTCGTCTCTGGCTATGAGCAGATAGTGTCTGCTCAGGTGGGATTGACAGAAACCGTATGTTTCCGAAGCTAAAATCGTGTGTTCTTCAAGGTGGTTTATGAGGCTTTAGGCAGTTTCCACCACCGTGGTTTCGGATAGCATTAGTGAGTGTTGTTGGACAGTATTTGGTTAGACCTGCCCTATTTCCAGACTGAATCAATGGCATGGTAATTCCATGTTTCCAAGAGGCCACAATGAAATTAAGCCATAGCCTCCACCCGCATTTCCGATAGTGAATTTCTAACATTGGGACTTAAGTAATTCATACAAGAATAGAAGTTTTGTTGTTCTATAAGTGGTTTCCTCCACTCTATAGGATGACAACCTCGTTTCACTTGGTCGCGCTAGACCCACTGGTGTCAGTATATCACGAGAAAAAGTTGTAGTCTGAACATAGTGATGTTGAGTTGGTCCATTTTGCTAAACTCGAAGTTGGAATACCATGTTTTGCCTGACGTGATCGGTCACTATGCCGTGAAGACAACTCTAGCGTGTTCGACTGTTTTACAGGGCATTGCACTGGTCGCGCCAAGGGAGTACAAAATGAACTAGTGAGAAGGTTCTCAAAACTATCAGAAGTTGTCTAGAAACAGAAAAACTTCAGGAAGAGTCCCTGTCATAAGTACTGCGCGTCTTACGAACCGCTAGAGTGATTCGAACCTGCGGCCTTCTGGTCAGCATTCAGATGCCACACCTTTTGGTCAAGGGTGTTTGCTTAACCAGAGTATACCGCCACTACCCTTCAACCACTCATTTCGCCTCACGTGACCCTTTGGTGGCTGATTTCTCAAGTGACGTACCTCACATGCGAGTTTCTCTATTCAAATCGGTAAAGCGACGATTGGATCTGGTCGAAAAGCTGATGAGACCAGGCAAAGGGTATTCCTTGGTGGGAAGGAGAGCACACAAGACAAAGAAGCAAGTTTGTTGAGCACATCTCCGTCTGCATTTAATCAAAGTGTTGTAGATTTTTCATCAGCATGCCGTTGGAACAAACTCACAGAGAGTAGTGAAACGGAATAAAGTTCAACAAATATTGAAACGGACGGTTACGTTAACCTGTCTTCAATCAACAGAATATATGAAGCATATTTCAGGATGAAGAAAGGTAGCGAACACTTGTTGTAGACAATTTAGACCTTTTGGCATCATAGATCGTGACGCCTCTTGACAAAGAGAGAGGCTCTTGCCGTTTCCAGGATGACTAACATCAAGATGTTTGTCAATGCATGTCTTTTGCATAGAATGTCACTCACACGAGTATACAAAAATGTTTCGGACCAGAAAACACCCCCTTTATATGAGTGATTTTCCTCACTACACTTACTGTGAATGTTTGTGTTTCAGAGTGATGTAATGCGAGTGAACTCGACTTCAGCGCACTTGACGTATAAATCCCAAATCTAATCTTCAAAAATTTTCGGGGTAAAATCCATCCATATTGACATAAATTGTACTGAGTTGCTGGAGGGGGCAACCCTCAACAGAGATGGAGAAATCAACAGAAATTGCAATAAATCACTCGCAACAAATTGACACCAATAGTTTCATTGTGGGAACCTCGCATTCACGTGAAATTGTCATTGATGATAAAGGAGAGCATCAGGGTATCTCCAGGACAGATGATCATCCCAGAAACAACGTGGCAACCACGCTGGTAATTTCTGGTGTTCTGTTGTTACAGCATATTTGAAGGTGCGTGTGATTCAGGTCAGATATTCATCTACTGCATAAATATTCCTTAGGACAGCCTTGACAGTTTTGGCCGCACAACTTCTGGGATAACTTAAGTATCGCTCCATTCATATAGTTACCGTATAACTCGGTCTAACTAACCCTATGGTTAATGGCCAGCTTATCATTTGCCACACTGCGTTATCTGCTGACCCCAGGGCCATTCACACGCTGCTTTGGTGGGGCAGACGTGGTGTCACGCGACTAACACATGACACCGCAGCTCGGTATTAAACAAGCCCTTAGTATCCGGGCCCAGTGATTAGCCCTCATTTTTAGGCCGGGAGAAGGCTTGTGGCAGGCATGTGCACGTTCGATCGTGTTGCCCACGCGTCTGCAGCAAGTTTCTTACAAATATGACTTATTGTCCGCATACCGGCAAAATCCCGCACGTCTTACACCACACTTTAGGTACCTCAAGAAGATCCGAGCCGTTAGTCCAATCCACTGACTGTTTCCTCACACCTGTGCACGCGTACACACTTACTTATGGTCACGCACCGTCGCGTGAAGAGGAGTCATCGTTGCCGACCTCGCCACGGACATGTGTGTGCGACAGGCAGGAACCCAGCTATTCGGGTGTGGGTGTGGGTGTGTACGACGACGCGCCGGCGCAGTTGAGCCAGGCGATCCAAATTCCACTATCTATCGTCTTGCCTTGGAGATGAGACGCAGATAGACCACTTGAGCTGGATCAAGTAGTATGATGGCACATGAAGGAGTGTGGGCAGACATTCAGGTTAGACGAAACCGAACTCGCCAACCGAGCAACCGATGGCTTCCGGTAAGCTGCACGCGCGGTCAGGGCACGGCGGCGGACAGCTAGTTGTACCCGTGGCATTGGAAGGAACAACCAACGAACCGCTAACACTCCTGACCAGATGAATCCATTGTACTTTCACCAGCAGAGCTCAGCAATAGATTTACAGGTCTCACGAAAAACGACAAATATTACAGATTTTTACAGATTTTAAGCCCTCCGGGACTAACTCAAACCCGGTGCGACCGCTTCAAAGAATAACTGACAATCACGGTTAAACTTCTTGATCAACATTCGGGAACCTGTTGATCCCTTCCACTGAGTAACGACAGGATCTTTATAGCGCAATTTATTGGATAGTGCGAAATGTGGGGGAGCTAGCAAAGGAAGAGCTTTCATCACATGTTGTTGTACTTCTTCAGCTTATGCGGAAGGTTTTGTAACAAGCAGACCCTGAAAATGACCGTTTATTGGTCACAGGGCATCATGTGGAAACCCATGAAGTACCAGAAAACTTACCGAAATCTATCAGAACGAAGATCTTAGCCACTATAGAAACCATTGGCATTAGGATTCGTCAGCTTGAAATTTGTATTCGAAGACGATTCATACAGGGTTTCCGCTCAAGTGGGCCGGTTAGTGAAGCGATAGGATCACATGACCCTCAAACCTCGCGTTATTTTTTATCCAGTCATTAGTTTAACTTTAACCACTGGATTTTATTCAGTGAGACTTACACCTTATCCATTTTATTCTTCCCAGAATAAAGGGTGAAACTTCTGGTAGGATAGTCTGACCCTCAGACTTGTTCCTCAAGTTGAGGTCAAAGGTCAAGGTGGCTCCAGTTGCGGAGGCAAGCATACTGCGCATGCAGCCTACCGGAAGCTATCGATCGCTCGGTTGGCGAGTTCGGTTTCGTCTAACCTGAATGTCTGCCCACACTCCTTCATGTGCCATCATACTACTTGATCCAGCTCAAGTGGTCTATCTGCGTCTCATCTCCAAGGCAAGACGATAGATAGTGGAATTTGGATCGCCTGGCTCAACTGCGCCGGCGCGTCGTCGTACACACCCACACCCACACCCGAATAGCTGGGTTCCTGCCTGTCGCACACACATGTCCGTGGCGAGGTCGGCAACGATGACTCCTCTTCACGCGACGGTGCGTGACCATAAGTGTGTACGCGTGCACAGGTGTGAGGAAACAGTCAGTGGATTGGACTAACGGCTCGGATCTTCTTGAGGTACCTAAAGTGTGGTGTAAGACATGCGGGATTTTGCCGGCTTGTGGACGATCGGTTCCATCGCATTAAACATGTAGTATACGCGGACGCCTAGTGGCGTGAAATCCGTTGACCTGAAAAGCCGATTCGGATACGAGCCACTTAGTATTACAGTTTGCTCCCCTATCTCAATATTAAGTTTTAGCATTGATTTTATCTGGGTAGAACGGAAATGTTAATGCCCGGTTTATGATTCAGGAGGTGTGTTGTAAGCTGAACAACTATGTCAACAAAGCACGATTCTGAGATCATTCGTTGTAGAACGGATGGACAACCGATGTCATTCTTTCGTAATCCGCTGAAAATAAGCGAATTTCATCTTGAAAACAACAATGAATGGGAACTGTGGGATTCAACTCACATAAACGAGAGCTTGACACGGTCTTTTTGGTCACAAGATCAACTAGTTCGCAAGTACCTGTTCATTAATTGCACCTTTCTTTAAAGAAAGTCATCCTCTTATGTTGCAACTTGAGTGAACTGCATGACTAGCTGCATGATTTGTCGAAGCACTGTGCCAACTCATCCAGACCTAGAGAGTAGCACTCGATACTCAGAAGTAGATTAGAAATGTGGGCGATACCAATCAAAAGGTTGCGCCTTAACCTCGGCATAAAACGCAGTAACCTATGTAGTTATTTGGTTGCGTTATTTTATGAAATGTATCCATTTGCTTGTACTCAGACTTCCTTAAGCACTTATAAAGAGAAATTTTTTGATCAAATCAAACAAACAAACTTCAGACCATCACCCAATGGCCGGGTCAGATTATTAAGAGAGAGAACCAGCGATGTGTCTGATTATGGCGCTAAGTCGTGTTCGGAGAACACGCCATCGGAAATGGCGAGTGATGTAACAACGAGGTGAGTCGAATGAAGGAGATAGATAAATGAAAAAGAGGCGAAGCCGAATGGGTTTATCAGTTGTAGAACACAACAAACAACACCGCGCCATTCAAGCTCACAACACAGACGGTTTGGTCAAACACCATGATTGTGTGACCAAACCTGTTTGATAGAAATCTGTATCCGTGTTTCAAAAGCGTCCTAAATGGTTTTGAATTAAACAATTTTCCGTATATTACTATCACGTTTAAAATGTTCCGGAACCTCTACAACCTTTCGTTTTTTCCTCCTAAGTTAATTTAACAAATTCGTGTCAAGAATCATGGGAAGCGGAAAACTTACTGCGTTGGTGAATCACTTGCACATCGAGTTGTGTAACCGGTCCATTCAAAAGAACTATGAATTGAACTCTCGTTTGCAGCGTTCTTTAACTACATATGCAGCGCAAAGCCTACTTCAGGGTTCAGTTGAATATCGACGTATGGCACATCAGTTCAGTTCAGTTCACAAACCATTCACTAAAGTGCAATGGTTTTAGATGCTGCAACTTCGTTCACCGAGGATATGGAGAATAGGTGAATGAAAGTCATGCGTTGGAGGCGACGGACCAGTCTGCGCATTGAGGACAAAAAGGTGTGTTTGTCCAGTATGCCGTGAGGTGAGAGCTACGCAGTGAAGGTGATAGCTTTGATGCAAGACCGCCATATCTGTCACGGGCACTAACCATCGGTTTGTCTTGTCCGACGGTCCCCAACACCTGATTCCAGCTCATCAAGCGGGCATGAGTTTTAGATTTCAATCAAGCTGTCTGTCTCAACTGTATTGTGTTTCGCTTATCATCACAAATCAGTAGAATAGGAAGTTTCAATCAAGTCAGCTCGTTTTGGATGCTTTTTAAGTGAGGGAGTCTCAGGGTCATTCATCAACGTGTCATATGTAGTACTATCTGTAGGTCTTCATATCGGAACAGAAGTAATTAATTAATTAAGTGGAGGAGCTTACACCGAAGGTCTCTGGAAAGGTCAGTTAACTCAAATCCAGACTGTTATAGACATGTTGTGATGCGTCGGCACTGCTTTCGACTATTGGAACACCACCACCCCGCCACAGAGTTACGTATCTGAGTTTCTTCCAACAATGATGTATCCAATATTCAAGGATCACGCTTCGAGTAACAAAGCGTAAAAACTTCACAACCGACTTTGTCTAACTATGAGACTTTTTAAAGAAACAAGAAGGTTTGGTGGTTCTTAATGCATAACATGCAGGTTAAGAGGCATCATATCTCTGCAAGGGGCTGAAAGCTGCTCGGCTTCTCGAAGAGGTACCAGCTGTCGTGGATCGTAACCCTCCACGGTGAGAAATCATTGAAGCGGCTGTCCGCACTTTAAGCAGCCTAATGTGCACAAAATTTGAAGCGAGCTTGAAGGTACTCATTCACAAGGTTTCCCTATCCGGAGGGCATTGTGCATGGAATGCTGGAAGCACAAGAGATCACACAATCAAGGCAGGTTTGCCAATCCTGAGGCTTGGTGATAATCCAATGGTATGTTGTGTACATTATTTTCCAGATGGTCCATATTCCAGCCACACGACTGAAACACTAAACCGATTACTGGACTCAAACTTAGACAACAGCAGACCCAAAAGTCAGCCAACCCATACAAAAATACAGGTAGAAAGTTTGCATCTCAATGGTCCTCTCCTAAGATCATAAGTGCTTGTTGTAGCAGCCTGAGGAGCGGCAGCTCGACTTAGGGCGTGAGTGCACACGACAAGCACGCGATCCGGACTATTCGGCATGATCGACGTCCAGGTAGGAACAACAGGCGAATAGCCTGATGACGACATATCTCATGGTATTTCTGACTAAGGATTACTTTAGGATGATGTTACTTAGTCATGAACTGAAAGTTTACTTTTGTTGGTTGTCGTGTCACAAAATAAAAGGAGAAATGGATATTCTTGAGAATTCTTACTTGCCGGTCTTTTCAACTAAACTGACTTTGTGTTTCCATCTCAGTAAAGCTGATGGAATTTAACATTTTCCTTCTAAGTCACAAATTTAAAAATGAAGTATTATTCCACCTGTTCAGCAGACATTGATTCATCAAAGTGTTTTTCACCTTTAACCAGTGTGTTGACCATCGTTGCGCCGTAACGCTCAAAGATTGCAAGCAAACTTGACCAAAGCTGGTAGACTTTGAGCACTCAAAAAGCAGGGAAAGTCTATCAAGCCACTGCTTTGCAACGAAAATTTATGTAAATTTCATCTGCCTGAGCAAAAATCCGTCTTTACGTTCATGACTTAGATATTTCCACATTAAATGCAGCGAAAGGAGAGCGAAAAATGTCAGAAAGTTTGTCCGTTTGTAGTTGGCGAGTAGTATTTAATACCCCACTGATAGAACTATGCCTGACAGATTGGTAGTCCGTATGTAGTCGATCCCGCAGGTAATACATTTCCTCGATTTAGCCATGTTAGCCTGTGGACTGTGTTTGTTTGCTTAGAAATGGGCCGTTTCGTTGTACTGAATAAAACCAAATGTGTTTGTAAGATAGGGGAGTTCTATATGATGCCACCGAGTTATAGGCAGCATCCAACGAGAAAGACGTGGCAGAAGAAGGTGAACTACAGCTCACCAAACTCCCAAGCTCATTTTTTCTGATATAGTGACAATTACAGGGTTAATCATTCCTCGGTTGTGTGGCTTACTAAAGGTCCAACACCACTCTCCAACACTACCGATTAGACCGGCAACTGCAATCTGCTAGTCGTTCTTTCACTCAGTCACCTATCAATCAGAGTGAAGTTGCCAACTCACGGCCTGCATGATTCATTCCAATTCATCGACAAAATAAAAGGTGCCAGAGTAATCCACCGGAGATTGTTTTCCGATGACGTTTTATCCTTGTTCACCTTGTTTCTCTACTGAATGAAATGTGAACTGTCTCGCGATTCTTTGCATGAGAATAACAGAAAAACATCAATAAGGTAAAGGAATGGCTGCAACGACGCACTGTAAACAGTCACATCCTGTTTGATGGTAAACACGATAGACCAATGGATGGCTGATTTCTACACTAGTTGTCAATGCACTTTTGGTGAAATTATAACTTACAGAATTAGGAAAGTCCGATGCGACTTTTAACCTGTTATAAAACTTGACTATGTAAATCCGCGACACGCAGTGGATTCCTTGAGTTCATTTTGTGCGTTTTGTGAACAACTTTTCAAAATTAGCATCTGAAATGCGCACATTGTTTTCTTTTATCACACATGGAAAAAATGAAGCCTACCACTCTCGCTTAAACCAAACGTAACTAGACCTCCCGAGTCCTCACCTAATCTGCACCACACTAGGGGTGTTGATGCTTTAGTCCAGTTAATTCCCGTTTGTTATGATTGGCAATCCATTTTGCTTGACGTGCAATTCACCAGTTTACGACGGGTCGTTGGACAGTACAAGAGGCAACGATAAACATCTCCAAATCTGACTAGTGATCTCATCGGTGTAAAAGGATCTGAAGTGATATCAGGAATGGTGAGTCTGATAAATTAAGTACCTGGCCATGATAGATCACGATCTTGACCCCCAAACGCCGACTATTGTCAAAATACGGTAGTCCGCACTGTATCTAAAAAAAGCTTTCAGCTTAAGCAGCCCGGCTGTCTCGAATTCGTGCGCTTTCCTACCTTTACTGGACGGTTTACTTTCACTTTGAAAGTTGCAACAGCCTCAGAAGGCGTATCAGCTGACTTAACTGGCTCTTCCACAGGAATATGAAAAACGGTTGCTCAAACGTCTTACTGAATTGACAGCGGGATGAAGAGCAGTCCATAAAAACGTTCAGTTGGGATTTTATATGTCCAAACATCTTAACAGACGTCAGCTTATGAGTGGTTTGTAGGCATGAGTGTTGGAATTTGTTGGAATATTGGTAGCTCGGGTGCATTAGTTGGTAATTGATCAGGTGGCTGTTGATCTGTTCGCCGAGCTTGGCAATTGATTTGCAAACGTTTCGTCACCATTCGAGGAGACATCTTCAGTGCGATGTTGACTTACCCAACAGCGCACTGAAGATGTCTCCTCGAATGGTGACGAAACGTTTGCAAATCAACTGCCAAGCTCGGCGAACAGATCAACAGCCACCTGATCAATTACCAAATGAGTGTTGGAATTTCAGGCGTACTACTTTTAGGCAGTCATTGTATTGTACTTAGTCGTTAACGTTAGCCTCTGAGATCGGGTCAGCTGTAGTAAAGTCGAAAAATGATATCGGTTTTTGTCTGAATCCGACTGGTCAATGGAAACTAGGAAAATACTTTTTGCCTTGTGTACAGCGCAACAAGACAGGGACCAACAGCTAATTAGAACCTCCGAGAAAAAAGGTGAAGTGCGGTTGCTCAATCGCGAGTACACAAGATTCTTAACTGGGCTATGGATGTATGCAACGAATGTAATCATGTAGAATTTTGAATTTAAAGGACAGCTGAATCGTGTGGTCCGTTGTATTTCGATATTTTTCGATTGACCAGGAATACTGCATAAAATTGACTCGGAGGCAGAAGAGCTAAGCAACTTCGACCGGAGTTTGTGAAACAAAGTTTTGCAATATTCTGAATACTAAAAACATTATGAACTCTGGGATTTAGAGACAGAAAAACTGTATCGTTTAAAGGGTGGCTATCACAAAAAATGTGCCTTATTGACAAGGCTGACTACAAATAGCCACAATAATGGTGATCACCAGCGTTAAGTAAGCATACCTTACTAGATTTCATTGAAAAACAAATTCGATTCCCTTTTCGTAGGTGTTCGTGCATAACTGTTCGAAAGGGACTAGTTTACTACACCTGTCTGTCTGCTTCGGAAGCATCGCAATCCACCCTGATCCACTGGCCAATAATCTATGGGCATGCCCACGCTGTCTCCTTTGGGCAGGCTGCCCAAGCAGCTTACGTGATTGGAAGACTGTCACAAGGGTTAGTATAAACTAGTACAAACTCGCGCTCGACCCCACAGAAAACTAAGCGTTACTAAATCGAGCTTCAGCTTTCGCACAAACTCATATTCACAGGATCGATCGAAGCATGATTTCCTTTGGATTCCTCTGGATCACTGTGGGTGTAGCTCTCACAAACGAATTGTCTATTCGTGATCAGATTGTGAATAGTCTTTTTGAAAAGTACGATGTCAAGGTCCGCCCAAGCGAGTATACACAAAACGAGACGGTGGTCACCGTGTACATTTCCATTTCGGCCATCACTTCTGTTGACGTGATGAATATGCAATATACTGTGGACATGCTGCTGCGTCAGCAATGGCGCGACCCACGTCTTGCATGGGACCACAACCCACGCTACTCTAACTACACAAAGAATATAGTTTCTCCGACATTCAAAACGAAAATATGGATTCCTGACCTATTTTTCCGCAACGGAAAAGAGGGTAGATTGCATAAAATCACTTGTGAAAATCTTCTTATCCGCATACAACCAAACGGGGACGTGTTGTATAGTCAAAAGATTACAATGCGTTTGGCCTGTCAGATGCACTTACGAACCTTTCCGATGGACACGCAAGAATGTGACATGGATATTGGGAGTTATGGCTATACATTAGAGCAACTTCGTTTCGTTTGGCGCAACGAGACTCCCGTAACACTGCCCCGCGATTTGCAAATATCTGAGTTCGACCCCCCGGAAGAAATGATTCCGCATGACTGCTCCAATCTGTACAAAACGACCACCGGACAATATACATGTTTAAATGTCACATTCCTTCTTTCACGTCAGATTGGCTACTGGTTAGCCAGTACATATATTCCAAACACCTTAATCATGGTGGTTTCTTGGTTAAACTTCTGGGTCAGCCCGGAAGCAGTTCCTGCGCGAGTAAATCTCAGTTTACTAACGCTTCTCGGGGTGATTACTCAAACCACAAGCTACGCAAGCACTCTACCACGAGTTTCATACATCAAGGCTATTGACGTTTGGACTATTGCTTGTATAGCTTTCAATTCTGGAGTTCTACTGGAATTCGCTTTCGCCTCACACTTATCAAAACAACGCAAGATTTCCGAATGGCAGGCGGAAGTGCGCAAAATGGTTCGTCGAGAATTGGCAAGCTGGTGCAACACTTGTCAGCAGTCGTACGATCAGAATGAACCATCGTCAGTCTGCCACCTAATTTCCGAGCCTGGTAAACCAGCATCGTTTGGTGTTCCGAATAGTCGATTATCCGAATCATCGTCAAAAATGCTTGTGAGGATGACAAGTTCCGGACTGTCTTCAGCATCGTCTATGAAAGAATACAACAGCAACAGTATGTTTTACAAATCACGCAGAGCAGGTAAACATCCAGAACAACGATGGATGGAACGGGAGCACTTTGCTAGTCGAACCACTGCAATCGGATTCGAATCCAGCACTCCGGCAAAGGATGCTCTACTCCCAGTAAGCGAAATTCCAGAGCCTGCTGGGCCGAAAAGAGGGGAAATTAACGAGATAGACATGTACAGTAGGTTTATTTTTCCTGCTGGGTTTATCATTTACAATTGCATCTACTGGGTTTATTACTTGGTTCTGATGAAGCATAAGTAGACTTTCAAGTAACAGTATTCTTCTTACAATTGAACGCTATGTTGGAAGTAGTATAAGTAAATGACATGACTGTCCAATACCTCCCCTCTTTATTTTGTTCGATACACAAGCCAGATTTCTCATGAGGTCTTGAGTGATTTGAAATGATTGTGCTTTTGCCTTGGTTCGTCTCCCTTCCGCACCACACTATACTTCTACACAACAACCTGAATCTGGTTACTTACTTACTGTCGCAGTGATATCATTCCAAGATATATTGTGTGTATTCAATCTTTGTTCGTCGTTACTGAAAAATATACACTCAGCTCACTTCAGCAAGGGGTTCTTATCCTTGAGTTCACAGACCCTTAGGGGTCATGTAGAGGATTATCCGGCCCAGAATTATAAACATGCGACCGCATTTTGAAACAAGTGATGAGCTTGTAACGCCTAATCCATCCGGTATATCACTTGGCACAACTGCTGATGTTTTTCAGTGCAGTGACATTCTAGTTTTTGTCTGCTTTCTGCACACCGACTCCTGATTAATTTTGGAACACCAACAACCTTAAAGTGTTGAATAGTTGATTCATAAAGAACAACACCTGGTAAGACTAGAAAATCTGCATCGACGGAGACGTCTGCATCGACAAGAAACATCTAAATTTACTACTATAGGAGGAGGCTCACCGAGCTAACGTCACCCTCAGCGTCTTACGTGCCCATCCAGCAGCGACAACGACACTTCCAAAAACCTTAAAAATGGCCCACAGAACCAGACCTCTTAGAGGCGTTGCTCTTCAAACTGATGTATTTTTTACAAAACTGTCTGTTTTCGTGCCAAAGCCTGCCAATAATTAGGAGTTGTTTGATGAAACGTTCACCGTTCCAAAAGAAAAAAGCAAGCTGACCTTCATAGTTTGGACCAAATGACAATCTGTTGATTGATAGCTCTTTGGCAAATAATGTAGATGCCACCGAAGACTAAGAGTTTTCTGAAAATCTGACAAAGCGATAACGGTCAGACACATATGGGAACTCTGTGATCCTATTGGAAGTGTTCTGCATCAAGAAGGCAATTATTGAGACCTCCTCGAAGTTCTGTAGACAAAAAGTAACTAGTATCTTGAGTGAATACCACGAGACTCAGTTCGGACAGGCGGGAGCGTCTGTCTATATGCCTTTCCCTGGTGACACTTGCTTTGTCAATGGTGCAGAGCCTAGAAAACATGACCCTGTTGAATTGGGAGCCGAAGAAAATGTCACAAAAGGAGCCACTTTAATAGTTCTGAAGACCCCTAATATTCTCAGTCAATAATAAGCCCGGTTTGCAAAGCTGGTGACCAGAGACCGATTTCACTTGCCAGGTATGAGCTTCCAAACCCACATTCGTCAGAATGGACTCGGCTGCATATTAAAATGGAATTCGCATGCCTTGCACTTTCTTATCCAAAGTCAGTAGAGCCGACTTACTTCCAACAGACTTTCAGAAAGAACAACCCTTTTATTCATACATGCTACTATTCGTATTCATATTTCATGAACAAGCGATTACAGTTCGGCATCTTCCGGAAGGGGGTAATGTAGCAGACCCTGTAGATTTGTCGGGATGGTGGGCTGAGAGGTCATTGCTGATGGCTGAGGCCGTCCTGGTTTACCAAACTAATAGACAGTGATTCACCTGCAGTTGGTTGAAATGCCATGGAAAAGGGTACCCTCATCTGCTTGGATGAACAACTCTATGAAAGAGGTCCGGAGCTTTCAGCAGATAACAAACCGATCACTGAGCTTAAACGAGTTTATTCTAGTATGTCTTTTGCCCATCGACCCCAGAATTTATGCAGTAAACATATGCAGGTTTGGGCGGAATCGCCAGATTCCCACAGCTTCGCGACTCCACCTAATCCAATTTTATCTGTTGTTTGATCGCGGGCCGTTAATGGATTGGATTGGATTTGATGAGCTTATAGGAATCTCGCTAACTTTCGGCTGCAATTAGCAAAAAACAAGTAAACAGTGGAATTCAAATATTGAAAGAATTTTTCAAGGAACTTACCGTTGTTCCGCCCAGCTAATCGCACCCGGGGGTTGTGTGAGTCATTGTTGAATCTAGCGTTAAAGTGAGAGACAGGACAACTAAGTACAACCACCGCATGCTTTAAATGTTTTGGATTTTGTATGTGGAACTACGTGAAATTGTTGTTAGGTTAAATAGTTGGCGTCCAGAATTTTGGTGAACAGCTCCAATCGTAGAGGTTTGGCATTTTGACCAATACGGTTCATACAGACTATGCAGAAACCGTTTTCACTTTAACAGACTAAAAGGGATTCATTGTCGGAAGCAGTAACACAAAGTTGATGCATCCGTATGCATGAAGTTATCGACCACACCACGTAGGCACCGATAAGCAGTTGGTGCAATGTGTCAAACAGAATTCCACACAGCTGGGTGGGATAATCGTCGATTCCCCGAATCACTAAAAGAAACTTTTGCTGAGCAGCACATGTCCCAATAGAAATATTTTCCTGCCGAAGAGGTCACGAAGAGTTTCGTTCGTCTTAAGGATCATCTACAATCCCAATTTCATCAGCAGTGCGTAAGACCCAATCTAGCAATCTATCTTTGAACCCGGGGGGTTCAATGGGTTGTCCATTTGGCTAATGTTACTCATCTTTAGTGGTCATACGCCAACATTTGTCATTGAGTTGCTTTCTCTATGTGATGTCCATCAGCCTCGGTAGAGCCAACACATCTCTGTTAACAACGACGGTTAAACAAAACCCCACGGTAGCTGCACAACCTTGCTTTGAGGTCACAGCCAGTACAGTTCCAGTCCAATGAATACCTCTCCGGCAAGCGGTTTAATAGAATGACTTCGGTCATTCATTTCTGACTAATGTCACAAGACTTTTCTAGAAGCGACCAGAGGAACGCAAGATAGGTAAACTTGAATTCACTTATGATCGTGAGGTCGAATCTCCCAAAGCTTGTCCTGTAGATGGGTTTTTAGATTGACAATAAAATCAGGAATAATTTGTTTACAAAAACATTTCTTCATCCCATGCATGAAGATGACTGACAGAGATGAGGGAACGGGATTGAAGACTTAAGACCTAACTTAATTGGGGCGTGTGCGTACGATAAGTGCATCAGGGGGCCAATAATCATAAGTGTTTTATCAGAAGCAGTCAAGAATAAAGTAGCTTCTACAGTTTACTGATATAGCAATAAAAAGTGAACAGTCTTCTATGACTGAAATTGTCTTCTATCTGGGCTTCAGAAAAGCATACTGAAGTCTGAGATTTGGGAAACGAGGAACTCGTACGATAAATACGGAAAACGGCCACTTGGTGATCGGTCGGTGGGGCTGGAAGAATAAAGAAAATTGTGCCAGGCTGAGTTTCACGTTCGGTCGACCTACAAAACACCATGAAGAGTACGTCGTTCAAATACACGATCAAGTAGCATGGCGGCGTTTAGTCAAAATTAACCCAGAGTTTGGTCTTTTAAGAAGAACAGCGCAAGATAGTTAAACTCGCAAAAGCGAAGCACAGCCTTTTCCCGATGGCAACCCAAATCGTTCGTTCAGAAAAGTGAAAAGAATGCCAAAACTATGAAACAAAAGGACGGATGCTTTTGTCGCACCTGCCTATCACCCAGTTACCAAGAGAGCTCGAAGCAAATAGCTATTGCATTTTATTCACGCAATTCTAGAGTTAATTTGCCTAGGCAACTGGGAATAAATCCTAGTTACATGCACAATGGGTTACGTGAATTCCAATCATCAGATAAACCGAATTCGATGCGGACTGATTTATTCTCTTTTGCAGCCACACTTTGAATTTCTGCGTTCACCTAGGCAGAATTCACCATTCACTTTTGCCCTAAAAAGGTGAACTGACCAGCCAGGCAGGTGTACAATGATTTGCACTCGACAGTACGGCGCACCCCCATCAAACGACTTCGAAAACGTAATGGAAAGTAAGAATGATCACCACGTGCAACCTCAGACCAGTTGTCACCCGTGCATAGGATTTATATGGCTATACACAATGGCTTGAAAAAATCCCCACCTCAGATGCCAGCTCATTTCTCGAGTGTTGGTCTCCTAAAGGACTCGAAGTCTCTGACAGAGCGAGGATGTTCTTCATCCTTGCTTTCAGAACCCGGTTCGTTGAAAATGGATACCATACACGGAACCTGAATGTGAAATGCTAGGTAAGTTGAATCACATGGCTTCCCGGAATAAAACACCGGTTCCTCCCGCAAAGATATGCTAGGAATTTAAAACAGGTTGGATGGACTTTACCAGCAAACATCTCATACGAGCAGAACGCGTGACAGTAACGGCTAAAATCGGTCTGGGTGGCCAAGTCATTAAAATCGTGAACTACCATTTCAACGACCTGAGTTTGAACCCCACATGGGGGCCGATGAACTGGATAGCAGCACCCATCCCGGTAAGCTGTATATAAGTTTCGGAAATAAGGACGTTGAAACAAATTAGCGAACTTCACTCATTTGCAAATTCATGTGTTTTTAAAGAGGGACTCAAGCTGAGTCTCTGGTTTATGATATTTTTCAACTGAATGCGTGGCACAAAACCCACCTCATATCCCACTAGGTACGATATTTGAGATATCGCAGTATATTCTCGTGGCCGCGCATGCTACTCATTAAGTTGTTAAAAACACTTCTACAACGTACACGTTGCTACGGAAGTAGAACGAGTATACAGCGGACGAAAACTCAGGGACTGCGCCTACTCGATAAGTCACAAGAAGGACAAGACCGGTCATGGGCTCTCGAAGGGTTTTCAGCCACCTTAAGTGTAGTGTGTTCCGTCAAGGAAAGACGTCTAACTGTGCTTTCCGAACAGCCGATGTGTAAATCCTGTGTACAATTTGAGGTCCGTCATCTGAGACAGTATGCGAGAATGGACATTTAACAGATTCCGGTAACCGGCCAGAATAGTTGACTAGAATAAAGGGGTACACCGGAGCGATCTTTCCGAAAATTTGAGCCCGGAAAAGAGTAGTGAGTGGCTAACGTGCTATTGTTCTAAAACTTAGTTCCGCTGAATTTATCACCACTGCTTTCTTACTTACGGTTTGTAAAGGATTTACCCAGAAAATATTTCACAATTCACAAAAGCCTTCTATCCGGGAAGTCGTCACTGAAGGACTCATACAACACCTGGTAGTATGACGTAAGCTGCATGAGTATAAGGTGAGTTGACCACTTCTAATAGTTCAATATAGAGACAAATCTGCTGCACGGTGTTCCACATCTTTTCAGCATGAGGAAGCATTCAACGCATATAGTGTTTACCCGAGAATTACCGGAATGCCGATAAGGAACTCGAATACGACAGCGGTTCGCACAGGTGAAGTGTGCGGTGTTCAACACCAACAGTTTTATTTTGAACGGTTGCTTTCAGTGATGGTGATAATACCAAGGACAGTGTGAATTGAGGTGTGTGCCCTATGCCCAGGATCATTTTAACTGTGAGAACACTGCAGTCGCGTTTGGATGGGTAAATATTGATTATGACAAACTGGTAGGTCCACTATTTCTGTGCAAGTAAGGCTTCTACAAATCCGTGGCTGTTCAATTACACTAGATCTACAGTTCAATGCCGTACTGATTCTGGGGAATAAAAGAAAGAATCTTCGAAGGGGATGATTTTTGCTGTGGGTGCTTATGCAAGGGTCCATTATGTTACCACCGATGTCTTGTTATCTCATCTTTTTTAAATTCCGCGTACTGGGACACACGCTCTCAAACTTAGACTGCTCTAGCCGTCCCATGTAAGTGGTCCTTGTTCGGGATGACTACTGTACTTTTTCTATTTCTCGGCTCATGTTTATTGTTAGAGAGAAAGTCCACCGGTTTCTTCATAAATAACTGTACAGTAGGTAAAGCAGCTCTTCACTGGCCTAAAGTTTCGGAGTCCGTAGCTTTGGGGGGAAGAACAATCGAAGGCAATGTGAGTAACACCTCGACAAAATGTCCAAACTCAAGTACATAAATTACTATCACCTAAAAATTGACGATTCTTATAGGGATACGTCTTTTCCGTCCCTTCTAGTGGATGTATCATTGGTTTTTCGGTTTAGACCTTGATTGCTGGTCCTGTCCCGCAGTACTACGGCATTTGACTGCTCCATTTTACAACTTCATAAGTTTCCGAGGGTAGCTCCCACTTCAGTGAAGATTGGTGATCTGAATGTTTCCCTTCGTGCTGCCGAAGACTAGCTCCTATTACACCCGGTTCCTAGCATACCGGTGATAGTGATCTGCCGGGTTCTTGTTTTGCCATACAACCATCAAACTTCATTTTTCACTTTTATTTTAAACGTTTTTGATGAAGTACAAGGCAGTATAAGTAAACCGTAGGCAACGCGATACTCAAAGTAACGTAATTGTTGGTCAATAAATGGACCCATTTGGAAAGCTGGATGCGGCTGATTTTCAGGAACAACTTATCTGAAAATCTGACTGTCCGGGCAAAACAAAGTGGTCCCCTCTTGATAGACCACCCAAAAGTACCAACCAAATATAGCATCCTGGGTGAGGATGTCCGTTCTATGGGAACGGTATGCACAAAATCCCCCATCTTAAGGACGATCCCTGGAGAAGGTGATCGTTCCAGAGTGGGAGAAGCGTACGCTTATTTTCTTGGGTCTATAAGGTACATAGGATACCAGTATCACTTGTGTAAGTCTACCGACTGAGGGTGACGACCCCTCTGTCAGATCATTCATTTTTTGTAGGCGTATAGCTAAACGGATACGGAACCAACCGTTATACGCTTATACCGTTATACGGCATTACAAAAGCCTTTTACTACATGAACTGGGAGGCGCTGCGGATCGCTCTCCAAAAGCTCGGCTATCAACACTATTACGTCCGTTCATTTCGGTATGATGGCCTGAGCACCTAACTGTGGAACCACCTCTGCCTTGTTCGAAATTGGTACGGCAGTGAAGCAAGGTTGCGTTCTGCCTCCAACTTTTCTCGTCCCTTGTTTGACTATCGTTTCCGCAGTAGCATTTCGTGGCTTAACCGTAGCCTTACGAGCCAATGGTCCACACAATGCTTTTTGTGGATGACTGTGTTTGAACTGCACACTCGGAAGTGAAATCGCACCAAAAACAACAGTATCTGTCTTGGTCGAGATATAATTGCTTCTAAAACACTTGTTTTTCACCAACATGCCCGGAGTTTGCAACAGCAGATACCTTGTAACCAGGTTAATAACAGCGTGTTTTGAAGGTTTTCGCTGATTGACCAGCACCATATCCGCAGGCTTGACACTCGATGGTGAACTGCATGCTCGGCGTACTGAAGCAAGTGCTGCTTTCGGTGGATTATATAGACGCATTTGGAGCAACCACAACCTGCGCGTGGACACCAGGGCTCTAGTGTACCCAGGGGTTGTACTGTCTTCCCTATCACATGGCAGCAAGAGGTAGACCAACATATTCCGAGGACACCTTGAGATGCTTGCCGAATTTCACTTACAATGCCTGCGCAACATACTTCAAACATACTTCATTTGTCAGACCGAATCCCGAACACCGAAGTTTTCAAACCAGCCAAGAACAATGGAATCGAACGCGCCTAAGAGCACAGCCGGCTATCCTGGATAAGCCACGTAAACTGAATGACCGACACTCCAATCCCGAAGCAACTCACGATCACATAAGGAGTGGAACTTGAACTCGGGAATGGCTGAAGTTCTTCTGTTGTGACAGCCGTTGGGCAAGCCTGAAAAACTTTAATCTTGGTTTTAGATCTTGTGGAAATTTGACACTTGACACAGTGACATGGCAAACTACCTGAAAAGCCTTTTGAAACAATACATTGGCGATACCTGAAAACAAGCACGTCATTCGAAGAGATCGTATAATTCAGAGTACAACAGCCGTCTTAATCTGGGCAACTTGCATGCCCGCGGGCCTTGAACGTGCCAATTATAAACCACAACAGATGCGCCAGTGAATCATCTAGGCAGGATTCTCCCACTTCCAGTCAGTGTTTGCCAAATTAAGTCTGACTTCCAACCAATACCTGCCCAACCCTATCGTTATATTACGTGGAGACAACATCAATATCCATCTGACAATTGTTTTGCCGCCAGGCTGTACATCCCACCTAAATGGTGAGGTAATGTTCATCCCCCAAGACAGCGTTATTGTGGTAATTTACCTGCAGAAATGCATTATTCAGCTGAAACTTGGAGGAATTTACGGATGCGGCAGGCGCTTTGGTATAAAGGAGCCAGTAATAATGCTCATGCTTATACCATCATGCTTCTGCCAGCCGGTAGTCTTCAAAAGTCCTGTGCCTGCTTGTTCTCGACTTTATTCCCTCGGGTTTAAATCGGCATCAGTGACTTGCAGGTAGCACCGTTCTGGGCGCCGCGCAAGCCGCTTGTGGTCAACCCATTGTGCGCAGGCATTCATTGAATCAACCAATGTCGACCAGAACATCCGTTTTCGTTCCAGCCAACTCTAACTGTCCAATTAACGAACCGGTCTGGAAGAAGTAGATCGTTGTAGCACTTGCGTATTTACACGGCTTAACAGGATTCGTACTTCACTGATAAACTATCAGCCACAAAAAGCTGCAGTCATCAGCAGTCAACGCAGTCAGGAGGATTTAGTCTGAGACGAGTGTATGGAAGCTGGCGCACATCACATCCTATCCAGTTCCATATGCATGGCTTAAAAATTATTGGGAAATTCGTGAGGGTCAGCTACTCATGAGTAATCGAATCGCTTGGCTATTAAGAAAAACCAAAGCACATGCAAATGAAGTGTGCATTGTAGTGTTGCGACCCATCTTTGTCTGGTATGATGAAGACAAATCTACATTTTGCACCTGTAACACTGGGAGATTCGGATGTCAGTAGGCCTGAATAAAAAATGAAAAGGCTGAAAGTGCCCTCGGCGTCACAGAAAACAATGATGTTTGGAAATGTCAGTTAGAAATCACACTGAAATGTCCTACCACACGTAGACATGTGACAGTGAAAACTGAACGGGACAAGATAAGAGTTATAGGTGTTCTTGTAAATAATCACCTCGAAAGTATCGTGTGTAAAATGTTGACCTAATCAAAATAAGAATTAAAAATAAGTTCACTTAAAAAACCAACATCAGTATTAGGGGTCAAGGGCCATAATGAGACAGGGCCCGAGCAGTCCGGTGGTCAAAACCACGGACTTCCGTTTCGGTGATCCGGCTTCAAATACCTAAACGGGGTCGTTAAGTGTGACTGCCAGTCCACGTCTGAAAAATTGTGTACACATGTTTGATCACCAAAAAACGTCAGGAATGATTTATCATTTCAAGAAAATGGATGTATCATCCCAAAGCAGTCGGTTTTTTCAATCATGCCTACTAGTGTAACTGATGACAAAGCTTTGACCATTCTGGCATCAATAAATGTTACAGTCCTAAAAATATTAGTTTTTGAGAGGATCCACGTCAGATTAGCTGACCCTAACGTGATATGCACTAAAGGTCCGTGTACCACAGATTTCGAAATCAACTTCGGTAACTCGACCGAGTACACCATAGTGAGTAGCGAAAACTTTGTCCAATCGGGAGACGGGTAAGCAGGTTATTTTGTTAGTCGAATAAACAGACAAAAAGAATAAACAGTCCCAGTGATTGGTGGTGTCAACAGACGATAAACAAGTCATACAAAATTGGATTTTTTCGCTGATACAGCCAATCTCGATGCGAAAAAGTCGAACAAGAATCACAACAAGATATCTGTCGCCTAATTAAATAAACCTATTGCTGTATAACTAAGCACCGGTACAAGGTACTCTGAATCGGATGAAGTTAGACTGATGAACGCTTCTCTGCTAGATACGTAACAGAAAACAGTGTCCAGGAGGTTGACGGGAATTTCGCTTCTATAATGTGTTGTGAATCTGGGTTAATCAAACTTGGATATTGGATCTTGAAAGTGATCCAGTTATGAGATCCGACACAAATTTTGTGTATGCACATTTGTTTACTGCCCGAATAGTCACACAGTGTTTTTATGAATAAAGACTGAGAAAAATTTAATGTCTTGGCCTTTTGTCATTGGGTCAACCCAAAAACAATAAACTAGTGGAACAAATGATGCCCCTGTTGTTCGAAAAACGGGTGGTTTAAAAAGCACTTGAGTGGACGGGTCTGATAACGCCTGGCCCCGGCAGGTTCAAATATGTACGAATCAACTTTGACAGCATAGTTTCGGGTCACACTGACTTATTACGACTGCTTCAGCTGCCGTTAAACCGAGCTTGTAGATCGATATCAGTGGAAGTGATGTAAATGACTTCAAGCGTTTCATAAAGGAAACTACTCACAAGGTTGCTAAAAACTCTTCGACAGCCCATGACCGGTTTCGCCCTTCTTGGGGCTCATCAAATTGATTTGCAAATGAGTGTATTTGTCGAGATAAAAGATGCCCACGTTTTCTCTCTCCGAGTTGCCTAGTCGTCCGGTTGGTGGGAACATGCACAACGAACCATCTTTTGGCTGGGGATTGGCATTTTGTTTATAGGTTGAAATAGAGCGGAAGTCTTGCGGCGAATCAAGATTGTAAGGTTACCGTCGGAGAAGTTTGATGTAAAGTTTGGGAAAAGTGGAGGCCGACTGTCTTATAGGTCTCCTTCATAGGAATGACAAACAAAATGAGTTTTCTTACCTAGGGACATCACTGACGATTTGGTAGGATGATGAGTGACATTCCTGAATGTGAATATATTTGGATAGCCTTCAGTCATCTGCAGGTTACCAGTATGTTTCAGTCTAGCGTCTGACGTCCCAACAGAGATTACCTGCGTCCCCGGTTCTTTAAGGTGTGTATCAAAGTCCTTTCCCGTTTCACTATAAAAAAATTGAATTCGTGTTTTACCTTGTTCACGGAACATTTTGTATAGGTATAGCTTCTAAGGGATCCGCTGGTAAGCTGCTAAGTTTGACCGAAGTCCAATAAAACGGAGAGCATTGGCAGTATCTGTTTCGAAGTGAACTAACTGAATGGTAGGATAGGCCTGGCTGAAATTTCCAGAATCAGCTGACGTGGAAATTCCCACCTACTTATGGACAACAAGAATGCTTGTTTAAACTCAATGAGTTCAAGTTTGCCCATAGAAATACCAATTATTAAGGGAATGAGCAAACAACAGCTGACCATTCCATCGATTTGCCGTCTCAGTGTTGACTTAACGTGGAAATGTACATTAAAGGAAACTGATGGATTCGCCTCTGGCTGGAGCAGACATAATTGGGTTGTTGGGACATGCATTCTAATATCAGTAGTGGTGGTAGTATTAGCCTCTTGTAACAATTTTTCTAAACCTCCTCGAATCTAATGGTTTTGATAAGCTAATGAGGTCGTACGATCAACGAAGTATGGAATTGAAACAAATTCCACCGGATGGGAATGGCTACTTTATTTGTTTGTAGTTCCGCCATAACACAGGATTCTTTGTTGTTTCCCATCAACTTCAATGAATTACTTGACAAACGGAGTAAGAATTAACCACAGAGTAACAGAGAAAATCTGGGCATAAAGGGATGAGTTACTGCCTAAAATCACGTGACCGTTCAAACTATCCTAAGCACAGTCCAAAAATATCCCACACTCAATAATTTGCTAGCTCTTGTTTATGTCCAGAAATGGCTGATTTTGCTTTCAGTAAAGGTTACTGAATCAAGATTTGATGGGATTTCGGTCAGCGTCCGAATTTCGCTTATAATGATCAGTGCACATTCATTTGGCAGTTTTCGGACTTCTGTAGTGTTGTTTGTTGTGCTGAGTGGGTTGAAACTGTTAAAATTGTCAGCTGGCTAAAAAGGATGCTTAGTGAGAAGTGGTCAACCAAAACTCGGGTCTTTTTTAAGTCCACCCGAGCACGCCACTGGATCGCCCACAAGGTTGTAACTACTTGTCCCGGATCGACTTTTGACAGTGGATTTGATCACTCGTGAGAAGGTTTACGGTTGGAGGTAGTCAGACTGACAGGCTGGTTCCAAGCATGATTCCTTTGACAGGGAAGTGAGTTTAGGAGTTGACAAAACAGGTTCATGGACCTGACAAAGTTTAGGTTTGAAGATGCTGGTAGTAAAGAACACTGAACACGTTTCAGTCTTTTAATGATCAGCACACATCAGTCGGGTCAGCTCAAGATTGATGCAGCAGATACACTGAACATACATCACGTTGGAACACACCATCCAAACACATTCTCCAGTTTGACCTCCAGCTCTAGTTGCTAACGTAGAACCTTCATCGGAATGTTCTTCTCGTTGTTACAGTAATCAAGCGCTACAACACGATCAGTACAAGAAAAATCGATAATCTTTTTCGCCTCGTACGTTAAAATATCAGCATAATAATGCGAAATTGTGTTCAATCGTATCTACACGGTTTTCAGTGAGAATTTGGGCCTTGAAAGCATACATCGAATTCATTTTTATGGTGCACTCCAGTAGTTCGGTGGCATGCATGGTTTGATGTGTCATTTCAGCACACTCCATACAAGCAGAACAAATGTAATTTCATGAACTTTAAAGCAACATGCAATTTCATTTGGTTCGTCAGCCACTGAACAGGGGCCTGAGTGCACAAAAGTTGCAGATCTAATGTCATCCTCTGATGGGATTGTTCTAGGCGTCAGTGCCACTGTACCTTATCAGTGGGCGGTCCGTTGACATCCTACAAGGGCAATCCGATCGGTAACTCCTCCATACCCTCGTTGCAGCATTGATTCCTACATGACCCTTGGAGATGGCAGCTGATACTGCAACACTAATGTGCAAGTCATTTTTTTCTACCGAAAATAGCAACACGAGCTCATGTGCCCTAAATGACCGATCCCACATTTCGTCAACCCAAATGGTTGTACTGCCTCCAATTACACAACTCTCTGGGCAAGAATCCTTCCTCAAACGTTTTCTTCTCTCTTAAGTTCTTTGTCCAACATGTGAAATGCAATTTCTTCTAAGGACGAAATGTTCATTTGGGTATTGTTGGAGGCAAAATTTTATCTAATTCAGCGGGAAGTCACGGGCATAAAATAAGGAGCGTCAATTTGGCTGTTGCTTCAGTTAACCCTTTCCTTTTCTTCTGTTTCATTTGGGGCAGAGCTTTGGAAACACCTTTATACTCTGTTCAGTCCTGGGGATTTGGCTCCAAACTCCTAGGCTTTCACTTAATTATCATTTTATAATAGGTAGTGGATCCACTTCATCCCATTACTTACCACTTTCATGCGCTTGGTGCACCATACGCAGCAGTCCAGTACTCTCATTTATAAAAGGTTCACCAAGCTGCCTCACATGTTTCGTGCTAGAAGTAAGCGAATCGGGCTGTTCTCCTTCGGCCCTCATAAGTGGCTTGTTTGATAGGGTCAGGGATACGAAACCAACTAGGCGTTGGTTGCCTGACTTGTTTAACGCAACAGTCATTACTGGAAAGCATTAAGGCTAGTCTTGCATAGTGTTACCTAGTCGAAAAGCGTAAGTGGCGCTGGGTCAAGAAATTGGCTTCGCACTCCACCGAGCCCATCGGTTAATTCAAACTTTCCGGCATAGGCCTAATCGGTGTTGACGTGCGGGATTCATACTACGCTCAATCCCCTCCCGCCCCAGTGCAGCATCAGGCTTGATGTTACCCCATCTCATCAATTCGAGCTAGGCCCATGGTTAAAACACACAGGCCAAGGCAACCAGACAGTGGCCTGACGCATGAAATCCCTTTTTAGGAATTATTGCTGGTGTGTGAGAAACGCAACACCAGAGTGATTGGGCTCCGTGACCTTCAGTTTGGCAACCGAAGCGTACACTACAGTCACAACTGTCTGAGCACCAGTGACTAAACAGGACAAGGCGTCAAAAGACCTCACACATCATTTCAAGTGGTGCGATATTCAGTGGCCCCTTCCGTGACGAATTATCCGGCACAGTACGCATGCAAATCGCTTTTTTCTTTCTGAACAGATCAGTTATTCCCTAACTTTGTTGTTGTTGTGCTCACACAATGTTTTTGAAACGGTAAAATGTACTTGTTCACTCTGAAGCTGCAAGTTGCTCGAGAATATGCGATATCCTTAGCCAACTCATAAGCCAAATCATACTCTGAAGGACCTTCCACGACCTACAAGATCTACCGTTGTAAGCCTGGGCAGGTAAATAAAGACCGATTTCCAGCCATCTAGTGTACTGAACAAAGTGCTCTTCATCCGAGCCACAACTGGTACTAGGGTACCCACCATGCATGAGTGTTTGTCGTATTTAGTGTGTAACATTATGGACACGTTTTATTCACCTGTCCTTCTACTTGCGGGACAACTGTTTATTATGATTGATTGATTGTATTTCTTGTTGTCCAACTATTCAGAGTGTCGTTCGCTTTATTTGCAATTCCCGTCAACTAACATCCAGTGCATCGGTTAGCGTGCTTCTCAACTCTGTACACCAATGCTAATCATATGGGCACCCTCCCTGTTGGCTTCGATTTAAAACCCCGCTATACCGGCTTTTCCGTGCTATTCTGTATTCGGTACTTGAACCGACACACCAAGTTTACCTTATCAAAACGAGTTTTAATCCTGTAATATGATTCCAACTCCACTTCAGCTGAAATTACTCTAAAGGTCACGTTCTTTGTCACGCGACCAGTTCATTGAGACAAGACGGTGAAATGAGCTTGCTTCGAACAGAGACTTATTAGTAAAGGTCATTTGTGTGATATGTAAATAGACTGGAGTGTTGCATCGTTAATTATGACAGCTCTCAGGCAGGGCGGCAGCCCTTGTTAAGCGGATTTTCGTGCCAGAATTGCGAACCTGAATCACACAAGTCTGTCTGAGTTGCTGGATGACTGCTTCTATTTAGGTGGTTCAAAAAGTTGTCTGCACTGTTCAGACCAACGACACAACTTTTGGTCGATTTTCGGATTGAATGACCATATTTACGTTCTGTTTATGAACGAGGATCCATTTCCGGTCAGAGTACCGACGGCTGGTCTTTGAGCCCGAATAAATCCTCGGTGACTTAGAAACTCGAGAGTCCAAACGCCAAGCTCGGGATTTGGTCTGAAATTAATGGAAGGGGAATATTAAACCTTCCTTCTGTGTGGTGGCACTAGTAAGAATCACTGTTGTCATACTTAAGTCACCTCATTCTACAATGAACGGCGTGGGAACTGTGTACTCACGTACATGAAGTCAGTCTTCCTGTTGCACGACTTCAGCGCTCGGGTTGGCATGGAACGGGTAACCTGTAAGAAGATACCGGGCCCATATGGGGTCGGATCAGTGGACGACAGCGGTGAAAGACTACCAAATATGTGTACAGCATTCCAACCCCCAATAACGAACAGGTGGCTTTCTGTGTGTGTGTGTGTGTATGTGAATGTAAGAAAACTGAAGAACGGGGAAACTGTACTGAAGCTTTGCGAAGATCTAAAGCAGAGGCTGACAGATGACCAAGTGCCAAACACACTCGAAAACCAGCAGGCCCGAATATGAACAGATATTCAAGCAGCTGTTGTGAATAGGGCCAACGAAGTTGTTTGATAAGAATGGCTCACCGATATCCGGCCTGATTTAGGAGAAGAATTTGACGTTCACCAAAACACCCCAAGATCTGACGAACAGAGAAGCCCGAAAGTAACTCAAAAGCGTCAGGATCAACGTTCTGAAACACCGAAACACCGAAATGAATGATGTACAAAACGAAGTGGAGCTTCAGCCGTACATGGACGGCCGATATCGCAGAGTTATTTACCGGATTGAAAGAAATCCACGAACCGAAAGTTTATCTTCAGCTGACGGAAGGCAAACAAACTGATGAAAAAAGTAACGAGCCCGACGAAACTCTAGCAGCTTGGAAATATCATTTTTCAACACTACTCAATCGGCCAACAGATACTGATTTGACCTATATAGCCCACCTGCCCAACATACAGTGGTTGGTTGTCTTACCCATAGCCGCACAACTACTGAGGGTCATAAACCATCTGCAGAGGGACCGGACAGTTTTTCCGCAGAACTATTCAGTCTGGGAGGACCAGCACTTCAAAATGAAATTATCAATCTGCTATGCAGAATCTGGGAGATGGAAGACGTTCCGCGAGATTTCAAGGGTGCGGCGATAATTTTTTTATAAAGAGAAGAGAGATTAACAGAAGACAGACGACTACCTCGGCGTCAGTCTCGTATGCAGAACTGGCAAGCTTATTGCCAGTTTCAGAGCTCAGTCGGCTATTCGGTGGCTTTCGAAAGGTAAACGTCCCTGAGGAGCATTGTGGATTTTGAAGCGGTCGAAGTACGATGGATGTGATTTTTGCCGCAAGACAAATCTACAAGAAGTGTCGTGAACGCAGTCAACTGCTGTATGAAACGTTTGTGGACTTCACCATAACCTTCGTCTCAGTCAACAGAGAAGCACGGTTCTGCGAAAGTTGAGCTGTCCAGACAAAGCTGTCAACCTCATCAAAGGCCTTCATATTTATTACAGGATTTGCTCGGCCCAAAGCAATTGCTTCCGATAATAGTACCCAACCCGTTTCTCAAGAATTTGAAGAATTCCGCAGCTTACATTGCATTAGGCACTGTGCACTCTCTGGCAACCATTCACAATGTAATGAGAGGGCTTCACGTTTTGTAGATACATTTGAATGCACACGGATTGAAATAGAGGGAAAATGAAATACCCAGGGAGTACAATTTGCAGATTTACCATGTGATGCGAGGAGCACCAGTTGCACAAAAATTGTCACCGTCCGAAGCGTTTCTTGGTGGATGTGCCAGAGATGTTTTTGACGCTTTGAAACCATGTCACTCAATAGGGAACGAAATATTTAGATGGAGTTAGCTTTTAACTTCAGTCATGATGCGCGCCGGCAGCATTTCACGACGTATGCTACTGTTCACGTGAAGAAATTCCGTGACAGGCAGTCAGGTTGGATACCCGGCCTCATTACTGAACAGATACAGGTGGACTCTTTTGTCTGGACCATATTCGACCAAGTTCATTTCAAGTGGACTATGTTCCACCATCAGGCCCGAAGAAGAACCCATCCTCAAAACAGAAACGATGATAAATTATCGGGATACACCACACGGATCAGATGTAACACTCTATTCAGTTCAATTTAAAGGGGGGAAATGTTAGAAGGAATCCCATTCAAGCGTTGAGTCACCTTGTTTCCCCAGCTTCCGCCCAAACAAAGTTCACGCCATGCGAGCCTTGAGAGGTTCGTCCATCGACCAGTCAGTAAATGCGTATATCGTATTTGCTCATAGCTGCACAATTACTTACAGCAGGTGACTGTTCTCTTCACGTGAGTGTTTGGTTTTTCCGTTGGTCTTTATCGCATTTCTGTAGTCTCACGTGTGTGAGCTGGTAATGCAGGACTTTTCCGTCTGGTACGTTTTATTCACGCTCTAAAGGTATCACAGCAAGCAGTAGGAAGTGTGTACCAAGTCAAATTTGTTGGCGATGAAATCCACGTCGACAGAGCAGATAGGAACTTCTCGGAGCATTTGCCTCACTATTTGATTCGGGTGACCAATAGGCCGACCGATGGACTGCAAGCTGAGACCCGGAAACCTGATTCATCGATCGCGAAATACCTTCTATTCACTAGTCACGGGGTTGATAGCAAAACAGCGCTCCGCATTTTGCTCCTCAGCGTCAATCCGAAATCGTTAGCTTTCATCGAGTCTATGTAACTAATCCGCCCCGACCCAGTGTGTGCGCACACAAAGCACTTAGACCAGGTATCAGTCTGGCCTGGAATTAAGGATTGAACCTGATTGGCCCACAGTGTGATTGGCTCTATTCCGCATTTTATTCCTATTTATTCCCACATGTGATTTTAATATTGCGGCTGAAACAGTAAAATTGGAATGTC